>BSBN01000606.1:28495000-28848156 GCA_027924645.1 Cunninghamia lanceolata
GGAAAACACAATATTTGTTTCTGTAGAATTCTTATATTGTTACTCATATTACCAGAGCATTTCCTACTACAATGTTTGATAAAATCCCACTTCCATTACGCTTTCATGGTTGTCCATACATTGTTTCAAGGATCCCATTCTAGCACAGACGGGGAGGATGCTAGCGAAAAATCATTGGGTTGGAAATTAGTTTGTTGCATATGGTGAAATAGTGTGTCCACCTCGTGAGAATCACCATGTCTCTCAGTAGAGCTACAACACTTGAAGTAAATAAGGCTTTTGGAAATCGACAACAAAGCGTGGTTACCACTGACAGAGGAGGATCAAGGTTCCCAACAACCACAACATCATTTCTAGTTTCATCATGTACAATTTAATCAGTACTTGGGCCTCTGATGGTAACTCATTTTGCTGAGTAACCTTTATTGCATGTCTTCCTGTTTTCTCTACATTACATTCTGCCAACACTGGATTTGTTGTCACCTAGAATTCTAGCTCAAGTTCTGAAGAAGTTGAATTATTTTGATTGTGATACCTAGCATCTATGTATGAATTCTTTAACCTTGCTGGCCTATTTTAGTTGATCTTTTAGCCTGGGCATCTAAAATAGCCACAACATTTGAAGGTAAAGACTCTTGAGTGTTTGATTCCTCATCAAGTTTTCCTTCATCCTCTCCAACTGGATTCAAAAGCATTTGTATATATTATGTAGATGTAGCATTAGACCAAACGTTAATGTGCATTGAAATGGTTCATATTTTTGTTGTTGAACTAAACTCTATTTTCTAAGAAACAACTTCAAGTCCAAGGACATCATTCTCCTCAGGCTTCTTCCCTTTTTCTTTGATCATGAAGTAGAACACTTTCCTCAAGACTATCATATCCCAATTGCACGTCTATATGCTCACCTATATCAAAGAGTGAAAGATAATTTTGATGTCTCTCTATGTTTGACTAATAACCATCCTCTACTTCTTGACAATCTTTATCAGTAAACTCATAATGCATTTGTTGGAGTCTCATAATCTGGTGGCAACGTATAAATGGATGAAGCCACATCAACAATAGATCTTTGTCTAGCTAGCCTTTGAATAGAGTGTAGAATGGATGCTGAGGTTGTACTATTCCCCATAAAAGGTTCTTCATATTTTATAACATTAGCATTGGTTTTTCTCTCATGGAAAGATAGTGGAGGATTTATGGTAGTAACTTGTCATCTTCCTGCATGGCACCCTTCTCATCCACATTCTCTATAAAATTACCTTTGAATATCTCAAAACTCAAGAACTTTATTTATTTGATCCACTTTATTCATTAGAGGAAGAAAATTGGAATTGAGAAAGTGTTTCTGAATTTTGTTTATAAGCCCCATCAACAACAATCATGTGACACAAATCAGGTCCCCTTGTGGGCCTGACTAAAAAAAAATTCATTTTGAAACAAGTTTCATTTTTAATTGTCTTGACACTGCCTCTGAATGCTCCCGAGGTGAAAAATGAACTGGGTAGATACCAAAATCCACTTTTAGGCACCTTGCACAGTAGTCAAAATAGGCCAAGTAGCCTCTAAAATTGCCTTGGAAAACTAATCAAAACTTCTCCCAGAGCCACAAAAATGCACCAACATGTTGAGTTGTGATAGGGAAGTATGGCTATCAGATAGATTGGAATGAAGTCATTGAGATCAAAAACTATTAACGCTCAAAGTTGCTTACTTAGACTTTTTTGCAAACTACTCCTGTTATAACCTAATTAGGGCTCACCAGCTTGCCTCCTTGAAAAAATGTCAAATCTGATTTTGGGAAGCTGCAACCTAGAGGATTAGCTCATTTAGGTACAATGAATATGTGTCCAAGAGGATTTTTCACCAGTCATCCCACTTCACCAAATATTAGGCATCAAAGTTGACCTCCATGACAACTTTTTGGAAGTGCAACTGTCAAAACTGTGTAAAACCTTTTTGTTTTCAGTTTTGAAAACAATCAAACAATGTGTTGGGGTCTTCAAAACTTACATGGAAGGACATTCTCACAGGGGGAATTTGGAACACTAACTGGTTCATCATGATCATCATCTAGCTATGAAATATTTGCCTTCAAAGTTGACGTCCCAGGTAGATTTCACAATGTGCAAACAACAAACCTTACCAGAACCCTCCAACTTGGTTCTTCAAAACCTAGTCAAAATTGATCATAGGAAGCTGAAATCAGGTGTGCTCACTTACATATGGTAGACAAACATGTTTGTAAAGTGATTTTGCATGAAGACGAATCGGCTCCAAATTATAATGCTTTAAGGCCACTTGAGCATATTGTGTAGGTGCATTTCTAAGTGTTGAAGTTGACTTTTTCATATGGGAACCCAAAATTTCTTGCAAAAATTGGTATGAAATTTTAGGTCCCAACAGTGGCTCTCTTTGGGAATGTATGCCTCTCATGGGCATAACAAGATCCCAGATCTCTGGGGAGCAAACCAGTGCCTACTCCTTTGGGCAATAGAGTCAAAATGTTACCTTTGCCCTACAATGATATGGTTTGAAAAAACCACATTATGATTGATGGCACAAGGCCATCAGAGAAGTAAAATCCTCCATTTTCCTCTATCATATACCTTATTCTCATCGTACATCAGTAGCACACATCTAGAAAGAATATTATCATTTGCCAAGGAATACCCATCTTTGTCACAATCATCATATGTCTCATCATTTTGCTTTCAATTATCCGGTTCCAGCTTAAAATTTTTAGATATATATGATACATAATCACCATATTTATTATGTAGAGCACAATCACACTGACTGCAGCATCTTCCAAGGTTGGAGAAGTGAGACTTCACCAAAATATCTTTTGAAATGTCTTCATTAAATTTGACATCATTAGGTAAAGACAGGTCTGATATATCATTTTCGTCTACATAACTATTTTCAATACAAACAGATGTGTTGTCCCTTTTATCTGAAAATGATCTTTCCTCATGAGTTGGTACAACACTTTGACTATCTAAAAATGCTTTTTCCTCATAATAACATGGATTTGAAAACACTTGGAACTCCCTATCCGGTATGCCTTGGCAGAAGTTCATTTGATCTTCCTCTACTTCTTCACCATACAATGGGTTTGAAGAAATCTAAAAATCATTTTCAGATATGTACATTTCCTCCTCATCATGAGTTTGCCCTATTTGTTGAGAACAATCATCCTCTTCGTCCTCAAACTATTGATTCAGATATTGCGGTGGGTGGGCTGGGACAAAAGGAACATCCATATTTTGAAGATTATTGTCATTTTTAGGTATATGCTGTGGCTCCAAATCTTGTGCAAAATTTTGATAATTGCAATCATGATCCCAGGTGAAGAATTGATCTTCTAAAACTTCTTCCCTATTTAAATCTGAAACATTATCATGAAAATTTTCACTTGCATATGTCTCATTTACTAGCTACATTGCCTAATCAGATTCTCCATATTCATCTTCATAATAGTCGTTGTAGTGGCTAAGGAATAGTCTTTTTAGATCTTTCCATGAAGAGATGCTTTGCATAGGCAAGCCTATAAACCATTCCCTTGCATCATCCCTTAAAGATCTTTAAAAAAACCTCATAATGACATCTTCTAGAAAAATCTAAAAGTCCAAAATGAAATGCCAGAATCATTGTACATGCTTGTGAGCTGATTCATACCATTCTCCATGAAATTTAGGGATGTACTTTAGCATTTTTCTCAACTCGCAGGGATAAGGATTTGGGTAGCCTTGGATACAACTGCGGTAAAATGGTTTATCGATGGCTAAGATAAAGTTTGGAGGGCCATATGGGTTTTGGTAGATGATTGATCTTTGGTCAAGGAATACGGGATAAATATTTATTTGGTATGAGGCTTGTGGTAAATAATTGTTTTGTTGTGCATGATATGCATTATATTCACTACCAGGATCATGGGACACTTGTGAGTTCAAAGGATCATTATACCCATTCTCATTAGATGTTGGTATATGTTGTAATGAACTTGAATCTTGTTTGGCTTTTAATCATTGTATTTCTTGAATCAATCATTTTTTTTCCTTTAACAACTCCAACAGTCCCTCTTCTTCTGACATTTTCATTTTGACTGCAGATGGTGTTGTTTACAAGTTGTATTTATTTTCTTCATTGATTTCCTTTTCAGAGTCACCACGTCTTATCAAAAGAGGAATGATGTTTTCTTTTCCGGGTCCATCTTGCCAATAAAGTTACCAATTTGTGTCAGAATTCAAAAGTTTACTGACTCTGTAATGAGATGATCTTTAACTGGATTCTAGATCGATCCCAAGCAGAGTCACCATTTTGTTGGGTCTCAAAAATGTAGGTTTCAAGCCCTAAGAGGATGCCAAGCTCTATGATCAGACTTGCAACATTTTTTAACCAACTAATAGGTTAACCTAAATGGTTGATGACTCCCTACACTTCAAGCTCTGCTAAACCTAAGAGGCTGAACCTTGAAAGATAAAGAAGATAAAAGGAATGTATGACTCAAATGAATTTAGGGATCTACCCACAATGGCATAAAGTGGGGAATAGATGAAAGCTTGCAAACTAATTCTACTCCTAATACTAAGATCTGAGATGTAGTTGTTTAAATAATATTTTATGGAATCCTATAGTGGAATTGGTATGACTAGTGCCTATTTCCATTGGGCTAATGGAGTCAAGGTGTATAGGATATATGATTTACTTACTGGTTACAATTCTAATTGTTTGGCACTTGTGTTTGTTTATACCTTGTATAAACATGCAAGAATGTGATTAACAGACTCTACTTATTGATCCACTCGATCCTACTAGGTTATTGTGACTTATTGAAAGGATTTTAATCCTTCCTTGAAGGAACCAATCAACAGAATCACACAATGATAGCAAGTGTGTATTGACAAATGGAGTAGATCCTCAATTTGAATAACAAGACAATATCAAGTTGGAGACAGTATGGCAATCTTGTCAATTATAGGGCTCTTCTTACTGATCAAAATGTTACTTCCAACTTACTGTAATCAATCAAAAGGATTTTAATTCTTTAATAGAAACCAATTAATTTGATTACACAAAAACAACAAGTGTGTGTCGATGAAACTAAAATATCAACTTGGAAAATCAGGTTCAAATAACAAAGAAATAACAATGTGGAGACAACCAAATAATTGTTCAGCTCAACAAACAATAGACACAAATATTAAATCACCAATTTATACATTCTTCTCTATTATACAATTTCAAAAGATTTTACAATGTACAACATAATGTTTTATTTCGGCAACTGATCAATCCATCCAATCATCTAACTCCTACTTCTGATCATGATGTTTTTTTCTAATCTACTGATGATCCTTTTTCCGATTTGTATCTCCCTTATATACTTTGTAAACTTAGGGTTATGACCCTTTACATTCCAGTGCATCATTTGGTACATCTCTTCATTCAATTATTTTCAGAAAAATAAAATATTTAATTAGTTGCCATTGGCAAATTAAATATTTTAATTAAACTTCATTTTCGTAATCTTCCTGAAAATTAATTTTAACGGTAATCTTCTTGGAAACTTCAAGCTCAATTTTTTACTTGTATATATTTTTACCATATTTAATCACCCACTTTTAACTCCTCTGGTAAAAATATTTCATATTGCATTAACTTTGTGTGCTTCCACCTTTGTTTTGCCAAAATATTCATTTGGGTAAAAATATTACCCAGTTCTCTCTTCCTTGGTGAAAATATTTCACTGCAAAATATTCCTCAGGCTTGGTTTTACAAATATTTGTATGATGTCTTTATATTTATTTTCACTCTTTATTTGATAGAGATTTTACTTAGGTGAAAAATAATCGATTACATTCGAATCTCTCTGTCATCTTTATTTGCACCCTTGGTAAATACTTATTTCTTTCCTTTTATAATTGTCTCTTCTTACCTGCCCCAGCATACTCTCTCTCCAAAAAGTATTCATCGGTATGAGGCATAAAATCGGTGTGCTTTAAAAATTTTGCCCCTATTTGCTTGGTCCTACCGATGACTTTTTATTGGTGTAGTGTCTTTAGTGAGTTTTTTATCACCTCTCAAATATAAGTATTGATTATTCCATCAGTGTGACACAAGAGTTCAGTATGATTTACAAATTTTGCTCTGATTCATTTTCTTTCACTGATATATTTTTTAGGGTTTCTTGCTCAAAACATTTATTGATAGTTTTCCCTGATGGTGGTTGAGGTTGTTCCTCTAAAAAAAGCTTTTCCTAACTGTCAAATGACTGTCAGTAAAATGACTATCAAATATTGGCCATAATTCCAGCTCTTCCTAGAACACATGTTGATCTAATGCAAATCGTATTGATTTACACATGCATTGAAGATTTGTAGCTTGGTCTTGGTGCTTCCATATCCAATCCCCATTTTGACAGTCATGCAAACATGTCTCTTACCTACATTTGAGAAACTATCATTCCCAGTCACATGATGCAGCTGTGAGAGCTCTTAAAGGACATAAGAAACGTCATCAAAAAGTTGTTACTCTTCCTTGTGGTCAATAGTATATGAATGGATAACATTATGTAGAGCCTCTTTTCCCTCTAAGACTGGAAAAGTAATCACATCTTCTGCATTGTTATGAGCATGATAAAACCCCCATAGCAGACAAAAGCATCTACTAAAGTGTTGAAGAAATGCTTCATCACAACCTGTAAGCCTTGCATACAAGGTTCCTGATAAACATGTACCATCTTCCAAGGTGCTTCGATCAGAAATACCACCCTCTCTCTTTGTTTCCTACTAATAGAAAGTGCAGGTCCAATGATATCTTCCTCTGCCAATTTAGAAAACATAATATTTGTTTCTATAGAATTCTTACATTGTTACTCATATTACCAGAGCATTTCCTACTACAATGTCTAACAAAATCCCACTTCCATTATGCTTTGATGGATGTCCATACACTTTTTCAAGGCTCCCATTCTAGCACAGACGAGGAGGGTGCTGGCAAAAAATGATCAGGTTGGAAATCTGTTTGTTGCATATGGTGAAATAGTTTGTCTGCCTCGTGAGAATCACCATGTCTCTCAGTAGAGCTACAACACTTGAAGTAAATAAGGCTTTTGGAAATCAACAACAAAGCATGGTTACCACTAACAGAGGAGGATCAAGGTTCCCAACAACCACATCATTTCTAGTTTCATCATGTACAATTGACATCAGTACTTGGACCTCTGATGGTAACTCATTTTGCTAAGTAACCTTTATTGCATGTCTTTCTGTTTTCTCTACATTACATTCTGCCAACACTGGACTTGTTGTCACCTAGAATTCTGGCTCAAGTTCTGAAGAAGCTAAATTATTTTGATTGTGATACCTAGGATCTATGTATGAATTCTTCAACCTTGCTGGCCTATTTTAGCTGATCTTTTAGCCTGGGCATCTAAAATAGCCACAACATTTGAATCTAATGACTCTTGAGTGTTTGATTCCTCAACAAGTTTTCCTTCATCCTCTCTAATTAAATTCAAAAGCATTTGTATATATTCTATAGATGTAGCATTAGACCAAACAGTAATGTACCTTGAAATGGTGCAAAATTTTGTCGTTGAACTAAACTCTATATTCTAAGAAACAACTTCAAGTCCAAGGACATCATTCTCCTCAGGCTTCTTTCCTTTTGCTTTGATCATGAAGTAGAACAATTTCCTTAAGACTATCATATCCCAACTGCGTGTCTATATGCTGACCTATATCAAATAGTGAAATATCGTGTTGCTGTCTCTCTATGTTTGACTAATAACTGTCCTTCTCTACTAGTTGACAATCTTTATCAGTAAAATCATAATGAATTTGTTGGAGTCTCATAATCTAGTGGCAACGTATAAATGGATGAAGCCACATCAACAATAGATCTTTGTTCAGCCAGTCTTTGAATAGAGTGTAGAAGGGATGCTGAAGTTGCACTATTCCCCATCAAAGGTTCTTCATATTTTATAACTTCAACATTGGTTTTCCTCTCATGGAAAGATAGTGGAGGATTTATGGTAGTAACTTGTCATCTTCCTGCATGGCACCCTTCTCATCCACATTCTCTATTAAATTACCTTTGAATATCTCAAACTCAAGAACTTTATTTATTTAATCCACTTTATTCATTGCAGGAAGAAAATTGGAATTGGGAAAGTGTTTCTGAATTTTGTTTATAAGCCCCATCAACAACAATCATGTGACACAAGTCAGGTCCCCTTGTGGGCCCGACTAAAAAAAATTCATTTTGAAACAAGTTTCATTTTGAATTGTCTTGAAACTACCTCTGAATGCTCCTGAGGTACAAAATGAATTAGGTAGATACCAAAACCCACTTTTAGGCACCTTGCACAATAGTCAAAAGAGGCCAAGTAGCCTCTAAAATTGCCTTGTAAAACTAATCAAAACTTCTCCTAGAGCTACGAAAAATGCACCAACATGTTTAGTTTGTTGGTAAGAGACACTGTGTGACTTCATGAATGTTTTCATTGATGGCAACAAAGTCCTTCCCACACATCCATAGGACATTTTGTGTCTCTACCAGAAGTCAGATTGAAAAAGTGTTGTGGTCCGGTAAGCAAGAACAGAGCATGCAGCAAGATCCGACAGTCAAGTCAGGATCTCTCAGAGGAACTATCTCATTAAAGCGCAAACTTGGGGAAGTCAAGAGGAGTATCATGACTAATATATTCCAGAGATTGAGCCTCCGGTGATGAAAGACTGAGAAGATATAAGCACCTGAGTGTTGGGTTCCTGTTTGGCAGAGTAGACTGAGGAAGACTTGACTAGCAAAGCATCAAACTTTAATCCAGATGAGATATTGATGGTGATCAAGTTTCTTGAGGTATCATTAATGATTGGCTGACATGATTGATAACTTCTATAAGTATCTTCTTGATACGCATCACTTGATAAGCAAGAATTCAACCGATAGACTAGAGTTTGGGAAGATATTGAGTATTTCGGATGCTGACTAGGAAGTTGATAAAATCCTTGGTGCGGATATATATATTAGATGGATTTAGATGTGAAGGTGTGTGTGGAGAGTTGTGAAGTGTGAACAAAAGTAGAGAGCAGTGTGGAAGCAGTAATATAGGTTCGGTATGTGACAGGACAACAGCACCAAAGAAGAGGAAGTATGAAGTGCAGTAGATCAGTGTATTGAGCCTAACCGAAACTGAACCTCAGCATATGTGGATGCTTCTCATCAGTTCAAGTATCTTGTTACTTTCTTTGTACCTTGTAGACAATGAGTCTCTTGTAGGCAGTGAGCCTCTTGTGAGCAGTGTGCTTGGGTAGTGAGCCCTAATTGGCAAGTGCCATTTTTGTATTTATATTCTTCTAATAGAGAATACATTCTTGGGTTAGTCACCCCATGGTTTTTCCCTTAACAGGGTTTTCCACATCAAAATCATTGTGTTATGTGAATTAACTTTGTTTCTGCTTTCATGATTATGGATGCTTATTTGTTTTGATGTTGCTCTAGTTATAAAAGAACAGAAAGTTAAGTTAATTAAGATAATTGATTCACCCCCCCTCTTAGTTATCAATAGAGTTGTGATAGGGGAGTATGGCTATCAGATAGATTGGAATGAAGTCATTGAGATCAGAAACTATTAATGCTCAAGGTTGCTTACATAGACTTTTCTGCAAACTGCTCTTGTTAAAACCTAATTAGGGCTCACCAGCGTGCCTCCTTGAAAAAATGTCAAATCTAATTTTGGGAAGCTGCAACCTAGGGGATTAGCTCATTTAGGTACAATGAGTATGTGTGCAAGAGGATTTTTCACCAGTGATCCTACTTCACCAAATATTAAGCATCAAAGTTGACCTCTGTGACAACTTTCTGGAAGTGCGGCTGTCAAAACTGTGTAAAACCTGCTTGTTTTCAGTTTTGAAAAAAAATCAAACAATGTGCTGGGGTCTTCAAAACTGACATGAAAGGACATTATCATAGGGGGAATTTGGAACACTAATTGGTTCATCACGATCATCATCCAGCTATTGAATATTTGCCTTCAAAGTTGACCTTCCTGGCAATTTCACAATGTGCAAACAACAAACCTTACCAGAACCCTCCAACTTGGTTCTTCAAAACCTAGTCAAAATTGATCATAGGAAACTGAAATCAGGTGTGCTCACTTACTTATGGTAGAAAAACATGTTTGTAAAGTGATTTTACATGAAGACAAACCGGCTTTAAATTATAATGCTTCAAAGTAGGCCACTTGAGCATATTGTGCAGGTGCATTTTTGAGTGTTGAAGCTGACTTTTTCATATGGGAACCCAAAATTTCTTGCAAAACTTGGTATGAAATGTTAGGTCCCAACAGTGTGGAGACTAAACATAACTTAACAACACCTCGAGAAGATGATGATGACTTTCCTTATCCAATAGGTTTGGTGATCCCCTTAAGACATCCCTTAAACAAATTTTGATAACAAATCTTTGATCCCCTTAAGCAAATTTTAAGAACTTCTTTGATCCCCTTAAGCAAATTTTATGAATTTCTTTGATGATGGCTATCATTATCCAATAGGTTCGGTGGTGGTTGTTGGCACTTGGCTATGGAAATACCTAATAAGGAAGAATGGTTTGCCTGCATTCAAAGATTATGAAACACATAAGAAGATTATACACTACTCACATTTGGTGTTGGCAACAAATATAAAACTAGAGAGATATCATGGATAACCTGCAAATGAAGAGCTATGGAATATTTCTATGGAAGACCATGAGACAATCATCAATCCGTTGGAAAAAAGAGAGGATGGAGATGGTAGAATGGAATAAGTAAATACATGTAAATATAGTTAAATAGTTTTATATTGTTCTTTTAAATACATTAAATACACGTTTTGATATTTCTTGTGCGTTGTTAGTTGAAATTGATTTAAATTGTCCTTTTATATCCTTAGGCCATCATCACAAATTCATCACATACTTTTAAACAAAAGCTTGAGAGGATGCAGATTAAACCTATATCTACACATGTGTGAGGCACTTGTAAATACAGGTACAAGTTGTGTATATCTAGATAGTTTTATATAAATTAAAATACATGTTTTGATGATATATTGATAAATTGCTTGTATTATTTTTATATTAGGTGGCGTGAAGACCTGCTACATTCCCCACAAGTTTTAGATTTTCTTCAGATGGCATAGCCACATTTTGTAAACATTATTTTGAGTTGGCATATATGTACATACACAATTATATTATTACACATTTTGTATACAAATTTGTATACATGTGTATGTACACAATTATACTCTACACTTTTATATATCAAAATTATTATTCTATATGTCTTGTTTGTTAAATGCACATGTTTTTCTACTTTGAATTTACTTTAAATTTGATTTTATTATATTGTTAAATTTGGTTGCCTTGGGCAACTTCGCCAAATTTTGAGAACTTAAGACATCCCCTTAAGACATCGTATTAGGACACCTTAAGACATCCAAAACTAGCATCTTTGTAGGTTATTTAGATAGTGTGATAGGTGGAGTAGGAAATAACTTTTCACACTATCTGAATAACCTACAAAGATGATAGTTTTAGGAAACTTCACCAAATTTTGAGAACTTAAGACATCCCCTTAAGACATCGTATTAAGACCCCTTAAGACATCCCTTTTCGACATAAATTAAGACATTGGACTATTATGATGAGTCATCCTAAATTAGATGAATTGTGATTAAATATGAGACATGTAGTTTGAATTCTTTGATTCCCTTAGGACCCCTTAAGACATCATATTACGACATATAAAGTAACATAGACAAGATTTGGATGAAATATAACATAGTGGTTTCTTAATTTATTGTTTATAAATGCTTACACATAGACTAGTGATTAACTAACAAGTGTAATATATATTATTCTACTATCAACAATTGAATTAATATAAGTAAGTGCACTAGTTTTCCTCATTTGGATATATTTTCCTAGTACAAACTAAAATATACTTCCATCTAAGATAACCATTGGCCTAATTTCTCTACACTAATTTCTTTGGCCTCATGTTGAAAACCTTATTAGATTTTGGAGTGTCTTTTTGTGAAACAACAACCTCATGTTTACCTCCATCATGGTGCACCCTATTTCCATCCATTCTTTCTATTAGGGTGAGTGTCATACTTTCTATCCTATCTAACTTTCCATAAATCATGGCTATCCTAGCCACTTTTGCTTATAATTTCTAAAATATTATTCTGCATCTTCTTCTATTTTCATTCTTTCATATCTCACTCTTCTTAGCCAATCCCTTGATCTTGTGTTAGACGTAAACCAATAAGCTTATAAAATGACAATCTAAATTTATTCAAACCCAATTTATATATCACTTGATTGATAAACCTTTAGGTTAATAACCATAGTATTGTAACAACAATGGAATCCTAAGCTATCTCTACTTATTCTGTACTCTCAAGTCATACATTTCCCCATTATTCTATCAACATATACTAGTTTGGATTATTTGAATAACATAAAGGAAATTAAACATATAAACAAAACACATATCACACAACACCTATATTCCTCTAGAGAAAAAGCCAATCAAGTGAAAAAATCCAAGAAGGGTATACAACTACTATCCCATAACAATTTTACTACTATTACATAGAGGTTTAATGCCAAAAATGGCCAATTTGAAGTTGTTAATAGATCACAGTATCCTACACAGTTATGTTTCTTCTATGCTTCAATAACCATATATCTCTCTCTTTATTCTCCACAAACTAGTATTAGAGTCCTCTCTCAATCCAACCATTACACTATCATCTTCATTCTATCCTTAAAATTTCTTCTTTATTTTACATGCTCAATAATGAAGATGAACTAGTACTTAGCATTATAGTCATTGTTGCCCTAACAACTACCCTTGTTTAGAATATTAGTTATCTTGGATGCTAATGATCATCCATGTGTCCACCAAGAAACTATTTATATAATACGTTTCTCCCACATCCCACATAGACAACCTAAACAACCACCATCCAAATCATAACAACTTGCTATGAGGAAAGGATAATTAGTTGCCAAAATGGAAAATAAACATAATGTTAGATGAATAGATTAGATTAGTATTTTTCAATACATGGATACAACTCCATGCCTTAATGTTTTCTCTTTGGAATTTGTAATTTCTCCCTTCTAGATTCTAGTTAATGGTTCATTGCGTGGATGTTTTAGAGCTATCATGAGTTTGCATCAATGAGACTATATCTTGCTTTATCTTTTCATTATATTGGTTGAAGCTTGGGGTAGATCTATGATTTATGCTAGGGTTCAACATGATGTTGAGGGTGTTAGTATCACTACTAGGTCTAGATCCTTTGACCCATCTACCCTATGCTTCATGAACCTTTGTTGTTTAGTGAGGCATCCCTTTAGGATATTGAGTGCTTGCCTAATGATATAGTGATGGAAATTAACACTATCCAAGTTCACTATTTCTTGTGGAAGGGTAATGCTTTCACAATAATACAATATATTTTAATTATAAATTATAATAGGGAAAACTGTATACCTATGTCATTTTACCTTATGTTTTGGGCCTAGGATGAATAGATCAAGTCTTTAATGCAACTCTTTTATGAAGGAGAGCTCAAAAAAACTATAATTTATATAGTGTGATCAAGTCTAGAAAACATTCCTAAAAAAACATCATCACACATCTCAAGATTTTACTCCATTCTATAAATAGTTTATTTTCCCTCTTTAGGTCAAACACACAAGTGTGGACCTAATCTTGATTAGGTCTATGACTATGGATCTGACCCCTGAAGTTTGAAGATTTAATTCAGATTTAAACTTTTCCCACCCCTTTACTAGCCATTATGAGCTAACTAAAGTTTGAATTGTGTGAAATTATTCATTAGGATGTTGTATTTAACAAATAATCATAAGTGGAAATGGATCATCTAGGGGTTACCAAGAGACTTGGATGCTAGATTTTTATTAATAGAACAAATTTAATCTAAAGCATCATATTATCAGATAAATTATTAGAGTGTGCATCATTTTAGGTCTACTTTTACTCTTGTTTTCCACCTTCGAATCTTCTCTCAAAGACATAAAGTCATCTTATGTTTACTTTTACTCTTGTTTTCTACCTTCCAATCATTGCTCAAAGTCATAAAGTCATATTTTCTAATGATTTATATAGAAAACCTCAACTTTATTATAAAAGTTAATTATTACTTCAATAATTGTATTTATTTAATTACTATTTAAAATAATGGAAGTCTTTCATATTGACCATTATTTTTTAATATAAAAAATGTGGTACATTTCCATAACCAAAACAAGGATTATAAGATAAAAGCCAACTTCTCTTTTTATCTATACATTAGTTAGGTCATTCTATTAATACAAAATTTTGATCTAATGTTCATTATTTATGTTCTACAGACATGATATATAAGAATTGCCAACAATTTAATAAATGAAGTAAAAAATTTCCCATAACCTTGATGAGACATATTACTATTTAATACTTGAAATAAAATACTATAAAATACTGAAATGAAATAAAGTTTTGTATCTAGACCATAAAATAGTGAAATGAAATAAAGTCTGGATGCTCAAAAAATATATAAAGTCCATGACAATTATTGGCCTCGTTTTCATTAGCCCATATAATCACTTTTGAAACCATGGTAAATTTCCAATGAACAACTTTCGAAAGTGCGTCCAACTCCAGATATACACCACAGTGGCACATTTATAAGGTTTTGAAACCTATTTTGGTACCCAAAAGGCACTATGTCAGATATTTTGATAAGTTTTAGAACAATTTCAAATCTCTGACGAACTTGTTGAATTTTTCAAAAACACTGATGAAAGAAGAAACCTACATGAAAGGTTATGGACTTCCTACTCTCCACATTCCTTGAAATCTGCCTATATTTGCTGCGAGTGCCTGGAAATAATGTGATATTTCAAATTATTATGTTTGTATGTGCGACCAGTGTGCTTGCAAGCTTCAAAAACTTTCAAGGACATGCAACTATTGGATGTAAACCTAGACTCCATGCCTCTGCCCTCGTCAAGATGGATATGGATGAAATGCAGACTTTTGTCTGATATTATAGTTGTAAATGCTCTGATAGACATGTATCCATAACACATGGAAAGATTAGATAACACACAAGAACTATTTGACATAAATGCCTCAAAAGATTACGGTTTTGTGGACTGCAATAACAACATAATCTATATATTATATATATATATATATATATATATATATATATATATATATATATATATATATATATATATATATATATATATATATATATATATATATATATCAAATCAATTTGTTCCAAAAGGGTTTGGAAACTTCAAGGTAAATAGAATTGGCAGTTATAAAGCTAGACCCTTGACCCTCACTAGTCTTCATCCACGAGCATCCTTTTGAAACCGGTTATGGACTTCCATCACTGCATAATGAAATGTGGATTCTCAGATATTATTGTTTGAAATACTTTGGTAGACATGCATGCAAAATATAGAGACATACACAGACAAGGCACATGAAGAGTTTGGCATAGAATTCAAAGCAAATGTGGTCACATGGACTGCCAGGACTACAAGATGTGCACAATATGGTTTTGTTGAAAAACACATAGAAATTTTCAAGAAAATGCAATTTGCAAGTGAAAATCCTAATTCTACATCCTTCGCCATCATCTTATTAGCCACAACTTGCTAAATGGGAGATTTTGAAACTTTATCATTACATTTACTCTGGTAAACATGCATGCAGAAGTGCAGAAGTGTAGACAAAACCATGAACTATTTGACAGAATGCCCTAGCAAAGATTACACCATGAATGCAAGATATGTATAGATGGGATTTGATCGAGGCATCTGTAAATTTTTAGTTAAATGGAATTCCACTCAATGTAGACAAAGAGTGCAAAGTATTTGACAAGAATCTTGAGAAAGTTGAGTCTCATGGAACATTATTTCAAACTGAATTATTCCTTCTTACCTACACGTGAATAAAATTTTCCAAACAAAGCATGATTGAAAGTGGATTTTAATGAGTTGTTATGGATACAGACGCCTTGGTAGACATATCTATAAAATGTGGAAATATAGACTCGACACTAGAAATGAACTATCTATCAGAACATCTCAAAGATATGTTGTTGAACAACATGTTATGAATGCAAGATACACACAAATGTATTTTCAAAATTCTTGTGTTTTTGCCATAAATGGAGCACTAAAATAAATATGGGCATCCGTCAAAGAATAACAAAACAATGATTTATGTTAGATATTATAATTTGAAATGCTCTGGTAGATAGGCATACAAAATGTGGAAGCTGGACATGGCACGTTAGCTATTTGACAAATTGCCTCGAAGAAATGGCATCTCATGGACAACATTGACTTCAGATATATGCATTTGGCTATTGAAAATTTGTTCCACAACCTTTGCAAGTATCTTCCAAGACCTACGCTAGCATCATCTCCAATAACACCAAATTGGGAGCTTGGGAATCAGCATTCAAAAGATTAGGAGTAAGGATCTAGACCTCTATTTATTATACAGGGAAGTAACTACTCGTGGAGGACTGCAAATGATCATAAATGAGAGAAAATGGAAGGAGATCACAGTTGTGCTTAACATTCCTCACACTACCACAAGTATTTCATTTGTTCTTCGCAAGTACTACATTAATTTGCTCCACCATTTTGAGTAGGTTCACTTCTTTCAAGTCCAAGGGCCCTTGGTTCCTCCTAACTCTTTCTTACATAGTTATTTTAAGTGCCTAAGTTAGGTAGTTACTCTAAGTGACTATCTTTACAAAAGAAAGTTAGTTGTTCAAAGTTAGTACACTTAAGTAGTTATACCAAGTAGTTACAAAAAGTGGTTAAGGTAGTTACCTTAAGTGGTTACTAACCTCACCTATAAATATATCATTGTGATTCAATCAAGGGGGTTCCACTTTTTCACATGATAGTGTATGAAAGACTTGAATAGTATTATTCACATTTGAAAGCATAAAGAAATGTTTTTAATGTGTGTTCAACTCAATTTCATGTGTTGTTATTGGTATTCATATGTTTCATCAATAATGATCATGTGCTTTCCTTTCGAAGTTGCATTGTGAGAAAGATATTTTGCATCAAGTTTTGGTATCTCTACTTGGATGCATGGAACTTAAATTCATAAGTTTAACTCTTATTTCATCATTACTGTTTGTTATTTCTTTGTTTTTATTCTTATAATTCCAGAAAATCCAAATACCCCTATCATACAAGGGAGCTTCCCCTCTTAAATGTAGAGAAGAATCGACAGAGACCTACGATTCTTCAACTGTTGTGAGCAGGTTGTTGCTAATCCAAGGGTGAACGAAGTTAATAAAGAAGAATATTTTAAAGCAACAAATCTATTTACCAACAACAATACAACCCATGTTCAAAATATAAAGTCCATGTTCAACAATATATATAAAGTCCATGACAAATAGTATATAACATAGTCCATGAAATAGTCAAATTATGTAGCCCATGAAATAACCTATCACATATTATCTTTGTAATCAAGAGTCCTCTTCACACCATGCTAACTACTCAAATGACCTGAATCACTTTGTAAAAAAGAAAGATTTAGATGAAATCAGATGTAAGATGATTAAAAATGATTTAATGACAATTTTTAAATTTATAATTTATCATCAAATTAAATTACTGTGTGAGGCTGAGAGGCATGCTTTGGTGCACCTGGACCTATCTCTACATGCTATGAATCAATCTATTTAATACAAGAGAAAGAAAGTTGAAATTAGATGTAAGACAATTTTAAAAATGATTTAATTCAATTTAATTTATAATTTATCATATTTAAATTATTATACCATAAGAGGTTGTTGTGCATCCTCTATTCCAGGACCTGTCTCTATAGGCTTAGCTACATGACATGTCTCAAGCTATAAAAGAAAAAGAATTTTTAACACATGTCAACATATATATATATATATATATATATATATATATATATATTGAAATTTACTTTAATTTCACAATGTATATTTTAATTAACTTTTAATATAATCTAAATTTTAAACTATACCATATCGGGATGTGCATCTCCTTGTCCTCCTTCTTTACATGTGTTGTGTGTTGATGAAACATGTCACTGACAAGCTCCTACAAGGTCATTTATAACTTAGCACATGTGTGTACAAATTAGGTTAAAACATATATATTCACTTGTGTACATAGGTACTCAATTTTTGTTTTAATCTATTTACAAGACATGTACATATATTACACATAGACATAGATATACATTTTTGAATAGCCTAAAATGCAGTCGACTCCTGATATAAACTTGGATCATCCAAGTGTGCTACAATGCCCATCCTCATTGTTGTGTCAATCTACATAGACATATCTTTTTAATATATATTAAATAGTACATGCACATTTTCAGATATAGTGAAATCAAAATAGAAAAATCTAAGTATATATAGTTTTTTAAAAAAATATATACATACTGTAAAAGTGTCATGTGAGATGCCCAATGATGGAGGAGCACTCGAGACACCTTTAGATGGAGGATTCAATGTGGAAGAACCCTGAACCAACATAAATATTTAATGTACATGTTCAAGACTGAATTACAAATTGAAATCAAGTAAATAAAATTATTTAAATTATAAATTATTCAAAATACCCCAAATAGGTGACTGAGATGAATAAGTGTCGATGAAAAATTAAATCGATCAATGGTCCTTGTTGCAATCATCTACACCAAACAATTCGATTGTAAAATATTACAATTTAATTAATCTATATGTTCATTAAAAACACGTGCTTAAAATTGTTATAAATTCAACATGTGTGTAACCTATATATACTTGTGTCAAATGATCAGTGGGATGATCCACAGTAAATAGCTAATCAACAAATGATTCACCTATATTATTAGATGATGCATGTGTAGCTGAAGTGGGTGTAGCTACTTGATAAGGTCCATAACACAACTTATTGCAACTCATACATGTATGAGGCATCAACACATGTGGAGTGGTACTAGGACCACTTCCATCATCAACTCCTCCATGGTCTCTAACCTGAGCTACCATCATAGAAGTCTTCTCATTTAGGCTACTTGAGAGTGCACTCAATGTGCCTAGTGTGGATACCACTACATGATGTTGGAAGGGCGTAGGAATGGAAACAATAGGAGGGTCAATAAGAGGTTGAATAGGTATAGGTCATTGGGGATCAACCTGTACCCCCAACCTCTATTGTGGCATGCTACCACCAATACCCTGGAATGATCTAAAATCAAAGTAGTTGGGTTTCTGATTCATAAAAAACTCTACATATAATTTTTTCAAAAAATATAAAGGAACCTCAAAATTACCATGAGGTGGATAATCAAACACCATCCACCATCTATCCCAAAAATTGGTAGACATTCCTTCATGCCTACACCACCTAATTGATATTCTTTTCTTATTTGCAGGAATAGGTTCATTTGTAATGGGATGTCTAAAATATTGCGATAAATGACCTTTTGTGATTTTAAGATCCAAAATATCCTTATAGGAGAGGCAATCAACCTAAAATTGGTGCCTCTCCTCTTTCCATTTCTAGAATCCATAAAAGTCAGAGTTAATAGACCTCATAGAATCTACAATGTTTTGCATCAAAGTTGCAAAATGTACCACGTGAGGTGGCATGAATTGTTCATTGCGAATGGAATTCAATTTTTCTTGTATGGAATCCACATTTTCATTAATTATGGCTCACAAGTGAACCTAGTCAGTTCTAGGTGGGCGTGGAGCTGGGGGTGGAGCTCAAGCATTTGGAGCTAGGGCATCTGGAGGTGAGAGTGGGGGTTGGGGTGGAGATGGTGCCCGATCATCTTGTGCCTTGAGGAAGTCCTCAGCATCAACGTGAATATCATCTAGATTCATGATATATATAAAAACTATATGAACCTGCATATATACATATAAACATACAAACTTGAGTACAAATTTGATTTTCAAGAATATATATATATGTACAGGTTCAAAAATTATAAATTATAAATAAACTAGATAAATTATATGTATGTTTCAAGAAATTACACTTGAAATATTTAAATTAAATGTACAGATACATGTGCATACAAATTTCAAAATGTAAGAGCTATTATAGTAAACTATGTAATTTTTGAATTGAAGTTGGGATTTTCATTCGAGACCTAAATTTTATTCTTGTAGTGAGGGAGACAAGAAAGATCAATTTAAGACTATACAGACAATCATGTTAGGTTCAATCAAATACTAGGATAGTCATGGGCATAAACTTGGGCATCTTTGTTTTAAGACTAGAGGTTTGCAAAAAGGGATTTGCATGCATATATATTATCAAGGTCATGTTATGCTTATGAGTTATCCTCTCATTCATCTTGTCACAACCCTCTCAATAGGACTAGACCCTATAATTGATTTTGTTATCTATGACTATCATTATGATGTTTGATCATAGGGTGTTTGGTATCAAGATAAAATTTCAATATGTAGGACTGTCATATCAAAAATGTCTCTTAAGGACTCAGAGAGATATCATTAGCCATGCATTGTATTGTCACAGTAGTTAGAGTATAGCAGTAGGGCTATTAGGACTACCATAATGAATTTGTTGTCAAGATTTTTCATCGTATGTTAGGTCCAAGGTTTCAGTTTTGTTAGTTTTTCTATGGAGTTGGCTATTGGTTTGATGTTAAGTACTCATTCTAGAAGGTCCAACATTTCCTATGGAAAATCTACAAATAGTTTGTAATGGTTTTGGATGAATTTCTCTAACTTTATGACTATCAATAAGCTTGGTCAACAAACAATAGTCATGCTTGCATTGGTTTGAGCATTGGATCAATCATGAATTCATAAGTTGAATATGTGTTTGAGTATATGAAGATTTGAGTGTGTCCTTACCATTTGATAGGAAAAAGTAAATCATCATCTAAGAATGAAGTTTAGTATCTTGTATAATGTTGTCATGACCATTAAGGACTATTAATTATTCTTAAATTCCTAGATTGTTATGGACCTTTAAGATAGCCTTAAACCAATAACAGACTTGCCATGAGGAGTTCAGTTGGGTTGTTACATCATGATTTCCCTAGGATTAGTCATTGATCATAAGATTGTCATCTTCCATTGTTATCAAAAGTCCATCAAGGAAACATGTGAAGAGTCTTGTCGCATTCACATGATGAACTACAAAGGGAAAATGAAATTGTTGTTAAGATGTAAGACTCGTCTAGAGATTCAATTGCATTATCTTCATAATCAAAGAGACATAACCATGTGGTAATGATTAAATCTTCCACTTTTGAGATAGATGATGAGGTAAGAAGGTTAGGATACTATCATAAGGTGGAAGGTAGTCATGAATGGAAAATGAGAAATTGCATAGACTATTGATCACTATGATTGTCCCAAACCTTAAGAACAATATAAAACTCTATTTTACTATCAATATATATCAATGAAGGGTGAATGTTCAGATGCATCTATGCTATTGAATGATGTCATAGAAACCAATGGACTATCATACCACCTAGGTAGAATCATAATGAACATCTTCAAGACTATAACTAGACTTGGAAAACTACCTTGAGGTGGATATCTTATGCATGGCAACATGATCTGAAATCCTAAATTTGGAGAAGTTGCCTATGGCAACCAAATTTGATAATGGAGATAGGATTGACTACTAGTTGCCTAGGACTAATTTGAGTATGAAGATGAATATATTCTGATGATTTGTGATTTAAAAAATGAAGAATTTGATGTTTTTTTTAACTTATGATTGTAGGGATGATCTAGCTAGAAAAAGATATTAGTTGATGGTTCTAGCTTGATTTTGTTTCCTATTTCCTATTTGCAATTGTTGTTTTCTATTTAGTTGTTAGTCCCAACTCTTATGTGTGTTATTTAGATTCAGACTAAGCCCATTCAATTAGTCTAAATAGTCTTCATTTGCACTATCTTAATAGTATGATTGTCCCAAACCTTAAGAACAGTTTAAAACTCTATTTTACTATCAATATATATATCAATGAAGGGTGAATGTTCAGATGCATCTATGCTATTGAATGATGCCATAGAAACCAATGGACTATCATACCACCTAGGTAGAATCATAATGAACATCTACAAGACTATAACTAGACTTGGAAAACTACCTTGAGGTGGATATCTTATGCATGGCAACATGATCTAAAATCCTAAATTTGGTGAAGTTACCTATGGCAACCAAATTTGATAATGGAGAGAGAATTGACTACTAGTTGGCTAGGACTAATCTAAGTATGAAGATGGATATATTCTAATGATTATTGATTTAAAAAATGAAGAATTTGATGCTTTGTTTAACTTGTGATTGTAGGGATTCAATCTAGCTAGAAAAAGATATTAGTTGATGGTTCTAGATTGATTTTGTTTCCTATTTCCTATTTGCAATTGTTGTTGTCTATTTAGTTGTTGGTCCCAACTCTTATGTGTGTTATTTAGCTTCAAACTAAGCCCATTTAATTAGTCTAAATAGTCTTAATTTGCACTATCTTAACACTCACTTAGAGAAACAATTAGCACTAATAAGCATATTTTTTGTTCTTTCAATACTATTCTAGCATTTATTTAGCTCCAAGAACTGATAAGATTGGGTTAGATACTAGAAGCTTGCATGCCTGATTGAAAATGCTTCTATACATGTTCCTACACAAAAATTTATCCAAGGTGGATTTTCTTCTTTCCTTAAGAAGTATATCAAATCTAATTATATGCACAAAATTTTGAAGTTAATTCAATGCATGTTCATCAAAAGTTGTATCAACAAATTCAAGAGTACATATGGATCATAGTGTTGGAGATCACAACAAGTGTTACTATCCTAGAGGATCTTATGTAGTAGTCTACTTCTATATATACAAGTTTCTGTTAGGATAAAATATATTTTGCCAAATTTGTATAGAGTTGTCTATAGTGTGTTCCAGGGTAATCAAATGATGTAGGTCACAATTTAGAGGGTTGAGGGACAAGTTTGTGTTGAGTCTACATGAGTTGTTTTCTTACATAGACCTCTCCATAATCTAGGTGTCTCCATGTCTAACTCAAATGTTTTAGGGGATATTATATGTGTCTCTAAAGTTACATTTGTTGTCTAGATTTCATTCTTGATTAGTTGGCTATCACAAAAACTGTAAAATCTTCTCAATTCTTGATTAGTTGGCTCTCTAAAGGTTTGATTATGAAGGAAGTGATAAAGGTTTTATTATGGTTTGTTGTAATTTTTTTACATGACAATTATCTTTTCAATAATGCCTTTAAAATACAATGACATACATTAATATAAGTAAATTTAAAAAAAAACAAATATATATATCATCCCAATGCTATGTAAATTTTGGCAGTTTGTTCAAAATCTCTCCTTTCATATGATACAATCGTTTCAAAATTTCAATTGTATTTTACAGCTAAAATGTCTAAATATAGCTATTCAACTCTCAAATTGCGATTAAATTTTGACAATTTGTTCAAAATCTCTCCTTTCATATGATACAATATTTTCAAAATTTCAATTATATTTTATAGCTAAAATGTCTAAATATAGCTATTCAATTCTCAAATTTAAACAAAATTTTGACAATTTGTTCAAATTCTATCCTTTTATATGATACAATCTTTCAAAATTTCAATTGTATTTTACAACTAAAATGTCTAAATACAACTATTGAACTCATAAATTGAAACCCTATATATATAATCCTACACTAGTTTTCCAAAAATACTGGGATCATTGCATTACATGGGATGATATCTCTTTGAGGAAACTTGTAAATGCACCCTTGCATACATGTCTACCCAGCATAGCTACAACTACAACATCCAACAATATTATTCCCCTCCCACTGTGACTAATGATTGTCTTTACCTTAATCCAAAACTTCCTTTTCACATAGGTTGTGAGGATACTTGCAATGTCACAAAATAAATTTTCACTTGCAAACTACCATGCAAAAAAAAAGAAACAAAAAAAAAATTTATTTAAAATCTTCCATCCTAGGCACTGCTAGGGAAGGTGGATGCCCTGCCTTATCTCTGAAATAATAATAAACACTAGTCATATCACATTAACAAAACAACAAGCATAGGAAATTAAAAAAAAAGGAAGAGAGATCCGTCTAGGGATTGTACTCACTAGATCTGCAACCTCCTTTAGATTAGGCGAGCCTTGCTATAGAAATCCCTCCCTCATCCTAGTCACCGTCACCATGGAAAGACTGTTCTGCATGAGAATCAAGGAAATAAAAAAAGAGATAAAGGAAATGTTTTAGGGTTGGAGGAGTGTGCCCTAATTAGGGTTGTGACTTCCTTCCTACCATTGAATAGATTAAACTATAAAAAAAGCAAGAGAAAAAAAAGTGAAACCTTGTCCCCTCGAACCCTAGGCATGTGAAGTTATCTTAGTCTTCATTTATAATATTTTGATATTTCTTTTAATACTGTTGGGTGTTAGCTTTACCACCCATAGCCTTTACTATCTAAAAGAAAAGAGTTAGGAGTTTGTTATATATTTTATTTCTTTTCCCTCTTATAAACGTTACATATATGTATGTATGTATGTATGTATGTATGTATGTATGTATGTATGTATAAAATTGTAAATGATGTTTTTCTTTACCCTCCTTGATAAAATATTTGTGTATCAATCATGTTTTTAGATGTTTCTTTACCTAGGAATTTTCTTTTACCTACCTTGGTGAATTCTTGATAATTTTAGGATAATATTATTTCTCTATGGAAATTATAATTATTAATTTTAATTATCCTTTTTGGTTACGAGATTATGCATTTGACAAAAAGAGATTTATAATGTTTAGCCCGTGTGCTAGAAAATTTTAAACAAACTAAAGATTATTATCTCTAAAACCTTTACTAATAGACTATTTTAAACAACTAAAGATTATATCTCTAGATTTTATTCAAAGCCAATCATCTATAGCTTTAATTTCACCTATTTTAAACAACTAAAAACTTTTGGTTCGTGAGTAGGGTAGAAAATCATAAATGGTTTTAACCTTATATTGTTTTATGTTTTCTTTTACAACTGAGATGCCTAGTCATCCCCAAAGACTAACGCATCTTCCTTATATGGAATAACTGGTATCTTTTGGTATATTTTTTAAATGTTGCCGGCTATAAATGTATATTTATGTATTAGCTAAATATCGGCATTGATTTTAAAAAGATATATTTGTAATAATAATGATGATGGGTATCCTTATTTCATGAAGTTTTCTTTTATCTAGCTTAGTAAATTGAAAGATTATTAAGACCTTATGATCATAGAAATACAATGCAATAGTTATTCAAAATGGAATCCTATCACCTCACCATGCAAATAGATGCTTGAACCCCCCATTCCTTCATCTCTTCATCCCTCCATCCTAATCTATCCACTCCATCATGTCCTATCTAAAATTTAAAAATATTTTAAAAAAATATTCAAAAAAATAAATAAAAGATTAGAAAGAAAAGTGTAAAGAGAAAAATTGTCCAACAGTGAAAACCATTCCCATGACATCTTAGACAAGTACTATGATTAAAAACCCTTCATCATCATTATGCATAATCCACTATCAAATAGCACCCTACACTTGGGGGCAAGTGTCACCTATCTTATCCCTCTAATACTGCCTATTGAAAGAGAAACCTAGACTGGAGTCTAAAGTTTTATACTCTGTTATATGCAGTAAACCTCAATGTGATGCAATAACAAGGGATAACTTATATATGAAATACTTGTGTAAACCAAGTTATAAGAAATTATATATATACTTTAATATCTTATACATGTCTTATAATTGATTCTTCATGCTTGATGTAGAGTGGCACAAGGGAAGCAACACACAAGGGTTTACTCTATTGTCCTTTGCCCACTCACTCACTTCAACTAGCCTTCAACCTCCCAACCAACCAAAGGCACATTCAAGGCATATGAAGGATTTGATGTCCAGACTATTGTCCAACCCCTAAAGCTTCTCCAACACCTTAAGACAGATCAACAAACACCTTCTATGTAGTTGGTTTGATCCCTAGCTTCCCAAAACTCTCCAACCTATACCTTGACTAGTAAGGCTACTAGCCCTCCAAACTAGGTTTTCTCAACAAAACTTGACAAAATCCCAAATGACTAGGTAAGTGAATGATGGTTTTAGATACCCTTTATGGGACCCTATCAAACTCCCAAGTCTCCTATTCCAACTCTTCTCCAACAATCCAGAACACTCATTAGGTCTCTAGGCCTAATTGATCAATTTAGGGCTAGGTTACAAAGCAAGTTCTCAAAATTGGGTGCATAGATCAGGGGTAGGAATTTGGAATGTCTCTATCATGCCTAAACAACTTAAATCCACCATTCATTCACTCACTCTATCAGACTTTTGTCATTTACATCACCAAATTGAATAATTTCAGTCAAATACATAGAGATATTTGACCTAGGGCATCACCTTAAAAATAGAAGATTGCATTTCCCAACAAAGAGCTTTTGGAATCTTATAGTATACATCCCTAGCCTACATTTCACCTATTTATATGAATTTTCACTGGTGGAAATGCATTCTAGGGTGGATTTTGTGAAGCAAGCCCTAGAAAATAGGGTTTCTAGACCAGTTTGAAAGAAAATCCAATAACGTTTGACTCCAACCACTTCAAGACCTCAAACTAATTGCATTCAAACCCTAACTTAGTCTAGTTTCAGGAAAAGTATGTTTGCACACCTGGAAAATCCATACAAGCCATACAACAATGAAAATGCAAGGAAAAATAGTCAGTTTCTTTGATTTCTATGCACAAATTCTGTACAAAAACTTCCTCTCCCATACTAGAGTAAGATGTCCTCCATATCAACCTATCTAGGTTGGTATACAACTTCTACAAATAGTTTTAATAACCAAAATGGAGTTGCAACCGGTCAATGTGTCATTGACACCATTGACAACACTTGACACTATGGCATTTTTTTTCCTTAGCACAAAGACACCGATTGGTTTCACTTGTCTAAGGATCTCAAATGACCAACATGCTCCCTAAAACATGACAAAACACAAAAACAATAAAAAAAAAACCTCAAAAACCAATCCTTAGACCTTCTAGACCTGATTGGTACAACAAGGATCCAAGTGGACTAAGCATGATTGAGGTTTATATGATTACCCCAATCATCTTGACCACACAAGAGGACCTTACATCCATGGCTATAGCCTTATTATAGAGAACATTAAACAAAAACCACAACCTTTCAAAAAAATGCAATCAAAATGATCTTGGAATCAAGGTGCTCCTAGGTGCCCTGCACCATACACCCACTGTAAAACAAAACTCAAGTCTCTTAAGTTGGAATGTTGTCAAATGCGAAACCTGCCTTCTCAATGTCTGATCTGCTCATCCAAGTGGCATCCTCCTGAGGTTTGTTTAGCCACTTCACCAAGTATTCATGATAGGTGTGCCTCATGGTTTGTTTTGCAATCCTCTTATCCAAAATGCACTCAATCTGATCAGGAGATGAAGGAATCAGTTCCTGGAGTGTCTGATCAGTTTGGTCTTCTTTAACAATAGTCTGAGGATTAGTTCCTTTATAGGGATAAAGGTCTGAAACATAAAAAATTGGAGACAAAGCAATGCCATCCGGAAGTCTGATTTTATATGCATTTTCTCCACATTTCTTGAGCACTTCACAAGGTCCAATCTTCTTCATGAGCAACTTGGTATGTTTACCTATAGGGAGCCTCTCCTTCCTTAGATGGATCCCTTCTTTTCCTGTCAGCAAACTATTTGTACTTCTGAGAAGTGGACAACAATTTCTGTTGTACTTGTTCATGGACATCTTTCATGACTTGAATGAAGTCTTTAGCCAAGGCACTACTGTTTTCCAGTCCTTTAACCTCCCTAAGTTCCAAAATACCCCTTGGGTGAGTGCCATAAATAATTTGGAAAGAAGACAGGCCGGTGCTTCTATTGACAGTGTCATTGTATGAGAACTCTGCCTGAGCCAAAATTGAATCCCAACTAGCACCCTGCTCCTTTGTTAGGCATCTTAAGAGGTTGCCAAGTGACTTATTACTCACCTCTATTTGTCCATCAGACTGAGGATGATAGGTAGATGATAATCACAAGTTTGTACGTAGTCTTTTCCAAAGTGTCCTCCAGAAGTGTCCTATGAACTTGGGGTCTCTATCTGAGATGATTGAGAAAGGTAAACCATGTAATCTGACTATTTCCTTGAAGAAAAGACCTGCTATGTTGAGGCATCATGTTTGGTTTTACATGGGATAAAGTGAGCCATTTTTGAGAACCTATCTACAACCACAAAGATGCTATCATGTCCATTCTTGGTCCTAGGCAAACCAAGTACAAAATCCATGCTTATGGAATCCCAAGGCTTTGAAGGAATAGGTAGAGGAGTGTATAAACCTACATTTGATGTATGCCCCTTTGCTCTTTGGAAAATTTGACAAGTTTCAACAAACTTCCTTACATCGGTTGGCAACTTGGGCCAAAAATAGTATCTCCTAACCAATTCTAGGGTCTTGTCAATACCAAAGTGGCCTGACATGCTGCCATAGTGTTTTTCCTTGATAATGTTCTGTCTAACAGACCCCCTTGGGATACACAACATGCTACCCTTGAAAAGATATCCATCTTGTAACAAAAAATTAGAAAAATTAGTGTTATACCTTCCTATCATGGCCTTGCAAGATAGGTATGGCTCTTTGAAGTCTTCATCTGCTGCATACTGATCTTTAATGACATGAATACCTGTACTTTCCAACTGTATGGTCTGCACAACAAGATTCCTCCTACTTAAGGCATCGGCTACCTTATTGGCCACTCCTTTCTTGTGTTTTATGGAGAAGGTGTATGCTTGGATGTACTCCATCCACTTGACATGTCTGTGATTCAACTTTTGCTCCCTGTTCAAGAAGCTCAATGCATGGTTATCAGTAAAAACTATAAATTCCTTTGGCAATAAGGAGTGTCTCCATTTCCTCAATGACTGAACCATGGCATATAACTATAGATCATAGGTGGAGTAGTTTTGTTTTGCCTCATTTAACTTCTCACTAAAGAATGCTACAGGCCTCCCATCTTGACTTAGGACTCCCCCAATAGCCCTCTTACTTGCATCACACTCTACCACAAAGACCTTGTCAAAATCAGGGAGAACAAGGACCAGTTTTTCTAATATTTTTTTCTTTAACAGTTCAAAGGCTTGGTTGGCCTCATTTGTCCATACAAACACACATTTCTTGCCCCCTTTTATGGTGTTAACAAGTGAAGCACAAATGCCACTAAACCCTCTAATGAACTTTCTATAAAAGCTGGATAAACCATGGAAACTCCTTACCTCAGACGCTGTTGTAGGTGTTGGCCAATTAAGAATGGCTTCCACCTTACTTGGATCCATTTTTAGGCTGCCCTTCAAGATGACAAACCCCAAGAATATCAACTCTTCTTGTAGGAAGACACATTTGTCAAGGTTGATTCTCAACTTCTCCTCTTGAAGCCTCCTGAGCACTTGATGGATATGCCTTATGTGGTCTTCCTTTTTGTCACTAAAAATTAGTATATCATCCAAATATACAATAATAAACTTGTTAACGAAAGGTTTTAGCACTTCATTCATCAATCTCATGAAGGTGCTTGGTGCATTTGACAAGCCAAAAGGCATGACAACCCATTCAAATAGTCCTTCATTGGTTTTGAAGGTGGTTTTCCACTCATCCCCTTCCCTTATCCTGATTTGGTGATAACCACATTTTAGATCTATCTTGGTAAAATACTTAGCCCTACCCAAGCAATCCATTAAATCTTCCATTCTAGGCATTGGAAATCTATACCTGATAGTGATCTTGTTGATGGCCCTGGAATCAATGCATAGTCTCCATGTTCCTTCCTTCTTGGGTGCAAGCATTGTAGGTACTGCACATGGACTAATACTCCTCCTGATAAGCCCTCTATCCAACAAGTCTTGGATTTGTCTTTCCACTTCAGCATTTTGCTCTGGGGTCAACTTGTAGGTTGCTTGGTTTGGTAGGGTGGATCCAGGGATGAGATCAATGCAATGACTAATCTCCCTCTTTGGTGGAAGGGCATCCTTACTTTCATTGGCTATCATATCATGAAACCTCTCCAATAGTTCTTCCACTTCCTTTGGTCCAATCCTCCTAAGAGGTTGCTGCACTTTGACCTTCTTGGGATTCACATCCTTGAGTTTGATGACCACTGCAAAACATGGCACTTTCTCTTCCTTGAGGTTAGCCAAAAACTCTTTTTCACCTACCAACATAACTAAACTAGAAATGACCTTCTATTGGAAATCATCAATCAAAGGAATCATTGTAAACTTTTCACCATTTTTGGACAGATAAATCACATTTTGCTTACCATCATGTTGGGCACTTGTGTCATGTTGCCAAGGCCTTCCAAGAAGAAGGTGGCATGCATCCATATCCACTATCTCACAAAGAACCTTATCATTATATTCACCTATCTTGAATTCAACCCAACATTGCTCTTTCACCACAATTTGTTGGTCCTTGGTTAGCCAAAAGACTCTATAGGTGTTAGGATGAGGCATTCTTTCCAATCCTAACTTAGTCACAATTTCATTAGAAGCCAAATTTTTAGAAGAACCTGAATCTACTATTACCTTGCAAACTTTTCCTTTCACCTTGCAAGTGGTTCTGAACAAGTTGTTCCTTTGGGGCTACTCCTTGGTGGCTGGCATGATGAGTGACCTGTTAAACATGATGCACTCTCCACTCTCAGGTGCTGCAGACTTGGAAGAGGCTGTTTGATAACTTGTGGTGCTTTGACAGTCCTCTTCTTGAAGGAGTTGTACTCTTCTTTCTTTCTGATTTGCAGCAGTGTTTCCAATCTTCCCCGGGCACCTAAAGGACTGATTACAAGGAAAACACCTTCCAGTAAACACATTGGGACCTCTACCCCCACTTCTCCCTCTACCATTTCCTCTACCCCTAAACTAACCCTTATCAGCATTGTCTCTGTCAGCAGCCCCTTGACTGCCTTCTTGAAATTTGCAACCCTGGGGTCTTGGAGAATTTTCTCTAGTTTGGAATCTGCCCCTACCCCTAAAGTTTTGATTTCCTCTGCTTCTACTGCTGCTGTTAAAATCCCCTTTTCTTCTCTACTTATCCTCAATCCTCAGTGCCATTTGAAAGCACTTATGGACTGTCTCCGGGTTAAAGAGGGTTAATTCATCTTGGATGGAGAACTTGAGGCCATTGAGATACCTTGCAAGCTTCTACTTTTCATTCTCAAGCATCTTGGCTTTCAATGTCATCTTGTGAAACTCCTCTATGTAGGTGCTCACGTCCATGTCCTTCTGTCTCAAGTTGTGCAACTTCTTGTTCAAGTTAACTTCATAATCCTCAGGGACAAATTGCTTCTTGATTTCAAGTACCATCTTTCTCCATGTAGAGATAGGATTTCTATCATCTTCTATCCTCTCATTTTGAATAAAATTCCACCAACTCAAGGCTGGCCCTTTCATTCTTGATTTGGCAATCTTCACTTTCTAATTTTCTACCACTTCTTCACATTCAAAATAGTTCTCCATTGCCTCAATCTAATCAAGGCACTCCTCTAGATTCATCTTACCAGGAAACATAGGTAAGTCTACCTTAGTGTCCTTCCTACTCAACTTTCCAAGTGCATCTAGGAATTGTCTCTTTGACATGCCTCCTTGTGGCTCTTCCATGGGCACTTCTTCTTCCTCATCTTGATCCTCTTCATCTGAATCTAAGATGACTTCTAACTTCTTCTTCTTGTCTTTGTCTTTCTTCAACTTTTCTATCTCAGCCTCCATCCTTCTGTTCTTGGCTGCTTGCTATCTCACTATCTTTGCCAATTTGGCATTGGTCACTCTTGAAGGGACTTCCTCCTCTTCTTCTCTATCTCCCATCTCTTTGAAGGCTTTGATACCACCGGATGTAGAGTGGCACAAGGGAACCAACACACAAGGGTTTACTCTATTGTCCTTTGCCCACTCACCCACTTCAACTAGCCTTCAACCTCCCAACCAACCAAAGGCACATTCAAGGCATATGAAGGATTTGATGTCCAAACTATTGTCCAACCCCTAAAGCTTCTCCAACACCTTAAGACAGATCAACAAACACCTTCTATGCAGTTGGTTTGATCCCCAACTTCCCAAAACTCTCCAACCTATACCTTGACTAGTAAGGCTACTAGCCCTCCAAACTAGGTTTTCTCAACAAAACTTGAAAAAATCCCAAATGACTAGGTAAGTGAATGATGGTTTTAGATACCCTTTATGGGACCCTATCAAACTCCCAAGTCTCCTGTTCCAACTCTACTCCAGCAATCCAGAACACTCATTAGGTCTCTAGGCGTAATTGATCAATTTAGGGCTAGGTTACAAAGCAAGTGCTCAAAATTGGGTGCATAGATCAGGGGTAGGAATTTGAAATGTTTCTATCATGCCTAAACAACTTAAATCCACCATTCATTCACTCACTCTATCAGACTTTTGTCATTTACATCACCAAATTGCATAATTTCAGTCAAATACATAGAGATATTTGACCTAGGGCATCACCTTAAAAATAGAAGACTGCATTTCCCAACAAAAAGCTTTTGGAATCTTATAGTATACATCCCTAGCCTGCATTTCACCAATTTATATCAATTTTCACTGGTGGAAATGCATTCTAGGGTGGATTTTGTGAAGCAAGCCCTAGAAAACAGGGTTTCTCGACCAATTTGAAAGAAAATTCAATAACTTTTGACTCTGACCACTTCAAGACCTCAAACTAGTTGCATTCGAACCCTGACTTAGTCTAGTTTCAGGAAAAGTACATTTGCACACTTGGAAAATCCATATAGGCCGTACAATAATGAAAATGTAGGGAAAAATAGTCAGTTTCTTTGATTTCTGTGCACAAATTCTATACAAAAACTTCCTCTCCCATATTGGAGCAAGATGTCCTTCATATCAACCTATCCAGGTGGGTATACAACTTCTACAAATAGTTTTAATAACCAAAATGGAGTTGCAACTGGTCAATGTGTCATTGACACCATTGACAACACTTGACATTATGGCATTTTTTTTCCTTAGCACAAAGACACCGATTGGTTTCACTTGTCTAAGGATCTCAAATGACCAACATACTCCCTAAAACATGACAAAACACAAAAACAATTAAAAAAAAACTCAAAAACCAATCCTTAGACCTTCTAGGCCTGATTGGTACAACAAAGATCCAAGTGGACTAAGCATGATTGAGGTTTATATGATTACCCCAATCATCTTGACCACACAAGAGGACCTTACATCCATGGCTAAAGCCTTATTACAGAGCACATTAAACAAAAACCACAACCTTTCAAAAAAATGCAATCAAAATGATCTTGGAATCAAGGTGCTCCTAGGTGCCCTACACCAATGCTTTCCTCTTACATATTATCTTCCTTCTTCTCACACATATTTAATCCATATGATCCATGCTCTTATCTCTCCCTTTCCTCTTCCTTATATAGCCACTTAATACTTTTTCATGGTGTCTTTCCCTTATGTCCTTTCATAACCACTCTTAATTAACTTCCCATGAATTCGCCATTTTCTTTATGATATCTATCCTTATTATAGATTAATTAGTTGTGTTAGGGTGTGTTTAAGGCTATTTAAGGTGTCAGATCCCTAATTTTGACTATGTTTTAGATGTTACTTGTATATAATTAGTAGGTCATTTTTGCATGATTTAATGATTTGAAATTATGAGAAAATGTTAGGAAAAATCAAATGATCTGATGAGTTTGAATTTATAAGTTTAGAATTATACATGTGAATGTATGATGTCATGATTATTTTATTCATAAGATATATGAAGTGACTAATGATGCACTAATCCCAATTTGGTTGATTGTAAGTGTAAGCAGGAAAACAAGTTTTCCACCCTCCAAGAAAGAGAGGGAGAGCATCATCAGAGAGAAGTGAATAGACATGTGGAAGGAACAGTTTGTTGCCATCTAAGTCTCATGTTTAATGAGTTTTTTGAACCTCGTCAACAATGGTAAGTTGAGTTCATCTATATTGGTCTAAGATGGATTTTGTTTCGACAATAGTCAATTTGATGTCAAAATCCTTTACTATAGATTTTGTCAAAAAAGTAGAAGGGATGGTTTGACCATCAACTAGATGTAGTCGATAGTCATTATTTTTATTAATATGACATGAATATAGTTTATATTCAGGAGTATGTATATATTTATGATAGTAGTTAACTATCTCATTTTTAGTATTTTGTTGATTGAGATTCCTTTATGGTATCCTTTCAGGTTATTTATGTTTGACAATTGTGTTATATTTGTAAGACAGAGAAGGGAGAAAATATCTCAACCCCATTCTTGCAGTACTATCAAGTTTTTAATCAAACAATGTAAGTATACATTGTGCATACTTTCTTTACAATGTTATGCATATATATTAAGTTAGATATTTGAATGTGACCTTTTTGTGTTAAGATCGATAAGGGCATGGTTGTTCGACCCCTTTATACCCTCAATTGATTGAAGATAATGGAGAAGCCTTTGACTAAGTTATGTGTGGTCATTACAGACCATTTCCATTACTTGCATGTTGTTGAAGAGAATTATGATAAACATTAGTATTAAGTGGTGGAATGCAGTTAGAGAGAAGAGGCTCTTTATATCACTGGTGAGTCTTTTATGTGGAGACACATGGAAATACACATATACCATTGAGAGAAAGGACTTCAGGAGAGGTGACTGAGGAAGAACAATGTCTGAGGAGTCTCATTTGCACGTCGTACTTTTAGGTTCTTTTATTTTATGTAAATATTATTTGAGATGATAATTCTTTGTTTGATGTTGGTATTGTTGACATATTATCTAAGTTAACAATAGTCGATAGTATATCATACCTTTTGAGATTTGTGTAATCAGTAGTATGTCATATCTTCTGAGATTTGAGTAATATATATATATATATATATTTATACAAAAAGCCATACACTTTTTGCTATGTTTTGTTTAGTGGACAACATTTTCGTATCTCTATTTTTGTAGACAATGACGAGCTTAGTATAGTTCAGTTATGGTTAAGCCGAAGGCTTCATATAATCCTGTGAATTATAAAGATGATATATATATATATATTACATACATACATACATACATACATACATATATATATGTGTGTGTGTGTGTGTGTGTACATAACATACATACATACATACATATGTATGTATGTGTTGTGATGTTCACAACACGCCCCATTATGCTCCTTAGCAAAATGGGGACCCCTGCTGATGTCTTGCTTTTTGCTTCTGCTTGTGTTTTTTCTGCTTCCTGGCGGTCTGGTAAAAATGAAGGTCAGGTGCATCATCATCATGATATATGATAAGGTAGGTCATCATCATGAGGTCTGTTTGTCAAAGTTCATATTTTGTTTCTGTGACCTCATATTTTAAAAGAGCTTGAAATTCCATGCAGGTTTGCCTTTTACTTCACTTGAAAATTCGTCCAAATGTGGAAGTTATGCACGGTCAAAGTCTTGGTCAAACCTGATATTCGCAGGAGGATCATCATATTTTTATATCCTAAGTCATGTTGACAGGATCATCATGATCTTGGTCTATCACCCGCTAAAAATCATGCAGTCGCAATATCCGGACGTCAATTTTAGGTGGTAGTTCCCTTTACCCGTCAAATGGCCTCAGGCGCATCATCAGCATCATGATTTTCTTAGGAGCGTCATATTTTATAAACTTGGTTTTGCTGTATGAGGACATCATCATCATATTTGAAATGCACCCCCCCGACAATATCCTGAGGTTCAAATATCATGATGACATCGGCTTTAAGTCAAGGTAAGTTCCCCGTCGAAGTGGTCTTTTGTATCGCAAGCATCATCATGATAATTCAACATTACCTGATCTTATATTATCATGCTGATCACCCAGACTTAGAAAAATCCACCTTCGGCATATTTGCATGCGCGTGTTATAATCCTATCGCAAGGTCATCATCATGATATTTGCTGAACTTCGAATTATGATGATGACGACTCCATATCATCTTGATCTTTCACGAGTCATTTGCTGAAATTCGCTAAGTGATGGAAGCATCATCATCATAATTCGATTAAGAGGATCATCATCTTCATATCCTCCTGATCTCCGGTTAGCGAATATCATGATGATCACCCTATCTATTCAGAGGGGGTCGATATTGCATTTCTCAACAGCATGATCATATTTCACAATATCACCCTAGCGCAAATATCATGATGACCTTAACTCATCCTTGTGCTCCGAAGACAAATTATGATGATGATGTCATCATGATAAATCGATGAGGGTCATCATCATCATATGTTTTATCCTGTCCTGTAGTCAAGATCATCATGATCTTGTTTGTCCACCTGATATTTCGCAAAGTCCTCCTGCCGATGAAATACAACCTTTTGCACATATCCTGATGATCATCATCATCACATTTTCCCTTCGGCAGGATTTTTTCCCAAACATGATCCGGTTGGCGAAATATCATGATGACGTCTTGTTTTAAGTTTAACAAAGGCCCCGGATATCATGATGACGTCATCCCGATCTGATAAACGAAGAAGCTAATATCCTGATGATCAGCATCATCATTTTTTCTTTCAACAGGATATTTTCCAAAACACGATCAGGTTCACGAAATATGATGATGACGTCTTATTCCAAGTTCGACAAAAGCCCCAAATTCGATGATGATCATCATCATCCTGATCTTTCGAGAGGGTTACCTTGGCCGCAAAAGGGTCATATTCACTTCATCATCCTGATCATGCTCCTTAGGTGACCCGATATCACAAATATCCCCCTGATCTTAACCGAACATGATGATGACGTCATCCTTAGCATTTCAATGAAGCCCGAATATCATGATGACATCACCATCATCTTCCTTTCCTCGGCAGCATGATTATATTCATATCCTCCTATTCTTCTTCAACATGATGATGATGATGATGTTGTTCTTTTCTCCAATATGCAGAAGCGAAATATCATGATGATGAAGTATGTCGGCTAACATGTTTTTTTTGACGCACCGACAGGGATAGTCATGCCGATGGGCGGGAAATGAGGCGGTGGAATTTTAAAGCATTTTTTTTAGCGCCTCTGGCATTTTTCGGTCAGCGATGGTTGACCCGTGAATCTTGAGCAGTCTAAACGCATTTTTTGACGCGTTTTGAGAGGATTTCTGGATCCGATTTTCTCCATCTTGCGCAGTCACTTGGGTTTAAACAGTTATTTTAATTTCATGCTATTTTTATGATAAATGTGAAACTTATTGCTTGTCTTGTCTTGCAGGCTTGCAGTTGAGGAAGCAGCTGGAAAGTCAGCGCAGTGACCTCATGGAGGCAGAAGATCTGATCTCAGGAGCAAGAAGATAGAGATGAAATGCAAAAGGTCAAGGCCATTCAAGTAAAGAAGAAGGTTGCAGCTGAGGGTATTATCACAAAAGACAAACAGAAGTTATTACCCAGCTGCCGGAACTTCTCAGAAGGGGCAATATTTCGCCCAGATTTGACCACTGCTCTGAGATATTTTTGAGAACTGGTTCACCTGCATTTATTGCTGTAACTAGGGGTTTGAACCAGGGGTTCAGTTAGGTTTTTTGCTGTAGTGAGGACAATCAGAATGTCTTTATATTGTGCCTCTCTACACTGTAATACTTTACAACAGGGGCTACACAACAGGGATTTTAGGAAAGCAATAGTGGCTACAACAGAATTTCTTTTTTAGGAACATACAGCAAGTTAGAATAGTTTAGAGTAGAAGAAGGAGGTCGCCTGTTTGTCTGCAGTAAGGTGCGCGTGGAATATCTGGCTGCCTTACTGTATCTGTAAAGCTTGTAAGTTCTCTGTAGTATGATCAATGAAACTAAGAGTCATTCTTACATTGTAAATCATGTATGGCTATTCGTTTCTAATACAATAGAATCTGCAGTTCTGCATCTATCTTCTGAGTGTTCTCCTGCTCTTCTTTGTGTTTTAAAATATCTTCTTTGAGAGCTTGCAATTTTAAATGTATGTTTGTGAAAATACTCAGAACTTACATTTAGGGTTTTTACTGTGGATTTGATCAAACTACTGTGGTATTTACATAGTGCATAACAGAAACACTTAGATCCTTCTGTAGATTAAGTGAGGTATAGATTAGATCTTTCTAACTTTTCCCAACCCATCTGAAATATTTAGCTGAAAACGTAGAAATCTAAAGGAAATTGTCTCAAATTTGAAGAAGCATGCATAACAGAGCTATAAGTAGACAGTTTTCATAAATAGATAAAGAAGAAAGCTGCAAAAAATCCAAGAAAACCCTCTGAAACTTGTAGCCCGGTATCACTTGTATGCAAATGAACAGAATACTTGTTGAAATCTATGACCTCTTTGCATATTCTTAGTCCAGTAAACCACAAAACAAACCTAAACTACGTAAGGCCCCTTGAACATTACAGCTTCACATTGACCAACTGAACTTGACCAACCGAACCATTGTAGACTTGGGATTAGTTGAATCACCAAATGATTCCTTCTTGTCTTTCAAGTATAGTTTCAGTTCATTTTATGTGAATTTTAACTTATTGTTATGATTGCATCAAAACAGTCATCAACAGTTTTCTGGCGCTAGAAGGAGGGCCTGATTTGGTTTAGGGTTAATTTTCTGAGTTTAAATGCTATATTCTGAGATATGTTAGATCTCATAAAATTTCAAAGGCCTAAAAAGTTGAAAGAGGGTCCTATTTTTAATGGACTCATATAGGGGCAGTTTTCAAGTTGACATTCCTTCATTTCAGAAAGCTTTGAATAACCAGCTTTATCCCAAAAATTTATATAGCTATGGTTTATTTGGAAGGTGTAGGATACATAAGTCCATAGACCATGGTGAGCTTAATTGTCTATCTTTCCTTACAAGATTAGATTTATATTTGAAAGGACTAATCTCTCTCTCAGATGTGTATAAGGCTGAAAGTTGGTAGGGAAGTGAGGAGATTATTGAGCGACAGAAGGATGCAGCATCAATGGTCATTAAATGTGCAGAGAATACAAAGATGGAACCAATGCTAAGAATAAAGAGTAATAAGATCTCTTGGCAGGAATTATGTGATGGTAAGAAAAAAAATCTGTCTTTTCGTCAGGATCCGGTTGTGATTAAAGTTACTGAAAAGTATAAATATCCTAAAAAATGCAGAGAAGAAATCACAGCTCCTGTCTCTTTTCTAGATAATAAGCAAAAAGGATTTAATGAAAAAGAAAAGGAAAGTGAGGTTCATCTTGATACATTTGATAAATATATGGAACTACTAAGGAATATTTGTCAAGAAGAAGCCTCTGGGTCTGACCTGAAAAGTTTTAACGAACATGATTTGGCAAAGAAATGTAAACAAGCATTGGCAGAATTAAAATGCACTAAAATTGATAAGATCCCTACTGTAGAAACTAATGAAGTCATAGAAAAGAAAGTAAATCCTAGTGTTACACCTGACTTCTTTAAATTAAATGATCAAAATCAAGATTGTTGCAGGTCAATAGAATTAGACTCTTCACTGAATGATAAATATGAGTCATCTGATGAACAATCCCTAAAAAAAGAAGATACAGAGGATCATGGAGCTGCTGTACACAGTCAGACATCACCCCCATGCCATGTTGAAAATAAAATAGGGGAGTACTCTTGTCAATCAAAAGATGTTGTCCCACCTTTACTCTCAAGTGATTTAGAAATGATTAATTTCTATATATCAGATGATGATGAAGATACTTACTTAAGTGCTGATGTGCAGGAAACTAATGAGAACATTGAGAGGTGTGCTAAATTTGAGGATAAACTGAACATCCAGAATGAAGGAACAGAGCTGGATGAAGATGAAGAAATGATACATCTAGAGTCATTCTTCTTTCAACTTGAAAAAGGACTAGACATAGAGCTGGGCAATGAAAGTGCAGAGCTAAATGAAGAGCCAGCTACTAATAAACGAGTGTGTTCCACAGAGCTAAAGGCACATCAGGTTGTCTCTTTCCTTTCCTTAGTAAATGATGATAAATGCTATTTTGATTATGCAAATTCAAGAGATAGGACATGCCTATGGATTAATCATAACCCTGATGAGCTGCCTCAGTTACTAGTCATTAAGGGCTATTCTGATAAACACAATGAATCTAGAATATCAGAATTTTTTTCAGAATTCAAAGATAAATCTGCTATGATGAGGACCATAACTAGTACCCTGTTACTCCTGCACAACCTAAAGAAATATGCAAGTAGGGGTGTTTTTGGGTCCTTTTCCTGGGTTTCTAATTGCCTCGTGGAGGCTTGTATATAGTCTGGTAGGGTAGTTGTTTTTTGTTTTTTTGTGTTCTTCTTTTGCTGTTTTCTTTTTAGGTTAGTTGTTTGTATAGTTCCTTTCTGTTTGTTTTTTGCTTTTTGTTTCTGTCTGTTTGTACAGTTTTTTCTGTTGTTGTGTTGTTTGTACAGCCTGTTTGTTTGGTTTGTTTGTTGTCTCCTCAGCAGGGATCTTTATTTTACTGTAGAGTATTAAGGAGCAGAACTAGCAACCATTCAAAACAGTATATAATTTAGGATATTCAGGTTAACCATTTGCAATTTACACATAACTTGTCACTGTCATGAATGTAGAGAGTTGTTCATCTTCTGAAGTTTCGTATTCAATAAATGTGATTGAGAATTCGAAGCAGGTTTCTCACGATGACACACCTAAAATCCTTGGGTTTGTTGAACCTACCAGTGTAGATATTAGGTGAAAAATCAGAGGTCACCCTTGCTACCATTACAATTCTCAGCTTAATTTCAGCAAGTGCCCACTCCTTGCATCATGAAGTTACAAATTGCTATATCTTATGAAATCTTTCAAAATTAGAAAACAAATAAATAAATAAATAAATAAATAAAGCGGATTATACTGAAAATCCAGATTAAGCCATCTAAGTAACTCTACCAGGGCTATGGACGCTCGCTGGCAGTGGGGCTCTACTTAGGAGAATTGTAACGATAACCTTGCCGGGGCTATAGACGCTCGCTGGCAGCAAGGCTCTATCTGGTCGGCTATGAGGGAATATCCTCACCTACGTAGGCTAATGTCAGTCACTGGTTTGTTCAACCGATCTTTAAGATGAGGATAATTAATCACATGCACACAACTAAACTGAAAATGGAAATTCATGCATCTTTATTGAACACTTTGAGTCTCAAGCTGAATAGTAATTTGCAGGAAAGATAGTTAGAAGTTATGAGTTTATTTCACCTAGTTTCCTTGAACACTCTGAATTTAATTGTTTTGTTTTGGTTGCTAGTTGTTGTGATGTTCACAACACGCCCCATTATGCTCCTTAGCAAAATGGGGACCCCTGCTGATGTCTTGCTTTTTGCTTCTGCTTGTGTTTTTTCTGCTTCCTGGCGGTCTGGTAAAAATGAAGGTCAGGTGCATCATCATCATGATATATGATAAGGTAGGTCATCATCATGAGGTCTGTTTGTCAAAGTTCATATTTTGTTTCTGTGACCTCATATTTTAAAAGAGCTTGAAATTTCATGCAGGTTTGCCTTTTACTTCACTTGAAAATTCGTCCATATGTGGAAGTTATGCACGGTCAAAGTCTTGGTCAAACCTGATATTCGCAGGAGGATCATCATATTTTTATATCCTAAGTCATGTTGATAGGATCATCATGATCTTGGTCTATCACCCGCTAAAAATCATGCAGTCGCAATATCCGGACGTCAATTTTAGGTGGTAGTTCCCTTTACTCGTCAAATGGCCTCAGGCGCATCATCAGCATCATGATTTTCTTAGGAGCGTCATATTTTATAAACTTGGTTTTGCTGTATGAGGACATCATCATCATATTTGAAATGCACCCCCCCCGACAATATCCTGAGGTTCAAATATCATGATGACATCGGCTTTAAGTCAAGGTAAGTTCCCCGTCGAAGTGGTCTTTTGTATCGCAAGCATCATCATGATAATTCAACATTACCTGATCTTATATTATCATGCTGATCACCCAGACTTAGAAAAATCCACCTTCGGCATATTTGCGTGCGCGTGTTATAATCCTATCGCAAGGTCATCATCATGATATTTGCTGAACTTCGAATTATGATGATGACGACTCCATATCATCTTGATCTTTCACGAGTCATTTGCTGAAATTCGCTAAGTGATGGAAGCATCATCATCATAATTCGATTAAGAGGATCATCATCTTCATATCCTCTTGATCTCCGGTTAGCGAATATCATGATGATCACCCTATCTATTCAAAGGGGGTCGATATTGCATTTCTCAACAGCATGATCATATTTCACAATATCACCCTAGCGCAAATATCATGATGACCTTAACTCATCCTTGTGCTCTGAAGACAAATTATGATGATGACGTCATCATGATAAATCGATGAGGGTCATCATCATCATATGTTTTATCCTGTCCTGTAGTCAAGATCATCATGATCTTGTTTGTCCACCTGATATTTCGCAAAGTCCTCCTGCCGATGAAATACAACCTTTTGCACATATCCTGATGATCATCATCATCACATTTTCCCTTCGGCAGGATTTTTTCCCAAACATGATCCGGTTGGCGAAATATCATGATGACGTCTTGTTTTAAGTTTAACAAAGGCCCCGGATATCATGATGACGTCATCCCGATCTGATAAACGAAGAAGCTAATATCCTGATGATCAGCATCATCATTTTTTCTTTCAATAGGATATTTTCCAAAACACGATCAGGTTCACGAAATATGATGATGACGTCTTATTCCAAGTTCGACAAAAGCCCCAAATTCGATGATGATCATCATCATCCTGATCTTTCGAGAGGGTTACCTTGGCCGCGAAAGGGTCATATTCACTTCATCATCCTGATCATGCTCCTTAGGTGACCCGATATCACAAATATCCCCCTGATCTTAACCGAACATGATGATGACGTCATCCTTAGCATTTCAATGAAGCCTGAATATCATGATGACGTCACCATCATCTTCCTTTCCTCGGCAGCATGATTATATTCATATCCTCCTATTCTTCTTCAACATGATGATGATGATGATATTGTTCTTTTCTCCAATATGCAGAAGCGAAATATCATGATGATGAAGTATGTCGGCTAACATGTTTTTTTTGACGCACCGACAGGGATAGTCATGCCGATGGGCGGGAAATGAGGCGGTGGAATTTTAAAGCATTTTTTTGGCGCCTCTGGCATTTTTTGGTCAGCGATGGTTGACCCGTGAATCTTGAGCAGTCTGAACGCATTTTTTGACGCGTTTTGAGAGGATTTCTGGATCTGATTTTCTCCATCTTGCGCAGTCACCTGGGTTTAAACAGTTATTTTAATTTCATGCTATTTTTATAATAAATGTGAAACTTATTGCTTGTCTTGTCTTGCAGGCTTGTAGTTGAGGAAGCAGCTGGAAAGTCAGCGCAGTGACCTCATGGAGGCAGAAGATCTGATCTCAGGAGCAAGAAGATAGAGATGAAATGCAAAAGGTCAAGGCCATTCAAGTAAAGAAGAAGGTTGCAGCTGAGGGTATTATCACAAAAGACAAATAGAAGTTATTACCCAGCTGCCGGAACTTCTCAGAAGGGGCAATATTTCGTCTAGATTTGACCACTGCTCTGAGATATTTTTGAGAACTGGTTCACCTGCATTTATTGCTGTAACTAGGGGTTTGAACCAGGGGTTCAGTTAGGTTTTTTGCTGTAGTGAGGACAATCAGAATGTCTTTATATTGTGCCTCTCTACACTGTAATACTTTACAACAGGGGCTACACAACAGGGATTTTAGGAAAGCAATAGTGGCTACAACAGAATTTCTTTTTTAGGAACATACAGCAAGTTAGAATAGTTTAGAGTAGAAGAAGGAGGTCGCCTGTTTGTCTGCAGTAAGGTGCGCGTGGAATGTCTGGCTGCCTTACTGTATCTGTAAAGCTTGTAAGTTCTCTGTAGTATGATCAATGAAACTAAGAGTCATTCTTACATTGTAAATCATGTATGGCTATTCGTTTCTAATACAATAGAATCTGCAGTTCTGCATCTATCTTCTAAGTGTTCTCCTGCTCTTCTTTGTGTTTTGAAATATCTTCTTTGAGAGCTTGCAATTTTAAATGTATGTTTGTGAAAATGCTCAGAACTTACATTTAGGGTTTTTACTGTGGATTTGATCAAACTACTGTGGTATTTACATAGTGCATAACAGAAACACTTAGATCCTTCTATAGATTAAGTGAGGTATAGATTAGATCTTTCTAACTTTTCCCAACCCATCTGAAATATTTAGCTGAAAACGTAGAAATCTAAAGGAAATTGTCTCAAATTTGAAGAAGCATGCATAACAGAGCTATAAGTAGACAGTTTTCATAAATAGATAAAGAAGAAAGCTGCAAAAAATCCAAGAAAACCCTCTGAAACTTGCAGCCCGGTATCACTTGTATGCAAATGAACAGAATACTTGTTGAAATCTATGACCTCTTTGCATATTCTTAGTCCAGTAAACCACAAAACAAACCTAAACTACGTAAGGCCCCTTGAACATTACAGCTTCACATTGACCAACTAAACTTGACCAATCGAACCATTGTAGACTTGGGATTAGTTGAATCACCAAATGATTCCTTCTTGTCTTTCAAGTATAGTTTCAGTTCATTTTATGTGAATTTTAACTTATTGTTATGATTGCATCAAAACAGTCATCAACAGTATGTATGTATGTATGTGTATATATATATAAAGATGATATATGTATATTCTTTATATGTAATATATAGATATATGTATATATATATATATCATCTTTATCATCTATGAATTATAAAGATGATATATATATATATATATATATATACATATGTACATATATACATATGTACATATGTATATATATACATATGTATATATATATATGTATGTACTTATGTATACATACATACATACATATATGTGTGTGTGTGTTCTTTTAGTCGAAAAATTTAGCTATCTCTATTTTAGAGAACCAATAGATTGTCATTTATATTTACATGTGATCTAGAAGTTGATAGTCTTCTTTGTGTTTTTCTTGAGTAAAGCCTTTAAATTATTGAACTCTGTGTACACCTAAATGTATAGTTTAAAACTATTCGGTGAGAAGTTTGAGGCTGAATGGCCATTCACTTTCATATTTTTAGATGGTTTCAAAATAGTCAAAACTCCATGTCTAGAGAAAGAGAACCCTCTATAATACCTTTTTACCTTTTAAACATAGAAAATTTATGCATGTTGTTAGGATGTGGAAAGATTACATATGCAGGGAAAAAGATAATGGATCACATTAGGTTTTGCTAGAAGTAGTCAGTTAACTTTTATACGTAAAAAGTCAGTTTGTATTAAGCATAAGTATGTTCTTATACTATGATTGAAGTATCCCTATCATGTATAACTTATAGGTCCAGAGTCAGCTTAGTAACTAGTCAATGACTATACTTAGAAATACTTGAGTAATCTAGTTGTCTATACTTATCTTGTACTCAGAATAATGAGGGATACAAATGATGTTCTATTTCTTTTCAAAAAACTAGTTGAACGTAGTTTTGATGTCAATTTGAGCCTCTTGAGATCACTGAGCATCTCGAGATCATTATATTAAGTCTTCAAAGTTAAGAAGTTAGAATTTTGACAAAGATAATTCATTTATCTCTCAACTCTTTTTAGTTTTATTATTTTAATCCAAGACTTCGAGAAAAGGTTTTCTCTTATTGTAAAAGAGTATAGAATGATTGGAATATTATTAGAAGCACTTGAAGCTATGTTATCTTTATATAAATTAACATATATGTGTTTACTTAACTAGACTATGTATTTCTATTATGTAAAGATGATGTTCTATTGTTCTTAATCTTAATTGATGACCAAAAAATGACAAGTAGGTCAAAGACATCATTACCTTATTATCTATATAGACTTATATCCTTTATCAGAGTAAAAGATTGATTTTAGTCAAGAATTATTATGCTATTGTTAGTATCTATTAAGATTTGACATAGAGGAAGATAAACCTTGTATATTATGTTTTTGAGAAATGGTGAATTCGATCAATGACCAAGTAGTCAAGATTTCACGAGAGGTTATATTATTCATGTCATAGTATGGATATAATTTTAGTAATTTTTAAGGGTATTTTGATATTACAAAGTATTGTAATAAGGAAGGTAAGAACCCTAGATTTTACCTGAACAGTTTAGAAATGTTTAACTCTTTAAAAGTCAATTATGATATTGATTATTTGTCTATTGTATAATTTGGTCGATAGTTAAAAAGTCGAGAAACCATAGATAAGATTGTAATAAGAGACTAAAACACTTTGTTGTTAGAAATTTAATACTAGTTATATAAACCAAGTAGGGTTATTTTTGTGTAGAGAGTAAATGACATAATTCATAGACCTTGATAAATTGTGGATATGCAATAAGGGACTCTCAGAAAGATTAATTATTTATAATTGCATATTGTATGTATATCTTAGGTAAGGAATATTTCTAAGTCAGATGGACTAGAGAAAGAGTATAATTTAGTCAATTATGTCTATAGATACTAGCCATACAAGTCAACTATAGGATGAGATAGTCTTCAAGTCGAGTTAGAGGTGTGTGAACACACAACTATGTTTATAGAAAATGTTTAATATTATATAGAACATTTGGCCAAAGTGATGCATATGTCTTTGCATGCATAAGTCAGTTCACAGTGTCTAGATAGCATAATTGGTCAGTATGATCATACTTAGCTAGAAGATTGTCTAGAGTTGTATGGTCGATTGAGTTGCGTAGGACACAACACTAGGACTCAAATGACAACTTTTAGATCCACATGTCTATACTATTCATGAAGGGTAGGGACACTTCCAGTAGGAAGGTGTGTATGGGACCTCTGGTCTAAGGTTGGAGTTAAAGTACTCAGATGATGCTCTCCCTCTATAGCAGAAGACTCACCAATGTTTGAAAGACATATATCAAGATTCTAGAGAAAGTACTCTTTATGTAAAATTTTATGTTATGATTCGACGTAAAGCTATTCTTTTGTATATGTAAAGTGAAATGTTATTACTATAAGTTATCCTTGAATATAATGAATTTCAAGGTTGAAAAATAATCAGAAAAGATGTACTTTTATTTATTGATATTTAGCAAATATTTTAAAAAATATATTTCACTCATGTATATCATGTTATTTACTTTCCCAGTGAATTGTGTGTGTAATTTCCAATTAATATGAGAAGGCACGTTACATATGGTATTAGAAATAACTAGATTCAACACATCATCGGGGCTCACTATGAGAAAATTAATCAACATTAAGCAAATAGCTAATGTTTGAAATTGGTTTTTATGCTAGAATGGTGTGGAGAAGAACTAAGAAAACTACTAGAAAGTCTATCCCCCAGTGTTTGCCTAAGTTAGTAGTTAAGAAAGGACTTACTAAGGAGGTTGAACTCAAGGAGTATATTAATTATGCTAATGGTCCATGGCTGGAGGATTCAAAGACTTTGGCTGACGCTCTTAAGCATATACGACTAGAGAGATAACAACATAGTAAACTGGCCAAGAATCCTATTGTTCCTACTTGTGTAGTTAAACCAAGTAAACCTTCTGCAAAATGTGATATACCATTTGGATGTGGTCATGACGCTCTTGTTATAGGAAAAGAGGTGATGGAGAAGTACCTGCATGTACATCCACCCTCTAAGTTTGTTTTATTGGATTCCAATGGGGAAGAGGAACCTGGGGAATGTTTTGTAACCGACATTGACATTAGTCTTGTTGTGTTAATTATCTAAATAAGGATGTAATTACACCCAGAATAAATTATAATAAAGATGAGATTGTTGCTCAAATTTGAGTTTTTTTGCATGATTTTATTGATGAATTTTGAATTAATGAGGTGCATTATTCAAAATTCTAATTTATAATTTGATACAAATATCAGGTGTGATATAGAGTATCAGCACAATTTGAACTCAAAAAACTCTTGAAGATATTCAAGGAGTGTTGAATCCTTCTGAAATCCTATGGCTAAGCTAGATCAAATATTGACTATGTTGAATGAAACCAAGGATAGGATTGGAAACTTGGAACAAGAGGTTAGGGGCAAAGGTAAATCTGAAGTAGGACATGAGGATTCACATCTAGGAGATGATGAATATGTCCATGAATATGTTGATAACTGAGATGGGGGTGAATCAGTTATCTAAATTAACTTAACTTTTTTTCTTCTTTAATAACTAGAGCAACATCAAAACAAATAAGCATCCATAATCATGAAAGCAGAAACAAAGTCAATACACAACACAATAATTTTGATGTGGAAAACCCTGTTAAGGGAAAAACCACGGGGTGACTAACCCAAGAATGTATTCTCTGTTAGAAGAATAGAAATACAAATATGGCACTTACCAATTAGGGCTCACTGCCTAAGCACACTGCTCACAAGAGGCTCACTGCCTATAAGAGACTCACTATCTACAAGGTACAAATAAAGTAACAAGAAACTTGAACTAATGAGGAGCATCCACATATGCTGAGGTTCAGTTCTGGTTAGGCTTAATACACTGATCTACTGCACTTCATTCTTCCTCTTCTTTGGTGCTGATGTCCTCTCACATACCGGACCTATTTTACTACTTCCACATTGCTCTCTACTTTTATTCACACTTCACATCATGCCACACTTACCTTGGCATCCAAATCCATCTGGTATATATATCCGCACCAATGATTTCAACACCTTTCTAGTCAGCATCTGAAATAGTCAATATTTTCCCAAACTCTGATCTGTCGGCTGAATCCTTGCTTATCAAGTGATGGGTATCAAGGAGATGCTTATAGAAGTCATCAATCAAGTCATCCAATCATGAATGATACCTTAAGAAACTTGATCACCATCTCATCTAGATTAAGGTCTAATGCTCTGTCGGTCAGGTCTTCCTCAGTCTACTCTGCCAAATGGGAACCCAACACTCAGGTGCTTATATCTTTTCACTCTTTTATCACCAGAGGCTCAATCTATGCAATATATCAGTTATGATACTCCTCTTGACTTCTCCAAGTCTGTACTTTACTAAAATACTTCCTCTGAGAGATCTGGACCTGATTGTCGTACCTTGTTGCATGCTATGTTCTTGGTCACCGAACCAAAATACTCTTCATTCTGACTTCCGATATAGACACACCATGTCCTGTGGATGTGTGAGATGGACTTTATTGCCATCAATGACAACCCTCATGAAGCCACATAGTGTCTCTTACCAATAGAATCCAGTATTCATAGTGAGCTAAGGGAAAATGTTGATAAGACTAAGGCTCAAGAAGAGATGATAAGTAGAATTGATTTTGAACTATCTAGAGATATGAAGAAAGTCACGCCACCCAAGTTCGATGGAACCAAAAGTGGAGATGTTGTTGAAGCTTGGTTGACATAGATGGAAAAATATTTTGAGATCTGAAATTACTCTGAGATAACCAAGGCAGTATGGGGTGCCTTTCAATTGGCAAGAGAAGCATCCATGTGGTGGATGAACAGGAAGATGGAACTAGGCTTAAGTTCTTTGAGCCTAACCTGGGATCAATTTGTGGTCTTCTTTCACCAAAGGTGGTTACCACAACTTTTCTTTGACCAAAAGCTAATAGATTTTTAGAATCTGAGACAAGGGCATATGTCAGTGATAGAATATTGGGAAAAGTTCACCTGTCTCCTAAAATATGTGCCTCAATATTAGAAAGATGAAAGGTTTATGATCAAGAAATTTATCATGGATCTAAATTCCCAGATAGGTGGAGAAGTGGATGTGCATGGCCCTTCTACTATGGACCAAGTGTTAGAGAAGACAATCAAGCAAGAGCAAAAATTGAAGTCAAATTCTGCTTATTGCGAGAAGAATAGCAAGAGGTTCAATAAGACACAAAATTCTCAACCTTTCAAGAAAAGGAATGGAAAGAAATATGTAGCTAAGAAAAACAACAAGGGTTCTAGAAACAAGAGTGGATCGAAGAATGAGAAGAAGAATAGTGGCAATGTTTGAAGGAATGATAATAATTCTAGTAAATCTATTGAGAAGTGAGGACCTCTTGGAGGATGTTTCACTTGTGGTGGAGATCACTATGCAAATCAATGCCCAATCAATAAGCAACTTTTCAACAAAGGATCCATGTAGCATTGGATAATTGCCAGAGCATGAAGTACCAAATTACTCCCATTGAGACTTCAGGGACTTTGTTTGGAGTTCCTATTTCTATTTTGATTGATACTAGAGAAAATGAAAGTTTTATTACTCCAAGAGTATTAAGTAGATTTTCTAGAAGAGCTAGATATATGGCCAAACCCTGGTCAGTAGAATATGCTAACCAGGCTAGAGCTCAAGTAGAGCAATGTTTGTTTAAAGCTAAAACTGATCTTCTTAGTTTCTCAACTGAGGTGAATTTGTTTGTAGCCCCCCTAGGTTCTTATGATGTTATCCTAGGAATAAATTGGCTATGGACGCATAGAGCCAATGTTGATTGTTTTGAAAAAATAGTGGAGTGTCTAGATGATGTAGAAAATAAAGTTCTTTTGTAAGTCACTTCGATGGAAGTTAAGATCGGACCAATTTCTGCTATACAACTAAAGAGAGCTAGGAGAAAAGGTTGTCAACTTTTTGTAGTCAATATGCAGCAAGTAGAAGAAGATCCTTAAACAAAGTGTACCTTTGGAGAACTATTGTTTCCTTAGATATTGTTAGGATGTTTTCCCAGATGAACTTCTAGGATTACCTCCAAAGAGAGCTTTCGATTTCTTAATCAATATAACACTTGGATATGAGCCAATTTCGAAGGTACCATGTCGTATGTCTACTATGGAGTTAATGGAATTAAAAGGCCAGCTTCAAGAGCTATTGGCTAAAGGATTGATTAGACCCAGTGTTTCTCCTTAGGGAGCCCCAGTGGTCTCTATTAAAAATAAGGATGGAAACTTACGTCTATGTATAGGCTATCATATGCTTAACAAAGCAATGATAAAGAATAAGTATCCTTTACCATGTATTAATGATCTTTTCTATTAGATGCATGGCACATCAATGTTTTCTAAGATTGATTTGTGATCTAGATACCATCAACTGAGAATAAAAGATGAGGACATACATAAGACATCTTTCAGAACTATATATGGGCATTATGAGTTCATAGTTTTACCTTTTGGACTTATGAATGCTTCTTCTTCATTCATGATTTTGATGAACAATAGTTTTTGGGATAGCTTGGATAAATTTGTTCCAGTGTTTCTAGATGACATTCTTATCTACTCTAAGAATGAGGAAGAGCACTTGCAACATTTGCAGATAGTTTTCAAGTGGCTAAGAGAGCATAAATTCTTTAGGAATCTTTCTAAGTGTACTTTCTTTTAGAAAGAGATAGAGTACTTAGGGCATATTATATTGACTAAAGGAATATCTATAGACCCTGCAAAGATAAAGTCTATACTTGAGTGTTCTATGCTAAAGAATGTACATGAAGTGTGCAATTTCATGGGGTTAGCAGGATATTATAGGAAGTTCATTTTTAACTTTTCTAAGATTACAAGCCCAATCACTACACTTCAGACAAAACAAAAGTGATTTGACTAGACAACAGATTGTCAGGAGGCATTTGACCAGTTGAAAGAAAGATTGACAACTGTTCCAATATTGAAAGTTCCTAATCCAAAAAGTCAATTTGTTGTCATAACTAATGCCTCAAGAGAAAGTTTGGGTATAGAAAGTTCTCTATCTATCATTATTTCATTGCCTACACAATTATTGTCCATGTAACTAATCAACTTTGAAGTCATCTATTGTTGTATATAAAATTCTATAATCTTTCATTCCACTAATATATTGCATTGTTCTATTCACAACTTGCCAATAAGAATCCTTTGCTGACTCTATGAACCTTGAAATTAGTCTTACTCAATACATGATATCATGCCTAGTGCAAGAGCACCAAGAAGACTAAAGTTTTGAACTCTCTTGTTTTGATGATTCACTTGTTTGTTGTTTCAAATAAGGTCATGAAGACCATTTTCTTATGTTGTAATAAGGGCCATGGTGCCATAAGCAATCTTGTAAGTCCTAAGGGACAATCATGTTGTAATAAGCAGCCTTGTAAAGGACAGTCATGTATAAAGCCTTCTTGAGGCATATAGAAACAGTCTTCATGTTTCGTGAGCCTTGTTAAGGAATGGCAAGAAATCCAAAATGGTGTCGAGGAGTCCAAGGTCTAGTTTAAGGCCTAATTGTATTGTAATCTTGTTTGAAGATAGTTCAAACTCCCAAAGCCAATGTAACTCTGCTAAACAAAATAGGAAGTAGTTGCTGCAGTTAGAAGAACAAAGTACCCAATGGATGTTACACAACGCCATCAACCAAACTACCTTGTAACTACTTCAAAAACCTCAAGGAAGGTTCATAAATCTCTATAGATTCCATTATATGGGAGAGAAGTACTGTTTGGTGAAGGAATCAATAAGAAATAACAAGTTTTGCCTGAGTTCTGTTGTTTCCTCAATGTTACTGTGCATACCCGGACTTTGTACGGTCAAGTGGTGACTAGTGAGTATGTTGGAAAGATAGCTTGGTGAGTCACCTCTCAATTGCATATGTTTTGAGTTCTTAACACTTCTTTATATTGTTGTATTCCTCCTTTCTCTGTAAGTGGTCTGGGAAATCCTTAACTAGGGTTCTGACAGTAATTTGATATGTTCCTTTCTTTCCACTAACTCATCAAACTTTGTGATTAGTGGAATGAGTTCCTTGATGTCTATTTTAATATGTTGTAAGAGTATTTTGGGTAGAGGACTTTTATTACTAGGATTTCATTGATTAGACTTACAAAAACCATGTGTTAAGTGTTTGATAAAAGCAATAGTAGTATGGATTTTGATGAAAGTCAACCATAATAGAAAATGAAGACTGAATTCCATGGTTTTGGGAGGTCCCTGACATGTCTAAGTGGTCAAGAGAGTTCTAAGCCTCCACCCAAGGGTACTTGCTTCACAAACTAGGCCTATTTGGGGCTCTAAAACACTAGGAGGGGCTATTAGTTAGGGCATACCTTCCAAAACAACCCAAGCCCATTCTTGGATATGTGATAGGGGACCATATTGGGTATCTCCCAATTGTCTGAGATTTGTATTTGCAGGTCTACATCAAAAGTTATCAGGGTTGTTCTCTTTTTTAGGGCTACAAGCTATTTCTGAGGTTTATGAAGTGTTGGTTCTAAGTGTGGTCTGCCATAATCAATGAATGGAATGGGTCCTATAACACCCCAAATCAACTTTTCCATGATGGTCTATGAGTTCCTTTCTATTGTTCCTACTTTTGTGTAAAGGCCTTGATTTTGGGCTTTTGGGTTGAATAGAACCTTGTCTTTCTTGTCTATCTTCTCCTATCCAATTTGCCTCTACATCATAGTGGTATCAGAGCCATAAAAGGTTTTATTTTTGGTGGTATAAGGTTTGATAGATGTCAGTAGAGTAGACTGAAGGAGAGGCTAGCAATATGCCTCCAAAGGGGATGACCACCGAAGTGGTCAAGAAGTTCAAGGAGATGGAAGAGAAGATCAAAAGTGGAGTCAAGGAAGCACTTCAAGAAGAGTTGAAGGCATTGAGGATAGGGAAGAGGATATATGAAGGTTCAGATGAAGGGGAAGAGAAAGAGGAGGAAGAAGAAGAGCAAGAAGAGGTAGATGTATCGTTTGATCAAAAGCATTTCCTTGAAGCCATCAAGGCAATTGGCAAGGATTCTTCAGAGGCTCGGATGGAGATTCCCATGTTTAGTAGGAAGATGAATGCTGATGAAGTCATGGAGTAGATTGAGGCTCTAAACAACTACTTTGAATACAAAGAAGTTCCTAAAAGTAGGAGGGTTAAGTTTGCAAAAGCTAAACTCAAAGGTGTTGCCCTTACATGGTCAAATTACACCCAAGGAGAGAGGGTAAAGAATGGGAAGTGTATGATCCCTTCATGGAGCATAATGTTGGAGAGGATCAAGTCCCAATTCTTTCCATTAGACTATGAGATGCAGATCTACAAGAGGATGCAAAATCTCAAACAAAGAGATTTGGATGTAGCTACTTACACCGAGGAGTTTCACAAATACACTCTTCGTTGTGGGTACATGGAGGATGAAAAAGCTAAGGTGGCAAGGTATCTAAATGGTTTGAGGTTCAATATTCAAGATGAGATAAGTTTATTAACCCCTGAAACCATGGAGAAATATTTTCAAGTAGCATTAAGGGTTGAAGAGAAGTTGAAGAGGAAAGGTGAGTAGCAAAGTAGAGGAAGAGGTGGTAGAAATTTCAGAGGTAGGAGCAGTTTTGGGGGCAGAAATCAGTCCCAAAGAAGCCAAGGGGAATCTAGTTCCCAAGAGCCAAGTGGAGAATCTAGTTCTAGAGGAGGCTTTAGAGGAAGAAGGCCTAATGGAAGAGGTAGATTTGGTGGACCAGGAAGAGGTCCTAATGTCTTCACAGGAAGGTGCTACAATTGCAACCAAGTGGGACATCCATCCTTCAAGTGTCTTGCAAAGCAAGCCTCAAACTCTCATGGAAGAGATAGAGAATGAACCAATTGATCCAAGAGGAAGATTGCCAAAGTGTCAACTCTCCAATTGGAATTCCAGCCCCGGTCCATGAAGGAGAAAGTTTGATGATGAGAAGAACCATGTTGACGGTGCCTCAAACACAAGAACCCCCTTAAAGGAAGACATTGTTCAGGACAACATGCAAGGCCTATGGTAACATTTGTAAGGTAATTGTTGATTTAGGCTCAACTGAAGATTTGGTTTCCATTCAAATGGTAGACAAATTGAAATTGAAAAGGCTTCCTCATATTAGTCCTTATAAAGTATCATGCTTGAATAAAGGGCAACAAGTTTTGGTAGATGAACAATTATGGGTTGAATTTGAGATAGGAGAATATAAGGAAAAAAATTTGTGTGATATAATTCCTATGGATGCTTGTCATTTGCTGTTAGGATGTCCATGGCAATATGATGTTCAATCACAACATGACGGTAAAACTAATTCTTTCATCATAGCTAAGAATGGTAGAAAGTACAGAATGGATCCATTGCCTGATGAGCATGTAGAGAAGAATGTTGGGTCAAGTGTCATGATTGTGAATGGTAAAGAGTTTCTAGATGCCCTTAAGGAGGAAGGAACCCAAGGGTATGCTCTAATTTTGAAGCCTAAAAATAGTCCTAGTTTGCATAATCCTAGTAAGGAAGAAGTTCCTAATGAGGTGCAACAATTGCTAGAGAAGTATAAGGGGATTATGGTAGAAGAAATGCCTAATGAGTTGCCACCTATTAGGGACATAAGCCACCAAATTGACTTCATACTGGGATCTACTTTGCCAAACAAGGTAGCCTACAAGATGACACCTTCACAAAATGAAGAGATTGCCAAGCAAGTGCAAGAATTGTTGGATAAGGGATTGGTGAGAAAGAGCCTTAGCCCATGTGCTGTCCCAACAGTCCTAGCCCTAAAAAAGATGCTAAATGGAGGTTGTGCATGGACTCTAGAGCCATTAACAAGATTACAATAAGATATAGGTTTCCTATGCCAAGAATTGAGGACCTAATGGATTGTTTGGGAGGGGCTAGATACTTTTCTAAGATTGACCTTAAGAGTGGGTATCATCAAATTAGAATCAAACAAGGGAATGAATGGAAGATAGCATTCAAAACAAATGAAGGTTTTTATGAGTGGTTGGTGATGCCATTTGGTCTATCTAATGCTCCTAGTACTTTTATGCATCTCATGAATGAAGTGTTGAAGGATTTCATTGGCAAATTTGTTGTGGTATATTTGGATGACATTCTTGTTTTCAACAGGACTAAGGAAGAGCATTTGCAACATTTGGATCAGGTTTTGAAGAAGTTGCATGATGAACAATTTATGATCAACATGGAAAAGAGTGTCTTCATGAAGGAAGAACTCACCTATCTTGGTTTTGTGATTTCACAAGGTAGTTTGAAGATGGATCCAACAAAGGTAGAAACCATTTTGTCATGGCCAACTCAAAAAACAATAGGTGATGTGAAAAGTTTTCATGGTTTGGCAACATTTTATAGGAAATTCATAAGGGGTTTTAGTCATATTTGTGCACCAATTTTGGATACCATCAAAGGGGGGCATAAATATAAGTTTTTGTGGAGAAGGGCAGCCAATGATTCTTCTAAAATTCTAAAACAAAAGGTAGCACAACAGCCCATACTTGTTTTGCCTGACTTTAACAAGTTGTTTGTAGTGGAATGTGATGCTAGTAACCTTGCTACAGGGGCTGTCCTAAGTCAAGAAGGCAGGCCTGTTGCTTTCTTTAGTGAAAAATTGAATGATGCTAAGAGAAAGTACTCTACTTATGACTTAGAATTGTATGCAATGGTACAAGCTTTGAAAAAATGGAGGCACTATCTTTTTCCAAAAGAATTTATTGTTTATAATGACAACCATGCACTTAGTTTTCTAAATTCACAGGAGAAACTCAATCATAGGCATATGAAATGGGTTGAGAAACTCCAAGCCTATGCCTTTTCAATCAAACACAAGAAGGGGCAGGCTAACAAAATGGCAAATGCATTGAGAAGAAGGGTGTGTATGGTTCAAGAAATTCAGTTGCAAAGTGTAGGGGTTGATGCTCTCAAACATATGTATCAGGATGATGAAGATTTCAAGGAGGTATATGAAGTTTGTTCACAATTTTCAGACTCTTATCATTCTATTTTTTTTGAGTTTTTTTTGCAGCAGGGGTTGTTGTTCAAAGGCACCCAACTATGTGTTCCTAGGTGTTCCATGAGGGAGAACATCATAAAGGAAAAACATTGTGGTGGACTAGGAGGTCACTTTGGGTTGGATAAAACATTGGATCAAGTGAAGATGTTTTATTTTTGGCCTAAAATGCAATCAAATATTAGAAAATTTGTTGAATGTTGTAGTATTTGTCAAAGGCCAAAGGGTACTTCATCTAATGTTGGTCTATATTAGCCACTTCCTATTCCTAATAGGCCATGGGAAAGTATTAGCATGGATTTTGTATTAGGTCTCCCTAGGAGTCAAAGAGGCTTTGATAGTATATTTGTTGTGGTGGATAGATTCAGTGAGATGGCTTAATTCTTACCATGTAAATGCACTAATGATGCTTCTCACATTGCTGGTTTGTTCTTCAAAGAAATTGTTAGAATCCATGGTTTGCCTCTTAACATTGTGACTGACAGGGATCCAAAGTTTGTAGGCCATTTTTGGTGCACTTTGTGGAAGAAGTTGGGCACTCAATTGTCCTTTACTTCAGCTTATCACCCTTAGACTGATGGCCAAACTAATGTGGTGAATAGTTCCTTGGGAAACCTTCTCAGGTGTCTTACCAAGCAACATGGAGAGGCATGGGATATGATCATCCCTCAAGCAGAGTTTTCCTATAATGATTCCACCAATAGGAGCACATGAAGGAGTCCATTTGAGATTTTTTATGGCATTCATCCAAGAGGTATTCTTGAATTGAGAGATCTCCATGGATTGGAAAGGAAAAGTGCTCAAGGTGAAGACTTTACATTGGCCATGAAGGACATCCATGATAATGTCAAAGAAACTCTTCAAAAGAATAATGCCAAGTACAAGGAGAAAGCCAATGAGAGAAGAAGAGATGTACAATACAAGGTTGGGGATTTGGTCATGGGACATTTGAAGAAGGAAAGACTTCCTAAGGGGCATCCAACCAAACTCCTCATGAAGAAGAGAGGTCCATGCTGGATTGTGCACAAGTTTGGGCCTAATGCCTATGAGATTGAACTTCCTCAAGGATTGGCCATATCTCCTATCTTCAATGTTTTAGACTTGTTTCCTTTCAAAGGTGATTCTAATGCAGATTTGGAGGCAGATATGATAGCAGTAGGAGATGAAGATTGGGTCAAGGGTCTTCCACCCAATCAGCCATTGAAGTTGGAATGCATTCTTGACACCAAGGTCTTGAAGAAGACTAGGAAGAAGATATACAAATAGTTTCTTATCAAATGGAGTGGCTTGCCTATTGAAGATGCCACTTGGATGAGTGAAGAAGATATCCTGAAGCATGGTGTCACAATTGTTGATCTACTTCCTCAAGAGACTTGAGTTCTCTTTCTACCCAGGAGTATGGTGCAGGAGCACCAAGAAGACTAAAGTTTTAAACTCTCTTGTTTTGATGATTCACTTGTTTGTTGTTTCAAGTAAGGTCATGAAGACCATTTTCTTGTGTTGTAATAAGGGCCATGGTGCCATAAGCAGTCTTGTAAGTCCTAAGGGATAGTCATGTTGTAATAAGCACCCTTGTAAAGGACAGTCATGTATAAAGCCGTCTTGAGGCGTATAGAAACAATCTTCATGTTTTGGGAGCCTTGTTGAGGCATGGAAAGAAGTCCAAAATGGTTTCAAGGAGTCCAAGGTCTAGTTTAAGGCCTAATTGCATTGTAATCTTGTTTGAAGATAGTTCAAACTCCTAAAGCTAATGTAACTCTGCTAAACAAAACAAGAAGTAGTTGTTGTAGTTAGAAGAACAGAGTACCCGATGGATGTTACACGATGCCATCGACCAAACTACCTTGTAACTACTTCAACAACCTCAAGGAAGGTTCATAAATCTCTATAGATGCCATTGTATGGGAGAGAAGCACTGTTTGGTGAAGGAATCAATAAGAAATAACAAGTTCTACCTGAGTTCTGTTGTTTCCTCGTTGTTACTGTGCATACCTCGACTGTGTATGGTCAAGTGGTGACTAGAGATTATGTTGGAAAGATATCTTGGTGAGTCACCTCTCAATTGCATATGTTTTGAGTTCTTGACACTTCTTTATACTGTTGTATTCCTCATTTCTCTGTAAGTGGTCTGGGAAACCCTTAACTAGGGTTCTGATAGAAATTTGATATGTTTCTTTCATTCCACTGACTCATCAAACTCTGTGATCAGTGGAATGAGTTCCTTGATGTCTATTTTAATATGTTGTAAGAGTATTTTGGGAAGAGGACTATTATTACTAGGATTTCATTGATTAGACTTAGCAAAACCATGTGTTAAGTGTTTAATAGAAGGAACAATAGTATGGATTTTGATGAGAGTTGACCATAACAAAAAATGAAGATAAATTCCATGGTTTTGGGAGGTCCCTGACATGTCTAAGTGGTCAAGAGAGTTCAAAGCCTCCACCCAAGGGTACTTGCTTCACAAACTAGGCCTATTTGGGGCTCTAAAACACTAGGAGGGGCTATTGGTTAGGGCATACCTTCCAAAACAACCCAAGCCCATTCTTGGATATGTGATAGGGAACCATATTAGGTATCTTCCAATTGTCTGAGATTTGTATTTGAAGGTCTATGTCAAAAGTTATCAGGGTTGTTCTATGTTTTTAGGGCTACAAGCCATTTTTTAGGTTTATGAAGGAAGTGTTAGTTCTGAGTGTGGTCTTCCATAATCAATGAATGGAATGGGTCCTCTAACACCCCAAATCAACTTTTCCATGATGGTCCATGAGTTCCTTTCTGTTGTTCCTACTTTTGTGTAAAGGCCTTGATTTTGGGCTTTTGGGGTGAATAGAACCTTGTCTTTCTTGTCTATCTTCTCCTATCCAATTTGCCTCTACATCAATGCCTTATGGTTGTGAAGTACATCAAACTATCAAAAATTCTTTTATGTAAAGTTATATCTACATTGGACCTCTTATCTTTTTTTCTCAATTTCAATCATGTGGCCACTAGTGTCATTGATGGCTTGCAATTCATCATTCTATATCTCTTCAAAATTTCATTGGCATATTTTGATTAATAGACAAAATTACAATCATCTAATTGACTTACTCCTATATACCAAGGATTTAAAACTTCATTAAACCCAAATCAATCTTTTAAAATTCCTTTTTCATTGCTAATTTGAATAAGTCAATTGACAAAATTCCTATAAAGATTAAATCATCCACATATAAACACACAATTAGAAGATGACCCTAGTCATTCATTTTAATACATAGTGTCGATTCATTGTTTCTTTTTATGAAGTCATTCTTTAGAAAATAAGAATCACTCGTGCTATACAAAGTTTTTTGAGTTTTCTTGAGTCCACACAGCGCTTTCTTCAATCTATTAACTTTGTGTTCTTGAGCCAAAATTTCATACCCTAGTGGCTACTACACATAGACTTCTTCTAGTACTCCATTCAAAAAAGAATATTTGGCATCCATTTGATATACTTTCCATTTGTTTTGAGATTCTATTGCTAATATAGTCTTATGGTGTCTAGTCTAGCCACTAGAGCAAAAGTCTCATTGTAATTGATTCTAGGTTGCTATGAAAAACCTTTTCTAACCAATCTTCCCTTATACTTTTCAATATTTTCATCTACATTGAACTTGGTCTTATAGACCCACTTCACACCAATTGCATCATTTCCTTTTGGAAGATTTACAAGATCCTGGGTTTGATTCTTCTTAATAGAATCAATTTCCTCATCCATGGATTTCACTCAATTTTCATATTCAATTTCTTCTTCAAAATATATGGGATCAACTTGAGAAAATAATGCAAAATACAAAAAAAATCAACATTTTCATCACCTTGAGTTCCATTGTAAATCTCCCTGATACTTCTTTTCTTTAGAATCCTTAATAGTGATGCTAAAGTTGGATGTACAGTATCATTGGTATGAGACCTTGAAGGAGTTGAGGTTCTTGCATGAGTTGATTCTTCACCTTAATGATATGTTGAAACAACTCTAGAATGTTGCCTAGGTGATGTCTTGAGCGACTTTGGGTTTTGGGTGCACTAGAAGGTATCGTTGTGGCAATTCTTTAAGAAATAGGGATGCCAGTTGAAGAATGTGTTACTAGAGTGAGATCTTATGTAGTAGAATGACAACTTGATACCACATATCCATTCAATAAATCCATTTCATTTCAAGTTTTGATATTAAATATTTCTCTCAATGTTACATGCAACTTGTAAGTGGCCCCAAGAATGTCTAACCCATTTTGATGTTTACATCTCTAAGATGCACCACAATTAAATATTACATTTTACATTATAAGCATAATGCAAGGTGTACAACATATTATTCCCAAAAAACCATGCTTGATTCATGATAGAATGATTTTACCACATGTAGTGAAGACTTCAGTATAGTCTAAATACATTTTATCATCTTCTTGATGTAATAAATAGGGAATTATGTGCCCTTCTTAGATAATTAAATTCTAACTTCCTTGGTATTATGATTCATTTTTTGAATCACAACATCCCATCCATGATAGAATATTCATCATTTAAGATGACTTCTCTAGGCTTTTCTTCTTTTCTTACCACCATAATCTAGTGGAAATTCTCATCTTGCTTATATGCAACCCAATTCAATTAACTTATGTTGTTATGTACATTAATCATACCATTCACTTGTAGTGTTCTACTCAATGAATCTATAACTATGTTTTATTTCCCTTAAATATAAGATATTCTAAAACCATTCTCACTCAAAAATTCCATTCATATATGCTTTCTAGCATTCAACATCAACTAGGAAAATACATATCCAAAACTTTGATTATTGGTTTTAAATTCAAACTTGAACCCAATGAAATAATGTCACCACATTTTCAAGGCATCGATGATTGTTTCTACTTCTAGGTATTAAGTTAGGTAATTCTTCTCATGATCATTCAATTTGTAATATTCATAAGATAACACTCATCTATCCTACATCCACCCAAGCCTTCCTTGGATCTGTCTATGTAGAGTATGAAATATTTCTCTAGATCTAGGAATATGAGTGTCAACGTTGATTTCAATCTCTAGTTTATTTATTCAAACATCTAAGAACACTTTTTTGACCACTAAAACAACTTTTGTTCCTAGAGTGAGGTGATTTCTATGGTTATAGAAAAACCCTCTACAAACCTCTTGTAGTATCCTACAAGTCCCATAAAGCTATGAACTTCTATGAAATTTCAAAGTATGGGTGACTTGACTATAGCTTGAATCTTTATTGAGTCTAGTGACATGCCATCACTATGAATAATATGCACCCTAAATACCAAATTACCCTCTTGAAGAATGAACATTGAGAGAGCTTCTTGTACAATTTGTTTTCTTTGAGGCACTATAGTATTTTCCAAAGATGCTCGAGCATCTTTCACACACACACACACACACACACACACACAATAACAAAGTTATCTAGGTAACTCTTCAATATGTGATCTACAAGGCTCATGAATACTGTGTGTGCATTAATTAACCAAAAATGTATGAACACAAATTCATAATTTTCATATCCTATCTAGAATGTTGTCTTGAAAATACCCTCCTCATTGACATTCATATTTTAATGAAATAACTTTCACATCAGAAGAATATAATAGGAAATATGTTGAATATACTTCAAAATAATAAGCCACTTTGGCATCATTTGATCCAGATCAAGTTTAATAGACATCATAGATTTAAAATAAAGCTATGAATTCAATATGGTCCCCATTAGAAGATAGCTTCTCACTCCATTGAGTCAATATCCTCTTGGATTCTACAATTAGTGCAAGCCTCTCAAAGTGTGCCAAATTAGCATCAAGCAGAGATAGTCCTACACGTGACAAAACAAAATTAAATTTTTGACAATTATTACTAAAGTAATCTGATTTACATTTATCAAATCATTTCCTACTATTAAATTAATCACATAATACTTAAAAGAGAAATCCTTGAGTTCCCAACAAAACATGACATAAATGTGTATTCAGTTTGATCTCATGTCTCAGGATAATAAGGTGATGCTTAGGCTATCCCATCTTAGTAGTTAGTTATATTGCAATCTCACCCATGTTAGAATAGTTAAGGCCTAACGAACTCATAGAAATTAGACTTAGAACAATAATAAAATTGATCAATTATATAATTTGGACAAGTCTAGGCTGTCAAGGCTATATGCTTGTTGTCCTATTTTGCCTTCAAGCCAAATAGCCCAAGGATCCATGCAATTTTAGTGTTTTCCCTTTTAAAGTGCAAGGGAAAAGCCCCCAAATGGCTAAGTCAAAAAATCCTAAGTGTTTTCCTTGTGTTTTCTGCCTTTTTGGAGTTTCAAAGCTTGGGATTCCCTTCTTCATCATGCCTTTCCCATTAGCTCCAAAAGATCCACCTTGATAATTCATAAATCGCCTAAGTGTTTTAGGCTCCGGGGATCAAGAGTTCTCTCTTCCTCCTTATTTTCATAAGTGGAAGACAAAAGGTCCAATTGCCAAAGCCCGGTGAGCTATATAATGTTCCTAAGTGTTGCAGGTGGTGGCAGGTGGGAGTTCTCTCTTCCTCCTTTTTTGAAGGTAGAAGGTGAGAGGCCTGACAACTGAGGTCTACTGATTTCAAAGGTTTCTAAGTATTGTGGAGCTTGGAGGCTAGGGTTATGGTCTTTTTCTCTCCATTCAACAAGTGGGGGTTTTCTTCTTCCTCTTTTCGTTTGGAAGGCAAAAGCTAGAAGGTCTAAGGCCCAATCTCCAACAAGATTCATAATTTCTTCTAAGTATTTCAGAGTTGGGGATCAAGCGTTTCTTCTTTTCAAAAGTATGATGCATGGTGAAGGCTCGATCTTCAAATCCGATGGTTTCCCTATGGCCCCTCTCAGACTTTAGAGATCAGGGTTTCCTTCTTCACCTTTCAAAATCTCGATTGGGGGAAGCCCGATTGGTTGAGGCCCAACCTATTTCACCTTCCCATCTCTTTCTACTATTCTTGTCGCTATGATTGCAGGATTAGGTCAACTCCTACAAGGAAGTAGTTGTTGTGCATTTATTGTTGTAGGAAGATGAATCAAATGCTAACATTCAATGTAAATATTTTTCTTCAGGTACTTCATCCTTCAGATACTTTCATATTTATTGTTGCAGATTGGATCAAGATATTTTCTATATTTGTGTTTTGTAGAACATATGTAAGCAAACATTTCTTTTGCAAAATATCTTCTAGCAAGCCCATGGGGCAAATTTATTGCAATGGGTGACTTCGATCAATGTAATAGAATGTTATATATAGATGAAAAATCAATGTAACAAGGGTTGGACACAAAGACTTATTTTGTGCTCCAAACATAACCCTCCTTTGTTGTAAACTTGCCTTTTAATCAATACATACTAGTCATTTTGCCTTTTCATGATGTTTTAGCACTGTGTAATTCTGAAACTAATTTTGTATTGTGAATGTTTAGTTCCTTACAATTTAGTTTGATTCTTTACTTCTGTTAAGATTTGTGGGATTTGTGTGATTATGTCAATTGTGTGAAATTATTCTATGCATTTTAGCCTTGTGCGTGTTCTTCCTGGTGTATCACCTTTCCCTTTTCCATTTTCTCCTTCTTCCCTTTTCCCAGTGGTGTTAGATTAGGTTTAGTTTAATAGTTTTCTCTGAATCTTATATGTAGAAACATGAACCGGCCTTCTCTAGAGGTTTGATCTCATTTGCAAGGTCCCACACCTTGAGATCACTCCCATGTTTCATTGGATTATTGCAGCAAACAAGCTTCAACACAAGGTGTAAATCCAAGTGACAACAATGATGTTAATATCTAAAACTAGTGGACATAAAATGTCAAATAAATCAAGTATTAAAAGTAATTTTAGATTAAAGGGATTTTTTCAAAGACACTAAAAGTGATATTCCTTCCATTCGATACAAGATTTCCTTAAATATGTCAAGTTTTATTACCATTCTAGGTCCACAAGAGATTCAAACTTTTCTAGACTTCAAATGGCCTAAATGGGTATTGTAAATTGAATGTGAGAATGGAATTAATCTAGATTTTATTTAATCTTGGTTTCACCAAGATGGATTGAATGTGAAATAAGAATTGACTTCTAATGTGAGGATCCCTATTAATCCTCATTTAGTACATGCCTCCAATGTAGACTTCAAACTTTACTTAAGTCATGGACTCGAGGTCCCTAAGTAATCTAAATCTAAATAGTATATGGGTCTACTAGGGTCCATGGGGACTTTGGACTTGAAAGTTTCTTATAGATGTAGAGTTAGATTAAACTAAATCAAATAAAGGTCTCAGGGCTATCATATGGCTTGGACTTAGAATAATACTTATCTCTAGACATGATGCCCTAAATAAATTCAAATGTAAAAGCATGTAAGTCTACAACCACAAGTCATCCAACCATGATTGTATAAGGGTGAGAAACTTGGTTGGTAAACATTGGTATGCATAAAATAGAGAACCTAGGTACACAACACAAAATATAAAGCATGAAATGAAATGCTTGAGGCTACCATGGACAATTTTAATAAGTGTAAGACTAGAAGTTTGAGCACAAATGCATAAAGCCAAAAGAGAACCAAAATTTTTATAGGATGGATAAGAATCTCAAGTAACTTAACTAAGGGGCTTATGAACCACTAAGCAAAGGGTCACATGAGAGTATCATAGGACCAAGAGACACAACACAAGAATGAGACCAGGAACCAAAATAAGATAAGGTTCAGGATTTCAGATGTTCCAAGCATAGATATAATTTAGAGGTTGAGTTTAGTGACCTTGAGTCCAAATTGGACTTGGGCATTTTTAGAAGAAAAAGGTCATAATTGGGGACTTAAATAGATGAATAGAGATACTTAGCAAAAAAATGTCAATAAGGGAGATGATAGAACATCTATTTAAAATAATATTTTGAACCCTTTCAATTATTTTGAGTTTCAAATGGTGTCCCAATTCATGATCAACATTTAAGACACTATTAACAAGGCAAGCAAACAACAAAATATTCTTAAACATCTTGGTTAATATGTAAGCTTTAACAATAATTTTTGAAATTTTATGGCTCTAGGCTCCCTCTAGACTCTCTTTGAATTGAGAGTGTTCTTAGTATAACAAATGTCTTGAAATTATTTTAGAGCCCTAAATAACTTTAGAATTTCCTAAAGTGGCTCCAATAACTCTTGTATGGGATGGTGTACATGCACTCCAAGTTCTCCAAAATGAATCTAAACCTTGCACTATTCAACTATTTAAGTTAAAGAATTTAACAACAGGGCATCAAGAATTACCAAGTGCAAAGTGTATGTTGCCACCCTTTGACAATTATTCTTAAACATCATCCACTTCAACAGTCAAAAGTCAAGTGCTATAGAACATGGATTGAAAGCATTATTTTCTAAATTTTTTCTATAGTTTATTACGACAACACATGAAGTTTTGTATCAATCCACTTGTAGTTAAATCCCTAATAACACTTCTTTGTGTCTCCCTAGTTTTTTGTTTTGTATCCATAGCTCACAAATTCTAACATAAAAGATGTGAGTAGAGTCTAAGGCATGGTTTCTAGCTTAGGAGAGTTTCCAACATCCAAGTAGCAAATAGTAGAGTTTTGATCTTTTATAAATTGTTAAAGATGAATAGGAGCAACTACAAAAGATCACACATATTGTAGAAGTGCATTGTAGAAAACAAAGAAAACTTGATGTCTATTAATCACTATAATATGTTTACTAAGACAGGGACTAAAAATAATACCTATTAAGACATTTTCCAAGCAAATGAGCAATAAAATGACGTAAAGACAAAAGACAAGTTTTTTATTTATTAAGACACCCTCCAAACAAGTGAGCAATAAATTGGCGTCAAGACAAGAGACAATTTTTTTTTTAAATTTTATTTTTTGATGAAGAGAGCTATATTTCATGATTTTTTTATTGGAGGCTGGAGCCCACTACATGGTTTTCATATGTGACCGGTTCAATGTGAAGTTCAAACGGAATCTAGAATCTCTGATGTAATATTCTCCCACGTAATATTCGCACGGAATATTCCCACTTAATCACCCGCGGGCCGCCACATAGTTTTTAACGGTTATTTACATAGAATCATTTCGTAGGGTTAACTCTACTTCAACTTGGGAAGTAGTAACCGCGTATAGAATAATGTTGTCATAATATTAATTAAGGTTTGGAAGTTAAAACAACGTAAATATGATTTTTTTTAATAAATTGTAGAAGCATTTTCTAGATTGTGGGTCTCCCTAACTGCCTCCTATAAAGTGTCTATATGTTGTGGTCAATGTTTCAACATTTTAACTTGGAATCAATCGTGGTGCAGTATTAAACAAGAAATTTGATTTCTTTGATATCCTCTATGTCAAGACATCCTTAAGTTCTTTATGAAAGATGAGTGATCAATATATATTTGGTTTGATCTCATGTTGCAAGGTCATAAGGGGATGCTTAGGCTAGGCCATGTTAGTGGTTAATTATATTGCGAGCTCACCTAGGTAAGAATAGTTAAACTTAAGACCTACCGAGCTCATGGAAATTTGGATTTGGAACAATAATAAAATTTAACTATATAATTTGGCCAGAGTCCAGTGTGTCAGCTCGAAGATGTAAAAGTGTAAAACTATTGAACATAAAATGTAGAATAAATCCGGTTTAATGACCATTATAGATATGCAAGACATTGAGATTTTTCTAGACTTCAATTGGCCTAAGTGGGTATAGTAAATTGGACGTGAGAATGGAATTAAGCTAGATTTAAACCAATCCTAGGTCCACTAAGATGGCTTGAATGCGAAATAAGACTTGACTTCTAATGCAAGGATCCTTATTAATCCTTATTTACTAGTTGCCTCTAATAAGTACTTCAAATTTTTACCTGACATAGATGTAGGTGAGGCGCCTAAGTAATCGAAATCTAAACAGTTCATGGGTTTGCTAGGGTTCATGGGGACTTTGGACTTGAAAGTTTCTCATAGATTTAGAGTTAGACTAAACTACATCAAATAAAGATCTGGGTCTGTGGGATGGGTTGAACTTGAAATAAGACTTATTTCTAGAGATGGGCTCTAATTAAATTCAAATGTAAAAGTGTTTTAGGTCTGCAAACAAAAGACATCTAACCATGAGTGGATAGGGATGAGACACATGGTTGGTAAACATTTATATGTGTAAACATCTAAATTGCACCACCTTCTAACATCGTACCTAAAATTACATCTTATATTATTATAATATCACATTAACCTATCTTCATTATCATATTAACTTACCTCTTTATATAGGATCACTCCTTAATTAAATAATTCATATTATTTATTAATTAGACTAATATACACTTATTTAATCCAAAATGAATAAATAAATTTATTTTTATCCTATCATATATCTCTCATAATTCATTTCTATTTCTAACTAGTGTGCAACTAGTTAACTAAAATAAATAAAGAAGTCCATTAATTAGTCGCACATATCTTATCATATCTTCTTCATGATTTATCCTCATCCTTATCCATCTTTTTCCAAAATATTATCTTTATTTATCTTCAAATATTATCCTTATCAACACAACCCACAATAAAAATCTATAAATTCATCCTCACTCTATATCAAAAAGTACACAATCAACAAAGAGCATAGGGACATGCTACCAGAATCTTGCACAACTTTGTGAGCAACAAAATTCATTGAATCATTGAGTAAATCTACTTCGACAAAGAGGGTTTGCATTGGTAAAATTTATCAATTGTGGTTATGTTTTAAGCTCTCTTTAGCTCAATTAGAGGTTACTGTTTAATGTACAGGTAAAATAAATCATTTGATTTTTTTCTATTTGCTTTTAAATCTGCTTTTTATCATATACATTATGCATGAAATAGAGAACCTAGGCACACAACACAAAATATAAAGCATGAAATGAAATGCTCAAAGATGCCATGGACAATTTTAAAGAGTGTAAGACCAAATGTTTGAGCACAAATGCACGAAGCCAAAAAAGCTACAGAATTTCATAGGTTGGACAAGTATCTCAATTTGCTTATCTTAAGGGGCTTATGAACTACTAAGCAAAGGATCTCAAGGGAGTATCATAATACCAAGAGATAAGGCACAAGAACAAGACTAGGCACCAAAATAAGATAAGATTCATGTTTTCAAATAGGCCAAGCATTGATATAATTTAGAGGTTGAGTTTAGTGACCCTGAGTCCAAATTGGACTTGGACATGTTAAGAACAAAAAAGTCATATCAGAGAACTTAAATAGGTGAATAGGGTTACTTAACAAAAAAATGTCAATGAGGGACAGGATAGAACATCTAGTTAAAATAATATTTTGAACCCTTTCAATTATTTTGAGTTTAAATTGGTGTCTTAATTCATGATAAAAGGCGGGCAAACCACAAAATATTTTTGGACACTTTGGTTAATATCTAAGTTTTAACAATAATTTTTAAAATTCTATGGCTCTAGTCTCCCTCTAGACTCTCTTTGAATTGAGAGTGTTCTAGCTATGCCTTGAAATTATTTTAGAGCCTTGAATAACTTTACAATTACCTAAAGCGGCTCCAATAACTCTTGTATGTGATGGTGTACATGCACTCCAATTTCTCGGAAATAAATCTAAACCTTGCACTATTCGATTATTTAAGTTAAAGAACTTAGCAATAGGGCATCAGTAATTGCCAAGCGCATAATTTGTGACACCACACCTTGATATCTATTCTTCACATCATCCACTTCAATAGTTAAAAGTCAATTTTGACCAATAAAAGTAGAACAAATATTTACCACTTTTTGGTGTGGATGAGGTGTAAAATTCTTATTGACTATTTAACCACTAAATTAGTTGATGTTTATGTAGGGTGCCCTTTGACAAGTGCTATAGAACATGGATTGAAAACATTATTTTCTAAATTTGTCTATAATTTGTTGCCGCAACACATGAAATTTTGTATCAACCCACTTGTAGTTAAATCCCTAACTACACTCCTCCGTGTCTCCCTAGTTTTTTTTTTTTTGTATTCACAGTGCACAAATTCTAGCATAAGAGATGTGAGTAGAGTCTAAGGCTTGGTTTCTAGCTTAGGAGAGTTTTCAACATCTAAGTAGCAAATTAGAGAGTTTTGATTTTTTCTAAATTGTTAAAGATGAATAGGAGCAACTCACACATATTGTAAAAGTGAATTGTAGAAAACAAAGAAAACTTGCTATTTATAGATTACTATAATATATTTACTAAGACAGGGACTAAAAGGAATACCCATTAAGACACTTTCCAAGCAAATGAGCAATAAAATGACGTAAAGATACAAAACATTTTTTTATTTTAAAAAAAACATTAAGATACCTTCCAAACAAGTGAGCACTAAAATGACGTCAAGATAAAAGACAATTTTTTTTTCTTTTAAATTGTGAAGAGTGCTATATTTCAGGATTCTTTTTATTGGAGCACACTATATAATTTAGTATGTGAGCAATTCTCTCACCCATATATGAATACGAAGTCAAACGGAATCTAGAATCTCTCATGTAATATTCGCCTTCAATATTCTCCCACGTAATATTCGCACGGAATATTCCCACTTGATCACCCGCTGCATTGCTTTTAACGGTTATTTACGTAGAACCCTTTCGTACGGTTAACGCTACTTCGACTTGGGAAGTAGTAACCGCGTACAGAATATTGTTATATTAATTAAAGTTTGAAAGTTAAAACAACGTAAATATGAATTTTTTTAATAAATTGTAGAAGCAATTTCTGGGCTGTGGTTCTCTGCCTCACGTAAACAGCGCAGATTTTTTTGATCGACTTGTTCGATCTATAGTTTATATCGATTTGTTCAATCGACAGTCCTTCATGTTTTCGACAGCATCAATCGGCTGAATTTTGACTAAAAACGGTTCAGTTGGCAAGATTTCGTAAAAAAAACACAGTCGGCACAACATGCCAGCTGTTTAAGTTCTTCCATGAGTCTCCCTGATGACCTCTCGTAAAGTGTCTGGCATGTTGTGGTCAATTTCAAGTATTTTAACTTGGGGACCAGCTCCAACCTAAAATGTTGGTATATTGACCACAATCTGACGGGCACTTTAAACTCTTCCCCTTCTGATTGACAAATTTTTACTATAGTTTTACCAAAGATAAACAACTTGTAAGATGAATTAAATATAATGCACCAGTTATTTAAGCCCTTACATTGTTTTCCACTCTAAACTCTTACACACATCTTTCTGACTCACTCTCTGATCCATCCTCTCTTTGTGTCTCTTTTTCACATAATCATGGCTTTGGCCGTGGGATCCAAGCCCACTTCCATTCATTAACTTGTTTGTTTGATTCCCCCCTTCCCTTTGAGTCAAATGGCAACAGGTAAGGAGATTAGCAATGCTTTTGAGGAAATTGCACCGCTATATACATCTGCATCATCTTCAAAGAGGGTGCCCTGCGATGTATTTATTAATCATCGTGGTATTGATGTCAAACACAGCCTGGCCTCCTCTATCTACAGTGCTCTGCGGGGACTGGGCCTTCAAGTTTTCCTAGATAAGGAAGTGCTGGAACTGGGGGATTTCATACCGTCTGAAATAGAAGATGCCATGCGTACTTCTTTGGTTCATATTGCCATACTTTCACCCAACTATGCACAATCTCCATGGTGTTTGGCCGAACTGTCATTTATGCTCAAAACTGGTAACACAATTATTCCAGTTTTTTACAATGTTGAGCCACGTAGTGTACGCTGGATTAATGAAGGGAAAGGAATCTATGCTGATGCATTTTCCGAACATGAGAGGAACGAGAGATACACCCCAGAAAAGCTTGAGGCGTGGAAAATGGCGGTCCACACCGTTTCATTTTATTCGGGCCAAATCCTTCGGAATAATAAGTGAGCATCAAATACCCTATTCTCTTGTTTGTCTAAAGAAGTATTATATCTCAGGCATCAACTCTATTCTGATTAGACCATGCAATCTCTTTATTAAAGATAGAATGCACTGACATCAATTTAAGTCTTATATATGGATATCAAATTCTGTCTTCTTGAAAGAAAATTTATTAACCCTTTTATATAAAGTTAGGGTAAATAAATAACTAGTATGAATATTCAAAATCTATGATTAGAAGAACAGTTGGAAATGATAAAAGAGATAAATGTATTGAAATAAATAAATGTTTTAGAAATTTAATAAAATAATAAAAATATTCAGTGAGAAAAATTGTGGCATTTAGATAAAAATTTTGGAATTAGTGAATGATTTGTTTGTCATTCTGAATAGATTTGATCTCAGATCTTTGAATCTAGTGTTGTTTACCTATGGATTTGATCTTTGCTAATTTTTAGACTGTCACTTTAAACTTGCCTTAATGTTCTCAATCTATTTTTTATAAAAAATGTTTCTTTTAGTTTTTTGATTTGCATGTGGTAGGGATAATTACTAATTTGAGTCAATCCATGTAAGGAAATTCATTCAACAACTAGATAAATGATCAAGGAGAACACTCTCAAACATGCAAGATGTGCTAGATGCTAGTCTAATGCAGATATTCTAAAGGTATGCTCCTAATACACATAAGTAGTACAATTTATAGCTCTAGAATGCCACTAGAAGATGATCAAATATAGGCAATTGTTTAAAATGAACTAGGGATACCTATTTCAATTCAATCCCAAGGGTCACAAATGAAATTTTGTTGCATCTTGATTCAACACAATAGTCATAAGGATCTAGGTCATGTATGCCCCAAATTGAAATTGAAGTTTTTGATAAATAGGTGTTATATCATTAAAAAGAAAATAATATTATGCATATTCACAAAAAAAGGTGGGTGGAAAAGTCACACCCTGAAGTCCAAACGGGGCCAGAGCCTAGAAACATCAAAATAACATAACAAAAGACCACTGTGTGGCAAGAGCTATGGAACTAGTTGTAGGAGAAGGGTGTCGATCATCTAGCTTGCCCAATAGATTAGTAGGGTCTAGAGTGTCATCAGGAGGGTATCAACCTTGACCATTAGCTTCCTCATTACCATCATTATTCTTATTATCACCTTCAAAATGAATGTTGCCAGTAGGGGAAATGGCATGAGCTAGCCTAGGATCATTTTTGTGAATGTAGAATTAATTGAGATCACTTTCAATACAACAGATCTGATTTAGGGTAGAAAATGGGTAAAAGATAGAATCAAAACTAGTGCCTATGAATGAGTGTAGATAGGAAAAGATAAGACTTGGGTTGTGTGTCCACTCTAATCTAAAAATGCTATAATTGCATGCTTCTTATTGCATAAAGATCACTCTAATCAAATCGGACCCAAAACATAAGGGAAAATGGCATGTTTGTGCATTTTTCACCATTACATTGTATCCCCACATTGATGTGCATAAGAACTATCATGAGAATGCATGTTAAAGTAATAACATATGCAGCTAAGAAGAAAGTAAATACACAAATGCCCATAATATATATATATATATATATATATATATATATATATATATATATATATATATATATATATATATATATATATATGGAAGTATATTTCAGCTTGATACTTGTTCTTTTGAAACAAGTGCTCTAGCCTAAACACCTACAAACCAAAAATGAAAGCAATGAGTAGCATCACATAGACATTTAAAATAATAATGTCCATAATTGAAAATTGAAAAGAAAAACAAAGCTTAGAGACACAAGTGAATGATCATCGTGGGCAAAACAACACTCTTAAGTAGCAATGAAAATGTTAAAAAACACACTTAATTAATTTCACTTAACAAACCAAATGACTTATCTATAAAATCTGATGAAAAGGTAGTAATAAATGTTGTAGTCCACATTGAATGTGGTTTACGAACAAATGATTTCTATTTGAATAATTTCAAATTAATTTGATAAAAATTACATATTTCAAAGAGGTACTACTAAAATTAAAGAAAAAAAAAGTAGATGTCATTTCAACCAACATAATTTGAAGAAATAATAATATATGTAAATGGCACATTGACAAATGTGACACATATTACTATTTTTCTTTAAATAAATAAGTATTTGTTAATTCTTAATGTGGCTTTTGAAAAGTATTTTAAAAAATTATATTTTTGTCAACTTAACTTGGTAAAAAAGATACGAATTTGAAACTTTTTTACCAACTTATAGCCAATGATTCCTAGAGTATGATACAACATTTGCATTTAAAAAATGGTACATGGTTGCAAATTTATGAGTACATTTCAATATATATCAATCAATAATTAGACAAAGTGTATGTACAAAATAAACAATAATCAAGTATTAAAATTGTAGTGAGGAATAACTTACATTTTAAAAATCATGAAAATTTTCTCTACAAACCCTTTCATTTTATTAATTTTCCTTAAAAAAGTTCTCCAACTTTGAGAGCAAAGTCACGGAAATTTCACCATAACACTAAACATGTGATTTTGCAAGTTATAGAAGTCCCACTTGCCAAAGTCCATGGTAATCCAAATATTTAATTTTCAAGGAATCCGAACTTAATTCTAAATCCAAATGTTATCAATTTTCCATCCAATTGAACTATTTCAAATAATTTGGGCCTATGGCCTAAAACTAGATGGGACATAATTTTTTCCATATAAACTAGAGTAGCAGTACATATATTTCAAATAATTTTTCAAATAATTTATATTTACTTTCCATAATCTAGACTAGAAATACTATGCCTATGTGAAAAATAATTAAGATTAATTGCTTAAATTCAAATAATTTGGACTTATTTCAATTTTTTTTGAAAATTTGGATTAGTAATAAATCCATATCATATGAAATAGTTCTTTTTAGTATTACCACTGTTTGGCCCATCATGATCTTACACTCACTCATACAACCCTTAAAGCAACATGGTGGATAGATAGTGTTATGGGACACTCGAAGAGATGTGATACTATCCATGGATAGATTTGAATCTTGTGCTAGTCATGTGACCATGCTTAGATTTAAGAGGAATGCTCCTAAGATTATATGAACCCCAATTAGCTGCATATAATGGGTGCAAATAAATTGAAGTAGAGTAGATAATATATACAGAAAAATAAACATAATAAAAGTTAGTGATCATAAAAAATGTTCTATGACACTAATTTAATTTATTAATCTATGCCTATAAATTCTATGAAAGAATATACCCCTAATAGAGCTAGAGATATATTCCATGAAGTGCTAGTTAAAGGCGGTCCATAAAGATTAGTAAAGCTAAGATGTAATCATGAAAATCATAACTCTCATAATCATGTGAACATAAGATATAAGAATTAAAAGGATAACATGAGAAGATTGGATTGGTGAAAATTTGTATAAGATAAGCATGAAAGTCATAGATGATTTGGTAATCATGGAAAAATATATAGATTAGTAATACATGTGACCAAAACTATAAAGATAACCATGTCAAGGATAGATAATTACAAACATGATCAAATTCTTTTAGTACAAAATTATAAAATATAAGCTTAATTTAGTTATAAATGATTATGTAATCATGGAAAAATATTTGAATTAGTAATACATGTCATCGAAATGATAAAGATAATCGTGTAAATCTATGAAAGATCTTGTAAATACATCATCATAAGAGTATAAGTGATCCATAAATAGGGAGGGTGACCCTTAGTCTATAATGAGTAAAAATATACTAATGAAAATAAATCTTCAAACACCCTTAGTAACTTATAGTCGATGTCAACTAAATATAGACATACATTGCAATTCCATAAAACCTTGAGATCTTCTCAAACATATGAAAAAATATCAATGAAAATACACACGGATTAAGCACAACCAATTTTTCCTAGAGAAAAGCCAACATAGGGTGAAAAATTCTAGTTCTAGAGAGAAAATACCCCATTTACCATAACAAATATGTGGATTATAATGTTTATAGTGCACAGATGTCATAAATGAGCTAACAAAATAATTTCTTAGCTTATATTACACCTACAAAACACTCTCAACTCACATAGACATGTATTTACACTTGCAATAATTATTAACATAGACTACAATCACCATCTAATAAGTACAAACCCCTTTCTAAACATGGAAAAGTAACATATGACCTTTCTACAACCTCCCAACTTGAAAGGTATGCAAAACTAATTGATATTAAAACTCTTCAAATTATACTTATGATTTTTATCAAAGAGAGAGTGCAAGGTAATGAGGGCTAAAAATGACTAAAATGTGGATATGTTTCACGTAAAATTAGAGTTAGTTGTATTTGAGGTAAATATTTGAGGTACTTTTAGATAGACTATTAATATGGTGTTAAATTATAAAATGTAGGATTTTGTTTCCAGTTTGAAAATATGCAATTTATTCTAATACATAGATGATAAAAGTTTGTTAAGTAAATGATGTACAAAAATCACATTTTTCTTCAAGTTTGACAAAGGTAAAAACATGCACAAGTACATTAGACCTAAAAACTAGTAAATGAAGTGTTTTAAAATTCCTTTAGTGGACAAATGAAATCTATGTTGGGACTTGGGATGGAATTTTTTTTAATTTTTTTAAATTAATTATTTATAGGATTAAAGTATAATTATCAAAGCCCTCATGTATGCCGACCTTATATTTACCTAAAATAATCATAACATGATTTTTTAAAATATATATAGCATTATGTCTATCTTAGGCTCATATAATTCAAAAAAATTTCAAAATGAAAAGCAATTAAAAGGACAAGAAAGTATGTATTTATTTAATTTTGTCAAAAATCATGTTTGGAAAATTGTAAAAAATTATATACTAGGTTTAAAGATTAAATTTTTATATGTTTGAAACTAGATATTTTCCTCTACAAAACCCATTAATTTCATTAAAAATTAGCAATATAAGTTATCATCCATATTGACCATTATGACTAGATATCTAGTATATTGAGACAAGGTTTTGGGTTTGTTTTAATATTTGGTGCTACCAAATATTTGGTGAGGCTTGGGTGTTTGTCATGACCAAATATATCTCCCTTTGGGTGTTGAGGTTTGGGTGTAAAATATTTTAAACACAAAAGATCTTGTATTTTATTGACCCTCGTATCTTTGCATCCACCCCAAAATGATTTTATTGGTTTCACCAGTACAAGTTTTCCATTTGTTGATATGTTTTCCATAGTGAATACACACTCCTTTCCTACTATAACTAGGAAAATAGTTGAAACTAATTTTCTAGGTCATCTAAAGGTCTATAAATTTGATTGAAGACTTTTTGGAGATATCACATTCTATCCCTCACTTTCCTCATCCATTTTCTAGATCCATTTTCATTGGTACATTGATGAAAACAATATCTTATCTGTTCATCAATAATATGATGAATTTAAACACCATGACCCTAATGATTTAGTTAAATTTATATCTAATTTTTCAAATCACACTCCCTAACTAGAAGGCATTTGGTCCCAAAAACCTCTCAAAACTAATCTAATAAGTTGAAGAACTATCAAGTCCACATTCACCTTAAGGATCCTTCTTCAGATGGTTTAGAAACACCCAATCCCATACTATTCTTCAAGCATATGTGAACCAACCATGGACACCGTACTACCCCTTGACTAATACTTGTCGTATGTCAACAAAACTAAAAGGAAAATGACCACTCACACTTATAGGTGTCAACTTCACCTCACACACTTCTTTCCTATGACATCCCTAACTTTTATTGCATACGATACCCCTTAGGTTGTTGCTCTAGATGAATATGAGACATCAAGATGCAAGAGTATTTGGAAGTCATTCAAATAAATCGAGACAGTTAATGTTGAGTTGCAGAGTGCCAGGAAGAGACATTGGAGAATATTGCATTTTACCACATTTGTACATTAGATCTTGTGGAGCAAGAATTAGTATCTACATATCATCTTTTTCATCATATCTAAAATTTAGGTCATTTGGATTTGTTTCTTGAAAGTTATCGCTATCAGAAGATTACTTGTTTCACAGAGTAGAATAGTCAGTATTCAGTTGAAGCCTAATGGGTTTGCGGAGCAATTCCATGACTTACAAAGCCTAATGTAACATCATTCAATGTACTTTAGGACCTAGCTAACCTTCATGGAGAACCGCACCAAGTTCCTATCATTTACGGAACAATGCTGAGTGTTTAGGGCGGACCTATTTATTTCCTACACATTTCATGTGGCAGATAACTTTTGGCTGACAAGATAATGTTATGAAGGCTTGCAAAGGATATAAATGATGGGTAAAGGTTTGTTTTGAAGCAACAAAGGAGGAGGAAGTGTGTGAACCTGTAATGCCCTGCTAAGGAATCCCAGAGAACAACTCTAAACTAGGCCAAATTATTGGAACAATTTTTTTTAACTAGAACAAATAACAATAGAATGCTCAACATAACATGATAATCTAAACCTAGGTCCTCTAGAGCTCCCCGACTACGCTACTTACAAAGCCAACATCAAGGTTACTAGAACATTTTACCAATGATTAAAAAAAATAACATGAACAATATAACAGGGAAGGTTCATTTTAAGGCACCACATAAATAATTCTATATTACTTACTTCCATATTGCGACAACTAATATTCAACCCTTATTAATCATTTTATAACTAACTTAATATGAAAGATGCATTACTTTACAATACTCTTTACAATATTAAATCATCAACAATTGTTACATCTTTACCATAAATACAACAATGCTTTCCCTAGTGCACGGGAAAGATTACATCAGATTATACCAAGAGATGCAAGATGAGATAATATCCAATATGCAATTACCTGGTAGGATGTCACCACAACTGGAATAGAAACTAGAGTCCACAAAGCAATGAGCAATCTTCCCACACACGAACATGTAGCAAGCGTACCCAATGGAGAAATAGCACCAACCTCCCGACCATGTGGAACCCTGAGGTCCAACCCCCATGCTAGGAGATAACACTAGGTCCCACATCCAATAGACAGGAAGGAAGCAATAGACTAACACAATCACAGGTAATGCATGACTCCAACACAACACCTTTAGAGGTAATTTAGATCATTTCCTCGACATCATGAAAGCAATTCCTATTTTTTGGCTTAATCTGTAGAAATTAATTTTTAGTAATCGATTAGACATAATATCCTCGAAGACCTAGTACATAATCAATCCTATAACCCAATAAATCTAACTTAGCATAACTTGAAACCCTTGTCATCAAGATAGAATAGAGATTTACTATCTACAACAATTTCAACTAGGAATTCTCTCACTCCTAAGGTATTCCATATTAGTGACATATCTAATTACAATAACCTATCTCATCTTCCTAACATAACATCCTTAATCATCATAAGATAAATATTCCCTTGAATATCTAAACTAGCATCCCTAGTACAAAGTATAGATAAAATTATACATTCAATAAACCTATCCACTTTATTCAATCTATCCTACTTTTATTAGAATCATACTACCAAGGATCTTACTACAAATTATATTATTTTCCAAGTCATAATCTCTTGAAATAATAGCATGGTTACTCTAATTTATTAAGGACCGATGAGAGAAATAATATCTATACTATTTAATCATTCAACCCCAAATTTACATATATTTTAACAAACTATATAATTTGGAATAAACATAGTATAAATTAATAAATTGAATAACTTCAAACAATAACTATACTTTGATCATGGAACCTAAATTCATACCACATGGCGCTGAAATATAAGAGTGGAGTAGATGTTTTTCCATACTTTTTTGAAAAGAGCTCATTTTTTTTATTATTACTAATCTACACATTAACCAATATACATTTTACGAGAAAGAACTTCATAATCCTTGCTCTCTCTCTCTCTCTCACTCTTTAGCTTAGTATCATGGTGGGTTTTATTTAATCTAAACTAATTTAGGTGACAAGCTGACTTCTTCATGTGGAAAGTAGACAAATCTCAATGGTTTTTGCTCTGGCCACCCATATGAGAATCTTGTCCATAAAGACATCCACTCTATCCTTTCTTTTGAGTCTAGAATAATCCACGCATTAATTTATTATCAACCTCTATAATGACGAACCAAGTTGCGTATACAAGAAATTCTAATGGCACTTCCTAGGGCATTTTTTTAAATATGGTTAAAGGGGAACAAAGTGAATGTCATTGAGAAGAAAAGAGTGACCAACAGATATTATATCATGTTTGCATCAGTAAGAACTTTGCCTTGGTAAGAAAGTGATTGAACCACCTCTTTGGGCTCAAATAATTCAAAGTGAACTTTCGTAGACATTGAAGAAAAAGAAAGTGAAAGTAAGAAAAGCATCAAATTTTGGTAAGAATAACATACACATTCTGTCAACTTCAGCACCATTATGGAAAGAAATAATATGAAGAGTAACATAAACACTCTTATCAATTTCCAGTGACCTTAATATGGTAAGAATAACATAAATTTTCAGTAGACATATATGCATAATGCGAGAGCTCATACAGGGTGCTCCAATAGATGGCAGAGTGCCTCAAAGAGACATTATCTCTTGAAACACAATGATTGCAGGGTATGTACAAAATGGATTTTCTAAAAAGGCTTTAGTAACTTCTAACCAAATGCAATTCGGCAGGAGTAAAACTGAATCCCAAATCCCTTGCCAGTATATGTCTGTATGCAGATTGAAACTTTAGATGAGGGTATGGACATCCATCAAAGCTTAATGAAGGCCAATCTTGTTATATATTATAGTTGGAAATACTTTGGTCGACATGCATGCAAAAAAAATAAAAACATAGATAGAGCGTGATTAAGAGGTGCTCACAAACTGTTTGACAAAAATTCTCAAAGAGATGTCAGTTATAGATTGTAGGGTATGCACACAAGATTGGTTTTATGGACATCCATTGATAGCATAAAGGATGAGGTTTTTACTAGATATTATAATTGCACACAATATGGCTTGGTTGAGAAGGCATTAGAAACTTATCTGAAAATACCTTTGACAGGTGTGAGGCCAATTTACAAACCTTACACATTTACTAACTATTAATTTTCGTGGAAAAGAAATTATTATGAGAGATGTGAACCGATGCTCAGATCTATTCAGGTGTAATTCCAGAATGGACTGTGATGGGTGCGAGCTCAAAGTGAAGAATGCTCTGGAATGCTTGTCAGGAAGGAGTCTTTCAATACTGGGCCCAACCTCAACTGCCTAGATGAATAAAATGAATCTAAGTTCAGTGAAGAAATAAACCCAAATGCATGCAATTGAAATCATGAAATTCCCATAATTGAATGTAATCTATTGAAAACCTAGATTTAATCACACCCATTTCAGATCTAGTAAGACACATTGTCATTTCAACTCGATTGTAACCTTCTGAGGGAGTGACATCCTTACTTGAACTTGGAAGACCCGTAGCTCGTCGAATTTTCTCTTCTGTAATCTACATTCGCCTTCCTCTGACTATCAATTCACTGTCGACCAAGAAATTGATGAGCGTCATGCAGAGAGCAATGTCTCTTCGGTAAGAAATCACCTTGTTTATATAGATATTTCAATCGCTTCTAAATCGCCTTACTTGTTGGATGCTAAAACTGGGGTTTTAATCATTGATGCTAATACTCAATAATCACAAATAATAGTGGGCCCTCTATTAAGTTGAGAAGCTATGTACATATTAGTGAGGATGTTACACCTCATTTGTTTTCATAAAACTTACTTCAGCATTTTATTTTAGAAACTACTAGTTTGAGAGCCCTTGTGTGCAAGCTAATATGGAACAACATTCACATTTCAAGAATATTTTTCCAGGAAGCTCAAGATATTTTATATTTGAATGGAGAGTAAGAGGATTCACATGTGTTTCATTCTAAGGGATGAGGTTGCACATGTGGATTAGTCTACGGAGGACAAGTAGAGTGGTATTGGATATTAAGTTTTAGGTTAGGGTTGGTTAATATACCAGATGAGGCAAGTTAAGGTTAATATACTTCGAGCAACCCTGATTGACATATGACATACTGAGGACACTAACAAAGCACCAAACCAGATACTCACGCTCTTCGAGGATGATGGCTAGGGTAGGGGACCTAGTGCTATCTCCAATCAACTGATCCATTTGGTTTCAAGGTATGCTCAGACCTGCCAATTCAGGTGGAGACGTAGCCTAGTACCTGTTCACTCCAGCATACCAATTAGAGCACATATTCTTAATAGCCGAAGCACTTGGAAAGGAACTCTAACATTCGTATCGCATTCCCGTATGTCCCCCATACGTACAATAGTATGATGTCGCCCTTTCCACCTATCCTAACAACATACTACTACATCACCTGACTATCCAAATAAATCTCTACATAATAATAATAACATAACAATATGCATCATACCCACAAAAGTACTAACAGAAGCTCCTATTCCATCTTCATCTTCAGGTTCCTTAGCCAAACTACCTATACAACCAAAGTGAAAATGGAGGGGCACTACATCCTCGCCCTCTGAAACTTGACTTACTCCTAGAAGTCGCAAACTAGGGTGGAAACATAACACACTAGTACCAACATCAAAGCTGATTCATTTCATAAAAAAAAATATACACTAGTTTGCCTATGGAAAGGATTTATCTCACAAAAATATAAACTTGTATACTCCATTTCAAACATAATCTACCCTTCTAATTTCCAATGTCACAATAGTAACATGATCAAGACTTGCATTTCAAAAATGATTCCATAGTACATAAACCACGCAAAATCCTTACATATTAGCATTGACACCCATCAATTTCTTTCAGGAGAAGAAAACATTGCACTATTTTTAATCCTAACTAGTAGAAATTCTCATATCATAAACATACAAAGTATTCAATTTCAAATGCACCATCATTACAATTCCTCTTCCAATTTGTTGTTAAGCAATCAATACATCAGATTGCTACATTTTCACAAAATAAAAACATAATTATACACATAAAACACATGCTTTCCATTAAATATCTATCATCTATAAACAATTCATTTCACTTTAATTATTTTACAACACTAAATCTCATAACATATTCAACAAAAGATCATGATTTTTTTCACCTTTTTGAAGTATGGAAACACAATTTATCATTTCATAAGTACTATATTCATGGTTTAACATACATTCTTCACATACACACAAATTCACATCACTGAGAATCACATCACAAGGCTACACAAGGGTCCATTTAGAGATGGGAAAGCAGCATACTAATCCATGACACATAATCCATGAGCCAAGAGACAAAATCCATCTCACATAATCCATACCTCACAGTTAGTGGTTTGTTGGTGTTAGGCCACACACACAAGGTGAGACCATCCAAACAAGACTACAATGACTTCTCTCTCATTGTATAAGGTGGTTAGCCTCCAAGAGATAGTCTTCACACATAGGTGGGTAGTGGGTCCTAGTTGTATAACAGCCCCACATACCCACATTCTCAAGGTTCCCTATGTCTGCTTCCTTGTATACACTCACCAAGTCCGCCTCATATGTCCTTGGAGAGGAATCACAATACAACACATGGCCAACATAAAAAACAATAAGGATAAAATAGTTTAGCCACCAAAGTCATAAAGGAAGATTAAATAAAAATTCAATTTCAACAATAAAGCAAGAAATGTGTGTAATTTCAACACTAAATCAAATGTAACCACAAGCCCACTAATTGCAAATAAGATCACAAAGTGTGGCTAAACCATCACAATCAAATATAAACAAAGCGCTGGCCTTCACAATCAATACAAAATCATCAATAACCATAAAGAAAGTCCACAATCTTCGAAATTGTACTGTACAACACTATGTGACTAGATACTAGCCACCAAACAAGGAAGGAGGGAACATTGTCAGGCTATAGTAGTAGCCCTCGTGTGGTGTGGAGTGAGCATGCCATCCACATGGTTCAGAGTGTACTCCTTGGCTATACCCTGCTTCGCGTCGTCACGTGACATGGACTAGCCAAGTGGCCCATGCATTCCTTGGCTATCCGCATGGGATGTGCACCTCAACCACATCTTGCATCGCGTCTCAGCGTGACATGGTCATACATCAACTAGAGAAGGCACGTACTGGTTGTATGCCACATGGCAGTGTGTCTGTGGCTCCACAGAAGTAAGAACATGTAGAACACACCCCGCATAGTGATACCTCATGGAGTATGTACACGTAGGTACTCACCGTAGCCAGAGGTATACATGGATGGGACATACCCATCTACTATCTGACCCAAATATTATCAAAAGCAAACATGAGTATCCCCCTATAGGTGTACGATGCCCCATTACGCTCATCACACAAGTAGGCTATCATAACAGAATCTCATAGTGTACCTTCATGTGTCTAAGCACGTGGCATCGTGTCCTCAATCCCAACTCACTACCATTAGCAACATGGCATCATCACTAGCACTATGTCGGAACATCAGTGAGGTGTGGCATCGTACCCATTGCATCATGTTGGAACACATACAGATATGGTATATATAATGCATATATATGAGTATATCAATATGGGGCTACTCAAGCTTCACCTCTCATTCAGACGAGGTTAACTCACTCTTGCCAGCTCAATGTCCCTATAGTCATCAATAGGAAATATACCCATGTCCTTCTACTATAGTCATCAATGAAAAATACATAATAAATCAATTTTGAAATAGAAGGAACACAAATAGAACCAAAAACATCAAAATGTATCAAGTCCAACACACCAAAAGATTTATGATGATTAGAATAAAATTGAACATGATTTTGTTTTCCATAAATGCAATGTTTGCAAAAACCAAACTCAAGGTTACAATAATTCAATCCCTCAACAATGTTATTATTTTTCATCATTCGTAGACCTTTATCATCTATGTGACATATCCATTTGTGTCATAACATTGTTTTCTCTGGTGAAAGTTTTATCTCCAGGCAATGAGCACCCTTAGGTACCTAGAAAGTACACCCATGAAAAGTAAATGAAACACACCTCTTTACTATTTCTTCCAATGATGAAGGTGAAGATTCTATAGATCTCATCACTTTAGAAATATAAGAACTATTGCACTAAATTTTGCATCGATCTAGTTGAAATAGAGTGCTCATATAGACAATCTTAGTAAGCACCATAGCTCCTCTAATCATCCTACACTCTCCAGTTGATAAAACAACCTATACACCCACATCATTAAGTTTATTTTTAGAAAGCAGGTTTCATACCAAAACAGGGATATATAGCAAATCATTCACCCACTCCACTCATCCATCAAGGAATCAAATTAGGACTCTTCCATCACCAACAATATTCAAATCAAAATAATCTCTAAGGTAAACCTTCCCACCATCATATTCTTCATATTTTATAAATCAACCCTAATGTGAAGTCATGTGGAAATAGGCACTAGATTTTATCAACCATGCACCTTTTGATGCATGAGTAGCCAAGGTAGTGATGAAACCATCACCATTATCATGGGAGGATCTCTCAGACTCATTGTTAGAGTCAACATTTTATTTTTCTTCTCCTTCTCTATACAATATCTTCTTAGGTGTCTAGCTTTGACATAGTTCCAACATTTATCCTTAAACTTTCTAGGAGATTTGGATCTCCCATACGATTTAGATCTAGACTTATCTTGCCTCTTGTCTTTATTCTCTCCTTTTTCATTAGATCTTACATGAATTGCAAGGGCTCCCTTGGCCAATTCATAAGTCTTCCTTCTCATTTGTTTATAAAGTAAAGATGCAACCACTTCATCTATCTTAAACTTGGTGGTAGTGCTCCCAATGGCCATATATAGGTGGTCCCATGAATTTGGTAGAAAACACAACAATGTCATACAATGATCCTCCTCCTCCATCTTCACTCCCATTCAAATGTTTGGTCATAGACCCACCATCCTCCATCTTGAGGGTATACAACTTATTTATTAGGATAAGGTTATTCACCAGAGATTTAGCTAGACAAATGTCTCTAAGACCCTTCCAAAGATTCATTACAATAGTCTCTTCATGTACATTCAACAACACTAAAATAGTCAAACTAAATCTAGTTATACCCATTTCTTTTTCATCCATCTTGTCCCAGTCTTCTTGTGATGTGGTTGTAGGTTTGGATCTAGACACTACAACTGATAGATCTTAGTCTATTAGCACATCCTCAATCTTGAGATACCACAACTCAAATTGTATTCTTGAGAAGTTATCCATCTCTACCCTTGATGTTCTTTCCATGTCCTACAATAAGATCAAAACCCTCTCTATGCAAGGAAAATTTAATTCATATTGGTGTTGATGTTGCATTTCATTATAAGATCCCACATGTATGCTAGGAGCTATTAGAGAAGTTTTTTTTTTTTACCAACAAACTAAGTGTTTTTAGTACCATGTATCAGCCTTCCTATTTAGTAAATTGGAAACAATGAGATGGCATGCATTTGGGTGGCCGACCATAGCTATTAGCATTATCATTATGTACGTTGAATGGTGTAAGGAAGTTTAGGGCTATTCCTGGAAGTTTTGAACATTGTTTATAATTTGTAGCCATCTCCAATTACCTAAGATTAGGATGTATCTTGTGAATGCATACATCAACAATAAAAGTAGGGACCATGCTACTATATTTTAATGATTTTTGTGCCATGTATGGACCTTTCTTACTCAACAAATGCATAATAATAATGAATATTTTATTTCCTATTGTATGATATTGTTTTTGGTGCCATGTGAGGCCTATCCTAGTCAAAAAGAATGGTGATGGAAAAACATGGTTTTAGGTAGCACATTATAGTCATTGATAGTATGTTTATGATTAATTAATGCAATAATAAAGGGCCCCCTCACAAATTTGATTCTTATTATTTGAGGTGCCATGATTCAAATTTACAGTGAAACCAAGGGATTAATTTTAATCCATTGACAAGTAATGGGTCAGATGGTTTTTCCTTATTTGTCCTCACACATGTGGCACCTTATTTCCAATCTTGCTAGCCAATATGTCTTGAATCTGTTAAAAAATGAATTCATATGAAGTTAAATTGTTGGCTAAGGTGGTATTCATCTAGGTTGTTGGTTGTAGAGGTTTGAGCCAAAATTTGGAATTAACTAGAATTATATTTAATTTTAAATTTTTTTTTTGTTGAAGGTGGTTGTAGCTATTAGTGAGATATGGTGTTATGCTTCTCTTATATGTTTAAAAATAATTTTATGTAGTTATAAATTGCCTTTGGTAATTGTGTGACTCTTCTCATCCTATTTCATACTAATCAGAGTTCATGAACTATGACATACATGATGCATTTTGAGTGTTATGATTGATTTTATTCTTGGAAATCTATGAGACCATTTACCTTCAAGCTTATTCAAGTAGACCAACATCATGACTTTGTGTGATCAAGTATGTATATCTAAACACCATTGTTATTGCATGCTTGTGTTTGTTATGAATTTATTTCTTGAATAGGATAGTTGATGCTACAAATTGAAAATCATATTAGATTTATGACTAGTTAGTTGGGTGACCAAGATTGATCCATGTGTCATAATATTTATAACTCTAAATTATTTATGGTGAGGGATATATATGCAACTTTATTCAATAGAACATGAGGTTGTTGTTGGTTTATTGAGGCTTGTGAAGAAATATAATTTTGGTTGTTCTTTCCTAATGAGCTAATAGAGTGTCAACTATGGTATCAAATCTACAATCTTGTATGTATTCTTACCTTGTAGACATTACGAAGGTTTTGAACTATATAAGTTTTTTATGATTTCAATTTCTATAAGGTTTTACTGTATGTTTCAAGGGATTTGATATAACTCTCAATACCATAGTTGCAAGTATGGTACTATATGTAACTAGTTGAGTTTGACAAACTTGTAATCTATCTTTGAGGCCTCTAAAGACACCTTATTAGAGTGGTATACAAATATTTTTAAACAATTTTGGTCTTTTGAACTTTAAGTATTTCTTTGGACTGCATTATTATGAGCATACAAGAAGTTTTATGTGAATGTGAATGTATAATGAGTTCTCGGTTGTGAATGAATTAAACTAGTCAATAGGCATGAGGTTTACTTGTTTTATGTACTTGAGATTGAAGATTTGAATCTAACACCTAATATGGACTAAGACACTAGTCCTCTTGCAACATTATTCACATCACACCACACTTGAAAATTGAATTTCACTCTTTTTATTTCCTTTTTCTTGTGTTATTAACTTACAAAATGTAATATACTTAACTCATATTATCATAAGAGTTCCAATGTTTGATACACCTATGATGGATTATATATTTCTTCCTATCTTGATTTTTATGTGTGAATTCAGCTTATTAAGTTACATCAATAATTGGGGATAGAACCCAAATTCATGATTTGTTGTATACATGACATTTGTATATGTTAAAAGATGTTCAAGAATCTTGATTTAGCAAGATTTCATGGGTCAAAGTTCAAAGTTGTTTCCCACTAGGCCAAATTATCAACACAAACAAATTTATGAATTTCATACTAAAATTTAATTTTAGTCAAATATATGCTCTAGCTAGATTCACTCTAACTAAATTAGATCTAAGCCACAACATTTCCTACAACAATGTCCACTATATACATATATAGCATGACTTTGGGACAAATTTACAAAAGAAATAAAATTATTTACAAACCTTAATGTTGGCACAACTCCTATTGACATAAATAACATGTTTTAAAAAATCTAAAAATACCCTTTTGTAAATCTATAATTGTGGTTTTTTAGAATATAAATTTATTAATAGTTTATTTAGTGTTTATATTTTCTTTTTTATTTTTACTAAAAGTAGGTCATCAACACAAAAAAAAAGATTGGTTGTCTTCTCAAAAAAAAAAACTAAATTTTATTATTTATTTTTTTTAAACGATGCACTAGGGGAGAGAAATCATGTTGAGATGATATAATGATTTTCTATTTTGGATAAATAGTTGAGGAAAAAGTTTACATCCCACCAAAATAGTTATGTTTTAATGCATGTAATATTTAATTTAAAAATCTATATTTATCAAGAAAAAAAATAATCCATGCACTAAAGTTTCAAGTTATAAGTGCAAAAAAGAAAAATTGAAGGAAAAAAAATTCCTACATAAAAATTGACATTTTCTGTAACCTTGTTTTTTAGCATTTTATTAACAACTAAATTATAGTTTCAATTTTACAATGAACTACATTCAAATAATTGTTTTCTTTAAAAAGATATACAAACATAAAATACATATATGTCACTTTTTAGTGATTCAAGTTAAAATTTTAGATTAGCAAACTCACCATTTTCTTTATAAAAGTGGGGCACAACTTTGAACATTCACCCATACACTAAATTTTATTGACTAACCTTTACAAATTTCATGTGCTTAGGGTGGGTTTGTTAACATGGTTGATTGTATCTATCTTATTTCTCTTAAATAGTCCTAGCTAAACATCAGGGAGCACCCACCTTGGCTTAGCTAGCCTAAAGTGAGGATGAATTATGCTATCTTAAGCATTGGTTCTCAAATTTTCTCTTACCTAATCATGAGTTCTATCTAACTTCCCTTAAAATGTCATCCCTGGTCTAAGGAATTAGCTTTCACTTTATGGTTTTGAGAATAATAGCTTAGATCACCACCAAGTGGTTTGGGAATTCATCATCTTCCTAATTTTATAGCGATGTTCTAAGGAATTAGCTTTCACTTTATGGTTTTGAGAATAATATCTCAGGTCACCACCAAATGGTTTGGGAATTCATCATCTTCTTAATTTTATAGCATTATAGGTTGAAGTTTGAACACAAGTATTGGATTTATCAAGTGTTAGAATATTGATTTTGTAAAATTATACTATCGGTTTGTCTCCTAAAAGTTGAAGCCTAGAGATCATTTAAGAGGAATGGATTTAATTAACTTTGTTACTATCCTATTGCTAATAATGCATTCAAACACTCTTCCTACAATTTTTTTCTCCTCCATGGGTTTTCCTATAGCATATCTTTTGATCTTCTCTTCTTCTATATTATGACTTTCTTTCTAAGTTCAATACTCTATTAAAATAATTTAGACTTGGTTAACTAGCATAAGTTTCCTCATTGAACTAAGTAGGAAATTATTGTATTTCAATGCATTATTCCCTTTCAAGTGGGACATTATGTAGGACCTAAGTATCAAGGTTTTAATTTATGGTAGAAGTGCTCTCTGCTTTTCATGTGTGTTAAGAAACCAAGAAAAAGAAAAAAATTATGAATTATAAAGCAACTTTATTTTCAAAATGTATTTCTACTACATGATTACAAAAGAAAGAATCATATATTAAGCAAGCACACTTGATCAAATTGGTAATTGAACCTCTTAAAAGTATTTGTTGTTAAAATCATTACTTCATATTAAGATGAGATGGAACAAGTGGATATAAATTAAGATGACGATGACCTCTTGGGGAAAGATACTTCCCACATTATTGGTTGAGAGTCTAATATTTTTAAATTCATTTACATATATTCTTATATTTATGATATAACTATATTTCTATGTTATGTTTCCATCCATGTTCTTAGTTAGAATGTGGAAGATGCAAGGAAACCTTTAGTGGTGTATGTTAACATGAGTGGCTATGAACATTTGTTATTTTTTCATGTGGTTGAGACTTTGATATTTCAAAGTTCATTTACATATATAAAATATGAACTAACTATATTTCTATGTCATGTTTCCTTTCATGTTCTTAGTTAGAATTTGGAAGATGCAAGGAAACCTTTAACAGTGCATGTTGATATGTGTGGCTATGAAGATGCATTATTTTGTTCATGTGTCACGTATTTCTTGTGTGTTTCCTCTTATCTTATATCATTGTTTAGCTTGATTTGCTTTAGGTTTGGCCTTTTTGCTTCAACCATGTTTTTGTGATTCTTCTTTTCTAATGTTAAATTACATCTGAACATTCTTATTTTAACATCTATGTTATGTCAAGTGTTTCCTTATATGTCTTTTACATGTCTTTATCTTATGTTCCCTATTTGAGGCATCCCCTTTTTGTCTCTTCTCTTGTTCTCCATTGATGTTGTTGCATTCCTATTCTTATCCTATGGTTCATACACTTTAATGTTTACATCTCATGTTATCATGCATGTCTTATGCTCACATGTCGATGCATGCTTTTATCTTATAATGTTTATAAGTTTACATGGTCTTGCGATGCTTCATCTTATGTTTATCATGCTTATATGTTATGACACCCATTTATGCTTAAATGAAGTTATCTAGCTCACTATGGTTTTGATCATGTGTTGATTATCCTTAATCTAAGTAATGCAAGGAATCAAGAACGTGAGAAAAAGAAAAGGTTATGTAAAATTGAATAATCATATAATAAGTACCATGCATATCATCATGTGACAAACACATAATATGAGGACAATTAACAAGTCATAAAGGTACTTAAATAGTATATATTCATTAGATTATTGTTTCCACTATTACTAAAGAATCACATTTGGCTTTAATCTTTATAAAATATGTCTAAATGATTTTTTTAAAAACTAATTTTGAATTTGTAAGGAATCTTTGCCACTTATCATATAATAGGTTTTTATCTCTTTACCTTGTTTCTTCAATTTTTATTTTAGACATAACACCAAATTTTCTCCATATATCGAAGGCATGGATTTATATTTATTTATCTCCATTAATTTATCTTTCCGTAGATGAACAATTGATTCAATATACTATCTAAAAGATCTATTAATTAAGTTATAACAATATTAGTTTTAATTTTCTTTTCCTTACTTAACTAATTCAAGTGATGATTTTTTGGTGAATTTTTATTGTCTAGTGATGAAGAAAGATTGTTGAAGAGTATAGTGAATTGTGTAATGAAGCACATGAAAAGGGTACCATTAGAGGTAGCCAAATACCCAGTGGGTCTTGATGAAGTAGTAAAGGACTTTGAAACAAGTGCACTTGATTCTTCCCAAAAAGTACAAATTGTGGGAATTGTTGGCATGGGTGGGTCTGGAAAAACAACACTTGCAATAGAAATATACAATAGGAAAAGTTCCTCGATGGATAAATCTTGTTTTCTTTTTGATATGCGAGATGCAGCATACAAGAAGGATTTACATAACAAGCAAAAGAAACTAATGCAAGACATCGGTTTCAATATTTTTCCATTTGATAATGTACAAGAAGGCAAGGGAATCCTAAAAAGCCGCTTGAGATCTCTTCAAGTGTTTATTATTTTGGATGATGTGGATCACCAAGACCAATTAGATGCTCTATTGCCAGGAATTGATAGTTTTGGACAGGGTAGTTTAATTATTGTCACAAGTCGTGAATTGGGTGTTCTTAAATCATGGGGAATTTCTTCCATTTACCAAATGAAAGAATTAAATTTTGGACATGCAATGCACCTTTTATGCTGGCATGCTTTCTTACAACCCTCTCCAAAAGATGAGTTTCAAAATCTTGTTGAAAAGTTTGTCAAAGTTTGCAATGGATTGCCCTTGTCCCTTAAGGTATTCGGAGGACAACTTTATGGAAAGCCAAAGGAATACTGGGATTCTCAATTAAATAAGGTGTCCAGATTATTGCCCAATGACATTAAAGAGAGGCTAAAAATAAGCTTTGATGCACTAGATGAGGAGGAACAAGAGATATTCTTAGATATAAGTTGTTTCTTTGTAGGAGAAGAAAAAAGTTTGGCCCTTGCAGTGTGGGATGGGTTGGGACTGAGTGGGGTGCATAGCTGGGAAACGCTCGAGAATAAGTGTTTAGTTGAGCTCAATCAGAGAAAACACATCAGAATGCATGATCACCTCAGGGATATGGGAAAAGAAATTGCAAAGGGAAAGTCACCTTACCGTCTTTGGTCATCACAGCAAATTATTGACATTCAGAAACAGGCCACGGTGAGCTTAACATCTTGTTTTATACGCTATTCAATAACATAGATGGAAACCTTGCTTGTTTTATAAGCTTGTTGCTTTTTCATTTTCCATTCAGGAAAGAGTGCTGATTCGGGGGATTAAAGCTGCAACTGATGATTTTTATGAAGAGTGCTCATCCCATCATAGTACACCTTTTGAAGAGTGTATGGAGCTCGTGAGAGGCTCTACAACAAGGTTTAACCGCCTTGCACCTTCTATCCTTATTGTAAAACAGAATTATTTTACAGAAGAATTCGCAACACTGTCAGCAGGGCTTGTCTGGTTGCGATGGGTCAATTTTCGGCAGAGGGCTCTTCCTTCGTGGCTTTCGTTGACGAATCTAAGAGTTTTAGAGCTTCCAAAGGCTGACCGCTTGGAAGAATTGTGGAGCAACACTGCCGATGTAAGTATTTTGCATTGTTTTATTAATATATATCGAATGCTTTATAATTGTTGCACGGTTTTCTCTGAACTGAGATTCAACGTGGCTGCAGCCTCCTTTGGAATTGAGAGAGCTCAATCTCGTAGATGCCCGATGTTTCCTCAGATTTCCGACGTCAATAGGATGCCTACAACATTTGAAGAAGATATCCTTGACAGGCAGGATAAGGAAAGCCGATAATCCTCTGGACAGTCTTCCAGAAGACTTTTGTCTTCTCCAGTCGCTGGAGCACCTCCAGTTAAGGGCATGTGGAAAGCTAACATTGTTGCCGAGCAACTTTGGCGATTTGAAAAACCTGCGGCATCTAGATTTGAGGTATTGCAGGGAGCTGAGGATGTTGCCTAATTCTTTTAAGCAGCTCAGACTCCTGCAGTATATCAATTTCGGATATTGTCATGAGCTCCCCTTTACTTCAGATAACAAATGCATTCTGGAAAATATGACAAAGCTGGAGACTTTGGATTTTTCAGAATGTAAAAAGTTGCAAATGTTGCCGCTGCATACAACAAATCAGTTGTCACTAAGATATCTCGATGTGGTTGGCACCAGCTTGAAGGAATTGCCAAGTAACATTGGACAATTGAGCAAATTGGGAGTGCTGAAAATATCAAGTGAGTTCTTGACAAGTTTGCCGGCTTCTATTGGGAATTTCTCCTCCTTGACTAGACTGAAGATTTGTGGGTGTATGAAGTTAGTATCTTTACCCGAGTCTGTGGGGTATTTGTCTTCATTGATTCGTCTTAAGATTTTTATCTGTGAAAAACTAGAATCTTTACCTGAGTCTATAGGGCATTTGTCCTCCTTGAATAGTCTCAAAATTTATAAGTGCAATGAATTGAAGTCTTTACCTGAGTCCATCTGGAATTTGTCCTCCTTGACTAGTCTTCAAATTTCTTCCTGTAAGAAGTTGGGATCTTTACTTCAGTCTGTCGGCAGTCTTAATCTGTTAGAGGAACTGAGCATAAAGTCTCCCAAAGAGAAGTCTGTACCAAAAGCACCTGCGCAGCTTGGTAGCCTTCAAAATCTGATTGTTGACAACTGCCCGATCACAGAACTGTCTTTCCTGTCGGGGGCCTGTTCTTCTTCGCTGTGCAACCTCAGATTTATATATGTTTGTAATACTCTTGTGTCGAGGATATCAATCTCTCAACAATGTTGCCCCAGCCTTGAAACTCTAGACCTTTACAGCAATGACCGTTTAGTAGAGATCGAAACCTTGCCAATATCAGTGAAGGCCATAAAGTTGAACAAATGTAAAATGTTAAAGAGTATAAGTGGTATTTGTGGCATGGTAAACCTGGAGACACTGTCTATACAGGAGTGTTGGGAGGAGTTAGATGAACTTCCAAGTTTTTCAGAACTAGTCTCACTTAAACAAATTGAAATCATAGAAACTGCTGACCAACCAAAGAAAATAGAAGGCTGGGAAAATTGCAGATCTTTGGAGAGGTTGATAGCACTCACTAGCTGGAAGGTGGCAGCCATACGAAATTTGGAGCATATGGAGAGACTGAGGACTCTAGTGCTCTCAGCAGCATGTAACATATCAGCAATTGAGCCTTGCCTTCAAACTATAAAGGTAATAACAGTCTTCAGAAAATATATAAGTTATTATAATCTCAAGTGTTTATTGGTTGATTGTATTGTATATTGTTTGTAGAAATGGCCATCCGAAAGTATAATATGCGCAAGGACAGAACGTAGCGTGGAGTCAGTTGCGAATTCTTTTGCCCTTCTTGGTCTGACTTTGGTTGATTCATGCGTGGAGAAGATTAATAATAATACCAGCACTGTGTTGAGCTTAAAATGCGGGCAGAGGCGTTCTTCCAACGCAGCAGCGATGTTGTGTTTTGTAACACAATCCTTTTCAGGAGACACGTATCTCCATTTGAAGAACAGGGAAAATCACTCTTTGGAAGACATACCCAGAATGAGGGTGGGAGAAGGGAAATGGGTATGGATAGGTGTTTTCACACAACCTTCCCTCTGGCTTATGACAGAGGAATACAAACTAATCAAAGAGGACTGGAGTTCCCAAGCTGAGTCAAATCCACTAGATGGTACAGTTAACGGAATGTTATTAATGGGCGATCAAGAGAGAGTTGTGCAGGGTTTTAACAATTTATTGAGACATTTTGGGGATGTCAACCAAGTTTAATTAAATTATTAATTATTATACTTTATATTTATATATAAACATAATTTTTTTAAATAAATATAAATTAAATTTTTAAAGAGGTTTAATGTGTAATTAATTTGTTTTAGTTAAGAGTTAAGGATTGAGGGGTATATATTCCATCAATGTTATTGTGGGTATGATTTTGCCTCATGTCCTTAAACTATAATAAACCTTGCACTCAACAAGACATGATTCTTGGTGAACTTTTTTTAATCATTTAACTTCATCAATAGACTAATGACCACTTAGCTAGATTAATTGTTTTTAATTAGATGGATAGTCTTTTCATTCTCGTGCATATTGGATTGAGACCTATGCCTTGGATAATATTTCTATTAGCACATGAAATTAGATACTTAATAAATACATGGATAATACAAGCTTTAAGATAAAAGGAAGGATTGAAACAATTAGAAACATATTTGGAAGGAAAGACCAACGAAGCTAAAAGGGGCCAATTGTAGTAGTTACACATAGGGAAAAGAATCTCTGAACATATTTTTATAGAAAAAGGTATAGATTTGAATATGTTAGTTTTGAAAACTAGGCATAAGCCACATTTGATGTGAATCTAAGAATTTGGTGACTATATTTCTTCCATACATTCAAAATTATATTTTAATTGATTATTTTTTAGTGTTTATGATTGTTAATGGTACCAATGTCATTCATGATATGGGGTTATTTTTTATGCCTATAACTTACCATGTGTTCATGAGGTTGTGTTGAGATAAAAAATTTATAATTAGTGAAATAATTGGAACATTTTTTTATTGAATAGTCCAAAGAGAAACACCTTGACACTATTGCTACACGCAAAGAGGAAGATGAATGATTTTTTTGAACATTGACAAAATAAAAGGACTCTCAATTTAATAATGTTATCCTAATATGGAACACAGAGAGGAAGTCATTTAATAAAGTCATAGAATTCTCAAATGTTTGTATGGCTTGGTCCTTTTATAATTCATGACATTTCTCTGGACAATATACTACTTAGCCTACAAGGATGACTTGGAATTTGTTGCTTCTCTTGGTTCAAATTTGTGCTTTAAGTGTTTGTTAGGAGTATTTGGATTTGTTTTGCAATTTTGAGATAGTGTAGTTTTCTTTGAAAGTTTGGCTCTATAGTCCAATAGACAATGCACCCAATTGTTTGAAATAAAGAATCTTGAGATGAACTTTCCTTTGACCTTCACATTCCAAGTGCTCAATCAAATCTAAAGTTATGAATTTAAAAAATAAAAAATATGAATAAGTCAAAATTTTAGTGTCCCTTCTAACTTTATGTCTTCCTAATAAAATTCTAAAGTTATATTTTATTTAGTCATAGCTTAGCTTTATTTAATTTAATTTTTAAAAAATACTTCAAGTATGTTTTTTTCCTAAGTTTTTGCTTGTTAATACACCTTCCTAAACACTACTTAAAGAGAGAAAAAGGACTTGAAAAGATATGTGGACTATACACATCAAACTTGATAATTTCTTTCTAAAAGATTTGAGGTTATTAGAATTTGGGATTAAATCATATCAATGATTATTTATAGATTTGATATTATAGGCAATAGGTCATGATAACAAATGGTAATAAACATGGTAAAATTTTTGTGGTTTTTGGTGGTTAATTGTTGAATTAAAAGAATTTTATTTGAAGACTCTCTAAGTTGATATCAACATTTATTTTTCCTATATGGATACTCACCATTGAAATTTGTTGATATTTATGCTACATAATGAACTTAAAAATCCTCTATCAATTAAGAGAATCATGGCATATTATTCCCAGATAAATATATTAAATGTGTGGCATTGTTAAAATATCTACAAACTAGTTTCGAGAACAAGAGTTTTTATTTCAATCTAATAAATAAAATGTGGGGAAAAGATAAATTCAAATTAACGATTAAGAGAGAGATAAAATTAGTATTTATTGCTTTTTGTGTCAACCAATTTAAATAGTTAGAACAACAAAACTAGATAAATACACATGAAACTACAATGCCACAATTGTAACCATTGGGAGAAGTTAAAGAGACATGTTGTAATTATTTATTGATATAAACATCCACTTACAATTCGGCTATATACTTGAGGGAGAATTAAAGCGAAGGGTCTTCATACAAGAAACATTTTGTACTAGAATTTTTTATTGTATAAGATATTTCTAGGGAGAAGCAAGAACATTCTACTTGAAATATTTGAATTTCAAGATAATCAAAGATAAGGAAAATTAAGAAATTTGTGCTTGATTTCATTTCTCAATTATGTGATTTAAATTTCTTAATATTATGGCTGCATGCCTTGTGTTCTTTACATTGTTGTTTAATTCTTAAATGTTTCATATAGTTCTTTAATCACTATTGTCTGGCAAATCTACACAAGCCAATTTTAGGAAATGGAAAAGGAAATCCTCTCTTGAAAGGAGACTCAAAAGGGAATCTCCTCATGGTTTAGGTCTACCAAGACTTGGCTATGCAGGATCACCCAATGGTAGATGTAAACTATTTAACAAGGGGCTTGATAGGGATCCAAGTAGGGAGGTCACATTGAATCAAGTTAAAGATTAGCTTAATGGTATAGGGTTAATCAAGAGAACAAAGAAAAAATCATGTTATTCTCTTTAAGCCCCTGCGACTTATTTACAAAGAAGAAATCGTGTTATTCTCTTTAAGCCCCTACCACTTATTTACTTGAAAGATAATCATCACAAAGTCTTGCAACCAAATGAACAAGATTATTAAGTATACTAAAAAAACTTTTATCAACAACAAGAGAATTAGGATATGGTCCCTCCAAAACCACCTTATCCTTATCAAAACAACAAGAGAATTAAAATAGAAAAATAATTAAATCCTACCCTAACTGCTTTGAAAGGAAATGCCAAAGATTTAAAGAATAGACAGAATGTGCTTGTTTTATCCCAAAACAAAGTTTGATCTAATGTAGTGGATAAACCAAGATGAAACTAATCTTTTCATGATTTGTTGTTGGACAATCGAGGCACAAGATAGTGCAATCATGAAAGGGAACAATTTATCAATGAAATTAGCACAATCATCTACCATAATTTTTTTTAAAAAGTGGAGACCACCCAAACTTGTATTGATTAAAAAAATCGTGATTACATAGAAAGCCCCATAGTACTACGCTAGGCCAAAAAAAAAGAGGAGCCTCTAACAAGCCTGATACAACCAAAACTCATACCCACAAAAACACAAAAAACACAACCACACCCCGACCTAGATAGTTAAATATCAGACGCAGAGAATATAGCATAACAGAAAACAAGGGAAGATACTATCCCATCAACCTCCCACCCTCGACTCCTCATGGCCACCATGTTTTCCACCTGCCGCCACCAAAGCACCTCCACGGCCCCTACCAGTCGCATGATGCATTGGCTCCGACTCCACGGGCTTCGTAGCTTCAGTCGGGTCATCCACATTAACAGTTTCCTTTGGGAAATGGGGGGCCCAATCAGGGGCATGAACACGAAGAAAACAGATCAATGTAAAGACCTCCAAACATCTTGTGTCCATATGCTTGGGGAAATTATGGGTGTGGTCATTCAGAGCCCTATCTAGTCCTCCCATATAGCCACACATCAGACCTTTTTGTAATGCATTGTAAACACACTTGGTTGCGGATGAGGTCCTCAACATGGTTATAGGAAACAAACCACCAACCAAAGCATCACCATTATTTAGATCATATCCGCTCAGAGCTTGATTCCACCTATCAAGGTTATATGTAGAATTTTGCTGTCACACCAAAAGCACGTACTATGGTGGAGAGGGATCTCATCGTCGATATAATCGCTACACCAACACCCCCCCACATGATAGAGCCGGATACAACCACGTACCATGTGGGAGCCCAGAGCTTGATTCCACCTATCAAGGTTATATGTAGAATTTTGTCGTCACACCAAAAGCACATACTGTGGTGGAGAGGGATCTCATCGTCGATATAGTCGCTACGCCAACAACCCCCCACATGATAGAGCCAGATACAACCACGTACCATGTGGGATTCGTACCCACTACGTACCACATCAATAAGTCGAGCTTATGCGGATGAAGGGTCGAGGGCTCGAGGGACTCGAACCGATGACCTGTTCTCTGATACTATGTAGAATTTTGCCGTCACACCAAAAGCACGTACTATGGTGGAGAGGGATCTCATCGTCGATATAGTCGCTATGCCAACATTATATAGGTAATCAACAGCCAGACTCACAGCTATGGCATGGACATAGTGTCCATCTTAAATGATGTTCATGATATTTGAGAGCACATGGGACACAACAATACATTTGCAACATGAAGGTGTTAAATCAAATTATGTTTCTATTAAGCTCTCATTCCAACAATTTATCTCAAAACATTAAAATACAAGACTAGTTACAAGACAACATAACCTAGACTAAAAACTCACTACAAGATAGTAATTCCTAAGACACACTTACACAAAATTTTCAAGCCCCTTCAAAGACAAACAATTCTAATTTTATATAGATTTTTGATTCAAAGAGGCAACAAATTCAATGACTATGTGTAGATGAAGACATGAATGAAAAGGACAAATCTAGAAAAATCATGTGTATATTTTTTGTTCTAATCTTTCTAGATTCAAGACAATTCATAGCTTAGTCCACGTGCACCCCTATCTAATTCTAAGAATGTAATGTGATAGGAAGGTGCCTAGTGAAATTCAACTCTACCACACATTAGATCTAATAATGCTTAGACATTCTTTAAATTTATGTTCTCTAAGTGTTCTATCACATCTTCTTAGAGGTGAACAAGTTCCAAGTCTATGCATTCACAACTTCCATGGTAATTATCTCCATTTAGCGCATCAACTAACTTCCTAATCACCTCTACTCACTCAATATTCATAATGATCCTCAATAAATATCATCATTCCATGCTATAGATGATGTAAGTATTCATGTCTCTAAGATAATCCAAGTCAATGTTTGAGAATGTCTTGTACACAAGAAAAAATGATTAATACTACGAAAATAATTTAAAACTTCTTTTTAAAAAAAATCATACTTATCCTTTTGATTAATCACTTGTCCCCTTTAAATTTAATATGTACTTTAACTTAACTGCATTCATGCCAAGATAATCCTAAAATTCATTGAAATTCAATGTTTAACTGTTACCATCATGACGTCATGTTAGCAGACCCTGGCTTTCAATGTGTTAGCACCTTAGAGAAAAAAGTCAATAGTTATAGTCATCATAAGCACTTAAGAGGCATGATGACAAGTTGCACGATATTTAGTATCAAGGGAAGCTATCAGATATTATCGCGTCTCAAGATTATGTACTAGATGTGGATGAGACACTTTTGTGAGGCATTGGGCTTAGATTAGTACGCGGTATCATGAGAGTAATAATGGTTTGTGTCTAGTCAGCAAGGTAAATACACTCAAGCTTAATATGAGTTTTACATGCCACTCACACCTCACGCCTTTGCAGTACCAGACATAAAAGTCATGGTGAGTTACCTTTAAAAACACCATGGGATTCAACGTATTCTTGTTTTAGATGCAAGGGTTCCATGAAATTCAAACTTAAAGCAATATCAGGTCCAAACTTTATGCAAATGTGAAAGATTTAATTAGGTGGATTTGATGTGGGCTCATGTGTTTGTGGGGAGCTCTAGGTTAATTTTTTCTAAAAATCTAGATGCAACTTACCGAGTGAACCCTCATTTACCAAGAATTTGAGATCCACAGGTGCGTCATAAAGTGTTACAATGATGACATGTAGGTGAGGTATGGAGAGATCACATGGACAGGGTCCGCTTGAGACATGTGGATGTATCCTGATAGAAACACACAGATAACATCTCAGGGTGACACATAGGCAATATACAAGGACTTCAAATTTGAAAGTGGAGTAGATTTCACCTGTGTGTTGTAATCAACTCAAGTAGACAGGTCTGAAAAGTGTTCGAAGTTAATACCTTTTGGGATCCAGACATGAGGGAGAGAATGTATTTGTGTTGAGACAAGGCTCGAGTCTAGAGATAGGATGCATATATCAAACATGTATTTAATATACACGAAGGTACTCACTCAAGTAGAATGATGAAGGGTTTTTGGGTCCATGGTGAGACAGAATCAAAACAAGTTCGAAATGGACATGAGTGTTGCTTGTGAAGTCCAACTATCACTGCCTCTTTGTCTTCCCCTTTTCATGGCTCTTCATTTGCTCCGAAGAGATCATTACTTATTCTCATTTCAGTCACTTGATTGTATGACAAAAACATTGTATCCGCTGCTGCAAGTAATAAGAGTGTGTGCCCTTCTTTTCCCGTAGACATAGCCATCCTTTGGTGAACCACATAACTTCTTGTGTCACTGTTCTATGTGTTTTGTTTTATGTTTTCATTGTTGTTATGTTTTGATATGATTTTATAATATGCACTTTATACTCAACAAGTGGTATCAGAGCTTGGTGTTTTGAGAAGAGATGGAGGACGGAGATAAGTGGAGAATTGAAAATTCTCCAACTATAACTTTGGGATATGGAAGTTGTAATTGCAAGCTCTCCTAATTCAAAAAGATCTCTCAATAGCACTTGAGGGAAAGCTGAAGAAGGCACCTGCGATGTCCGACGAAGATTGGTATGTTTTGGACAAAAAGGCTATAGCAACTATCATCCTCTCTTTCCAGCAATGTCTTGTTCACTATTGCAACGGAGAAGACAACTAAAGGTTTATCTAGGAAAGATTGTCTGACATGTACAAGAGGGCTTCCACTTCTAATAAAGTCTTCTTGATGAAGAAATTGTTTAATCTGAATATGAAGGAAGGTAGCAATGTTTCCAATCATTTGAATGAATTTAATACTTTGATCAGCCAATTAATTTATGTTGATATTAATTTCGAAAATGAAATCAAAGTCATCTTGCTTTTGTGTTCACTTCATGATAGTTGGGAAGGTGTTGTCATGGCCATTAGTAATTTAGTATCTCAAAATAAGAAAGAAAATGTGTTAAAGTTTGATGATGTGACTGCAATTCTTCTCAGCGAAAATGTGAGAAGAAAACATCAAGGTACTTAATCTGGTGAGGATTTGATTTTTGGCAATAGGGGAGATCCCAAGAATGAGGAAGAAATAACAATAGAAGAAAATCTAAATCTTACAAGAGATGTAAATCAGGGGGCAGAAATTTAGGTTGCTGGTTTTGTGGCAAGGAAGGTCACATTAAAAAAATTGTTGGTCTTTCAAGAAGGCTGAAGGTCAATCAAAAGAACATGAGGTAAATGTAGCATATGAGGATGATGTAGGTGCATTAGTTTTATCTACATGTGAGACTATAGTTGATGTGTGGGTGTTGGATTCTGCTGCTTCTTTTCATGCCACTTCATGTTGGGAAGTTTTCAAAAGCTATCAACAAGGCAACTTCGGTAAGGTCTATCTTGGTGACGATGAACCTTGTGACATTATTTGTAAATGAAATGTATTATTGAAATTAAAAAATAGAAATAATTGGTTGTTGTGTTATGTGAGACATGTTCCTAAACTCAAAAGAAATATGATTTTTGCAGGATAGCTAGATGCTGAAGGTTGTACCATCAATTTTGAGTTGAGCACTTGGAAGGTGACCAAAGGAGCCTTGGTGATTGCAAGAGGTAGAAAATTAGGCACCTTGTATGTGCTAGAGAGTCACACTGAAGTGGGAGTTGCGATGGTGGTTGCAAATAGGGCTTTGGGACAAGAGGCTTGGTCATATGAGGAAGAAGGGCCTTGAGATTTTGCACAAATGGGATCAATTCCATGTTTGAAATATGTTGATTTAGAGTTGTGTGAGCATTGTATTTATGGAAAACAAAGGAGGATCAACTTCTCTACCAAGGAACATGACATGAAGACAAGAGCATTGGAGCTAGTGCATTCAGATGTCTTTGGTCCTATGGAGGTAACTTCTATTGGTGGCTCTAATTACTTTGTTACTTTCTTAGATGATTTTACTAGGAAGGTTTGGGTTTACATGCTAAAGAGGAAATCTATAGTATTTAGCATGTTCAAAAATTTTAAAGCACTAGTTGAAAATCAGACTGGTCACAAAATTATGTGCCTCAAAATTGATAATGGTGGTGAGTTTTGCTCCTTGGAGTTTGATCAGTGTTGTGCAAATAATGGTGTTAAATTGATCGAGATTGTTCCATTCACCCCTAAAGAAAATGGTGTAGCTAAGAGGTTGAATCGAACAATCTTGGAGAGAGCTCGCAAAATGCTCTCTAATGCAGGTTTGGGCAAAGATTTTTGGGCAAAGGATGTTAATACAACTATGTATTTGATCATCTGAGGTCGATCATCCTGGTTGGATTTTGAGATTCTAAAGAAGTCACTGGGAAAGAAGATCTCCTACAACCATCTGCAAGTGTTCAGGTGTGAGGCCTTTGTTTACATCTCACAAGAAAAATGAATGAAGCTAGAAATGAAGTCTACAAAGTGCATCTTTGTTGGATATGGGGAAGAAAAATATGGCTATCGATTGTGGGATCCAATTGCCAGACAGGTCACTCGTAGCAAAGATGTGATCTTCAACGAAACGGCAATGCCCGGTCTTGCAGAATAGGGGATGCCAGTGAAGGAGGTTGTGCCACTAGATGATATCACTAATGGAGGTAATCTATTTAAAAAGCAACCATAGTTTTCACATCCAAATATGGTGCAGCACACAATTCTGAGTCTGGTGTCTAGCACAGATCAAAATCTAACTCAAAATGCAAATCTAAATCGGCCGCCCATTTGTTCATGTCTAACAACTTATCCATAAGGTAGTTCATATTTAAATGTGCCAAGTTTAGACTAGCAAACTCAACAAAGTCTATCACCCAATACATGTGTGCAACCCACTTCAATCCCTATGCAACTTACTCAAGTCTCTATATGTGGTATTGGTTTGAACCTGCTTCCATATACATGTTCATAACCTATTTATCAATTGCCCATCTCTCATAACCTATTGCAGCCTTCTAACTAGTGTTCAAATTTAAATAAGCCACCTTACACTTTCAACCAATCACATGGGAATTCTCCCAAGTTTATGTCCTCTCACTCATCTTTGTTTCCTAACACTAATATTGAATGTAGGGTATTTGTAATCATAGTCATCATGAGAAAAATTTGTAGGAACATCATGGGAAGAATTTACAGGGATAAATTACACAGGAATCTTTTCCTCAGTTGAGGAGGTCCACCAGAGAGTGTCGATCTCCTTCAAAATATGATGATTTTGTTCAACATTTGCTAATTTATGATCAAGTTGAACCTATGACATTTGAAGAATGTAACACCTCTAAATGCAAACATTTGATGGATGCCATGAGAGAATAAATGAGTTTGTTGATGACAAATCAAACATGGGACTTGGTTTCTCTTCCTCCAAATCATAAAGTTTTGAAAAACATGTGGGTGTACAAGTTGAAGGAAGAAGATGGTGGCAAGAAAAGGTACCGGGCCAGATTAGTGGTCAAAGTATATGACCAGGAGAAGGGTGTTGATTTCAATGAGATTTTTTTCATCCATTGAGAAAATGACTACAACTGGGCAATTTTGGGTCTAGCAACTGTCTATGACCTTGAATTGAAGCAGCTTGATGTTAAGACTGTATTTCTCCATGGTGACTTGGAAGAAGAATTGTATATGCAGCAACTGGAAGGTTTCAAAAAAGAAGGGCATGAAAATTTAGTTTTTGTATTGAAGAGAAGCTTGTATGGGCCGAAACAAGCTCGGTGACAATGGTACCTCATGTTTGATTCCTTCATGGCTAAGCAACATTTCACCAGGTGTGATGTTGATCCATGTGTGTATTACAAGGTTTTGGAAAATGGTGAGTTTGTGTTATTATTATTAAATGTGGATGACATGTTAGAGACCAGAACTAGTATGAATGTTGTTAGCAAGCTGAAACAACAATTAGCTAGCAAGTTTTCAATAAAGGATTTGGGGGCTACAAAGAAAATCCTTAGCATGACTATAATTAGAGATAGGTAGAAAAGATCAAGGAATGACACTGAGATCAAGGAATGACACAATTCTCTCAACAGAGATAGAGGACCCATCAGATTCCTCAATACCTCTCAGAGCTGATCTAGAGGCGGCACGGGAGGAGGATTAAAGACTAGCTATGTTTTACTTTCTCATGTTTTTTCTTGCAGTAATGGCATGTAGATAGATGTTATTTTTCTTTCAGCCAATACTTTGATGATGGCCTCTTTATGTGGTTTAATGTCTATTATGTTTAAGCAATATTGATATACGATGCTTTTAGCCCCAACTACATGTTAGTATTTTTTTGATTAATCAAGTATGGGTGATCACCAACTTTTTCTTAAAAGAAAAAAATGAAATGATCCCCATACAAAGGCCCTTCTCTTTAATTCTCCCTCACTAAATAGTTACAACATGTCTCTTTAACTTCTCCCAATGGTTACAATTGTGGCATTTTAGTTTCATGTGTATTCATCTAGTTTTATTAATCTAACTATTTAAATTATTTGACACAAAAAAGTAATAAATATGAATGTTATCCCTCTCTTAATCAGTAATTTGAATTAATCTTTTCCCCACATTTCATTTATTAGATTGAAATAAAAACTTTTGTTCTAGAAACTAGTTTGTAGATATTTTAACAATGTCACACATTTAATATATTTATTTTGGAATAATATGCCATGATTCTCTTAATTGATAGAGAATTTTTAGGTTCATTTTGTAGCATAAATATCAACAAATATCAATGGTGAGTATCCATATAGGAAAAATAAATGTTAATTTTAACTTTAGAGTCTTCAAATACAATTCTTTCAATTTAACAATTAACCACCAAATACCATAAATATTTTACCATGTTTATTAACATTTGTTATCATGACCTACCAGCTATAATATCAAATCTATAAATAATCAATGATATGATTTAATCTCAAATTCTAATAACCTCAATTCTTCTACAAAGAAATTATCAAGTTTGATGTGTATAGTCCATATCTCTTTTCAAGTCATTTTCCTCTCTCTAAGTAGTGTTTAGGAAGGTGATATGTAAAAAATAATTTAACAAGGAAAAACATAAGAAAATTTGAAGATGATTAGATAAAACATGCAAGTGGAGATTCTGTGCTTTTGACTGGAAGACTAAAATGGGTGGAGATAAGACCCGAATGGAGTCAGTTTCTTGTTGTGAGTTTAAAGACAATGATGTGGTATAGCACTACTGTAAGGAAGGCGGTATAAGCCCTTACTTGGAACGACTTAATGGTTATGATGAAAATCTGTCTGAATAATTTGCTAGGTCTTGGCAAAACCGTAGTCACTGTGGGGAGAATTGGGTTTGAGATTTCTGAGAAAGTTATTGCTATGGCGTCTGGCCTATCGACTAAGGGTACCAAACTACAAAGGAAAGCAAAAGTGGTTGACCATTCTAACCAGAAGTTATTCCTTGGGGAAGGTGAAGAACTTGTTCCTTACCAGGGAGGGTTCGAACGAGCTAAGTTGCCTGAGCCATGGGATGATATGTGTTTCCTCCTAATGAAGTACTTCACTCTGGATGGGCATTTTACCAGGTTTTACAATTATCATCTTCCTCTTCTGAATCATTTTAGATGTAATGCTCATATTAGCTTCCCATTTTATTTACTGTCTTCTCTTGAGCATTCAGTTTTTAGGGTTAGAGCTAAGTTGGCTAAGAAACCTTCCAAGAAACCCATTCCCTTGCACCAGGGTCTCATCCTCTGCTTATATAATTTCCACCTTGCTTTGGAACTACCTAAGCCTATCTAGACTCATAGTGGTGAAATGTCTGCCAACCCTAATGATACTGCCGCTTCTGAAGAGCCTTGCCCTTCCCTTGTTTCTCCTAAGTTGAAAGGGGTTTCCTTTTCTCTATCTAATGAGTAGATTCCCATGGTGACTGATACCAACACTCCGGTCTCTAAAGGTAGTGCAAAGAGTAAGAAGAGAAAAATAAGGGGGTGGAAGAGGAAACTGTGGGGATTGCTGTGGGGACCCCTAAAAATCTTTGCAGTACCCCTGTGGGACAGGGCAGTAAATCTAATATCCACTAAGGATACGAAGGAGGGCTTTTCCTCTGGGGTTAGGAGGTCAGGGAGGATTGTTGGAAAACCTACACCCAAAGCTAAACTTATCGATTATTCTGAGAGTGTGTCTGAAGAGTCCACTCAGGGTGATGAGGCCAAGGTTATGGAAGTTCAAGAGATTTCTGAAGATGCTGAGGGTAAGAATGGGAATAAACTGATGGAGGTTTCTGGTGGTGCTGTTGGTGATTCTGAGGATAATGCTGATGAAGGGGGAAAGATGTTTGTGGAGGAAGCTACTGATGAAACAGAGGAAGATGCTAGTTACAGGAATGACATTGCTATCTTGAGGGGCTATGTTGAGAAGCTGGAGCAGTCTTTTTCCACTATGCTCAGGAGTACTATTTTACTTAATATTTCTGTGTTGCAGGATATTGGGGCTACTGCTGTGGTTGACAAAGAAGAGAACTTTAAAAAGTTGGATGAATTTATTGAATCCATGTCTAAAAGATGGGAGAATCTTTCTCCTTAGTTCTAGTTTCTTATATGCTGTTGATCCTCTGCTATTTCATATATTCTGTCTTTAGTCTGGTTATGCTGTCTATGCTGTTTATGCTGGTTAAGCAGGTTATGCTGTAACTGTTTTGAGGCTCTTTTGTGCTGACGCCTCTGGGGCTTCTTTTTACTATTTTGTAAGGGTTCGACTCCTTGTTTTAGCCACCTTATATAATCAAAAACATGCAAGTGGAAGAAATCTTGTTGATCACATTTAGTTAACACTAGGTATATGTACTAGGATTTTACTAAATATATATAGACACAAAGTATGCTTATCTATCCATGAAATATTTTTTAAAAAAAATAAATCAAGCTTTGACTAAATAAAATGTAACTTTAGAATGTCATTAGGAAGACATAAAGTTGGAAGGGACACCAAAATTTTGACATATACATTTTTTTTATTTTTTAAATTCATAGTTAGATTTGATTGAACACTTGAAATATGAAGGTCAAATGAAAGTTCATCTCAAAACCCTTTACTTCAAACAATTGGGTGCCTTGTCTATTGGACTATAGAGTCAAACTTTCAAAGGAAAACTACACTATTTTCAAAATTGCAAAATAAATCCAAATACTCCGAACAAACACTTAAGGCACAAGTTTGAACCAAGAGAAGCAGAAACTTCTCATCCATATATTTGTACAAAATGCAAGGTATAACATTCTTTCAATCCTTATACTACCTTAGATATTGACCACTGTAAGGGAATAGAAGTTTTGTTCCATCCTTTTAGGCTAAATAGTACATTGTCTCGACAAATGTGGTGAATTATAAAAGGACCAAGCCACAAACGTTTGAGAATTCTATGACTTTATTAAATGGCTTCTTGAGAGTCCTTTGCTTTGCCAATGTTCAAAAAAATTGTTCATCTTCCTCTTGACATGTAGTAATAGTGTCAAGGTGTTTCTCTTTAGACTATTCAATAAAATTATGTTTCAATTATTTCACTACTTATAAAGCTTTTATATCAACATAACCCTTATGAATACAACCTAAGTTTTAGGCATACAAAATAATACAATATCATGAATGACATTGGTACCATTAACAATCATAAAACTAAAAAATAATTTTGAATGCATGAAAGAAATATAGTCACCAAATTCTTGGATTCACATCAAATGTCACTTACGGCTAATCTTCAAAACTAACCTATTCATATCTATACCTTTTTCTATAAAAATATGTTAAGAGATTCTTTTCTCTATTTGTAACATTACAATTAGCTCCTTTTAGCTTCTTTGGTCTTTCCTTCTAAATATGTTTCTAATTGTTTCAATCCTTCCTTTTATCTTAAAGCTTGTGTTATCCATGTATTTATTAGGTGTCTAATTTCATGTGCTAATAGAAATATTATCCAAGGCGTAGGTCTCACTCCAATATGTATGCATGAGAATGAAAAGACCTATCCATCTAATTAAAACAATTAATCTAGTTAAGTGGTCATTAGTCTATTGATGAAGTTAAATGAATCAAAAAAGGTTCACCAAGAATCATATCTTGTTGAGTGTAAGATTTATTATAGTTTAAGGATGGAAGGCCAAACCATACCCACAATAACTTTGATGGAATAGATACCCCTCAATCCTTAACTCTTAACTAAAAATAATAATTACACATTAAACCTTTTTAAAATAATAATTTATATATTATAATAATCATTTAATTAAATTCTGTTGAAATCCCCACAATGTCTCAATACATTGTTAAAATCCTGCACAACCCTCTCTTGATCGCCCATAAATAACATTCCGTTAACTTTACCATCAACTGGATTTGACTCAGTTTGGAAACTCCAGTCCTCTTTAATTAGTTTGTACTCCTCTGTCATAAGCCAGAGGGAAGGTTATGTGAAAACACCTATCCATACCCATTTCCCTTCTCCTACCATCATTCTGGGGATGTCTTCCAAAGAGTGATTTTGCCTGTTCTTCAAACGGAGATACGTGTCTCCTGAAAAGGAATAAATAACAAAACACACCATCACTGCTGCGTTGGAAGAATGCCTCTGAGCGCATTTTAAGCTCACCACAGTGCTGTTATTATTATTTATTTTCTCCACGCATTACTCAACCAAAGTTAGACCAGGAAGGGCAAAAGAATTTGCAACTGACTCCACGCTACGTTCTGTCCTTGTGCATATTATGCATTTGGCTGGCCATTTCTACAAACAGTATACAATACAATTAACCAATAAATACTTGAGATTACAATAAGTTAATTTTTCAGAAGACTATTATTACCTTTATAGTTTGAAGGCAAGGTTCAATTGCTGATATGTTACATGCTGCTGAGATCACTAGAGTCCTCAGTCTCTCCATATGCTCCAACTTTTTATGGCTGCCACCTTCCGGCGAGTGAGTGCTATCAACCTCTCCAAAGATCTGCAATTTTTCAAGCCTTCTAATTTCTTTGGTTGGTAAGCAGTTTCTATGCTTTCAATTTCTCTAAGTGAGACTAGTTCTGAAAAACTTGGAATCTCATCTAACTCCTCCCAACACTCTTGTATAGACAATGTCTCAAGGTTTTCCATACCACAAATACCATTTATAGTCTTCAGCATTTTACATTTGCTTAACTTTATAGCCTTGACTGATATTGGCAAGATTTCAATGTGTTCTAAGTGGTCATTGCTGTAAAGGTCTAGAGTTTCCAGGCTGGGGCAACATTGTCGAGAGATCAATATCCTCGACACCAGAGTACTACAAACATATATAAATCTGAGGTTACACAGTGAAGAAGAAAGGCGTTTCTGTAATGGAGCAGTGGTCAATAATCAGACTTCGAAGGTTACTGAGTTGTGCACGTGCTTTTGGTAGAGACTTCTCTTGGGGTGACTTTATGCTCGATTCCTCTAACAGATTAAGATTCCCCACAAACGGAGTTAAAGATCCCAACTTCTTACGGGAAGAAATTCTAAGAATAGTCAAGGAGGACAAATTCCTGATGGACTCAGGTAAAGACTTCAATTCATTGCACTTGTAAATTTGAAGACTAGTCAAGGAGGACAAATGCCCCATAGACCCAGGTAAAGATCCTAACTTTTTCACAAATAAAAATCCTAAGACTAGTACATTCCAGCACAGGAGGAAAGAAAACTCCCTTTTCATTCTGTACATATTTGTCTAGCTAATTGATTTCCTTAAGATCAAATCCCATTTTGTACGCATTCTGAAATCATTGCATGTGCAGTGGCAACTACAACATATAACAATAACTCTCTTCTTTTTTACATTGGTGAATAAACATACCCTGTTCTAGAGTTCGCATTTTGGCACTGGCAGGAAGGAAGTTGGTGAAGGTTAAGTTTTGCTTTACACCCGCCTATCGCATTTTCTTAGAAGTTTCTAAAGCCTGTTCAATTAATCCAATATCCTGTAATTCTTGCATTCCACGTGATGACATATCCTTGGGGAATATCGTCAAACAACTCTCGTGTCTTGTGACAACATGTTTTTGAGAATGCAAATCTGTAATAATTAAAGATATGTAGGGGGAGTGTAGTGCCTCTTTCAATTGGCCCTTTCTACACAATGTTATGAGATGGAGATGAGTAGTGGATGGCATTTGCATCCAATGATAGCAGTATAGGAAATGTGTTGTGTTAGTTTACTTTACACGACTATTCTTAAATATCATCCATTTCAATTAACCAATAAAAATAAGACAAATATTTGCCACTATTCATTGTGAATAAGGTGTAAAATCCGACTTTACACCCACCAGATGCATCTATTCGAAAGTTTCTAAAACATTTTAACAAAACCATAATGTTGCCATGAGACCAGATTTCTTTGAAGAATTCAGTTTCCTGGGTAGTTATAATAACTCTCCCTTTGGCACCCTTTAGTCATGGGACCTCGAAATATTTATAGAAAGTTCCTTTCAAACTTCCTTTGCTTTCTTTGGTTGTTGACCTTTTAAGTAGTTATTGAAACTTATTTGCATGCCCGACAATGAAAAAGTAGTGTATTATAACATTTGTCAGCTTCTTGACATCACTTCACAACCTCGTTGGTCGTTTGGATAGGTTTCAAAACTCTTCACCTTCTCTGAAGTATACATGATATTGTGACTCTTTTTAATTAATGCAATTTACTGAGTCTCCATCGGCAATGAGGAGTAGTTTCAGAACCTTTTAAACTGTCTGATATGCTCTCTATTCCTTACCAGTTGTGGTCTTAAACAAAACGAAACCTGTTTTACTTTTGGCTTAGTTTTAGACGATTAACGTATGCTTATTCACTCATTTCTTTATACATCGATTCGTTTAATGATTGTGCCAACTTCAAACTCAAAACCCATCGACCCTAACTCTTTCTTTGCCAATGTAATTACTTGGTCTTTTGTCCATGGTGGATGATAGTTATAGAACCGTGATCGTTCGCCAAACACCCATTCTTTTAAATTTATAACAAATCTTAACAACTTATCATTAGCTAAAGCAAGTTATAAAACTCAACTCAACTATCGATGTTCTCTCAAATGTTCTTAGAAATTATTCATTCAAACTAATGTGCATCGTGAAAGGACTTTGAGCTTTGATAATGATTTTGAAACCACGTTGAAGTGCTGACAATACTAATCCTTATTAAATACAAAAGTTTAGCCATGAAAATTTTCCTCATCCTTTAGCATACATATCAAACAGTGCATTTGATATGAAGCCCTGAGATTGGAAACTAATTCTGGTAATGTGGATATGCATCTGCTTTCCCTATTCCGAATCACCAAGCTCTGCACATGCATTCAACACAGTAGTAAATGTGAAGTATTCGTGGGCCTACAAAAAGGCCTGTGATCTTATATAAATATCTTCCCATCTTAAGTACACGGCCCGCTTTCCATTCATCGCCTCCTTTACTTTTAAAGGTTTTAATAAAACATTTAATTAAGATCATTTAAATCTCTCACGCAGATTTAAAAAATCTTCGCACGTGGGCCCGCCACAACAAAGTACATCCTTTAAAATGGAGCGCTGACCGTTGGATAAAGAAATGAAGAAGTACATTGGGTAGTTGGGAACGCCTCTGACGCCTGGTGAGAAATAAACTAATGGCGCACCATTTCTTCTGACTATTTCTTGTAAATGTTTTGAGATGCGCCCTCCGTAGGATCAAGATTTCAATCAACGGCTGCGATGATGCTGGATGCTTGAGAAATTATCCTTTGTAGTTTTCATTTCTGTGTTGGAGATATTCACAGGAGCTGAAGTGTAATATTCCTTTGCATATTTTATCATGGCTACACTTCATTCTAGACTTCTGCGCATCAACTTGGAGTAACTAAGAGCTGTATTTTGTAACCTCTGCATCTCACACAAACCTTTGTGCCATTATACAAACCTATGCGTTGGATCCAGAAAAAATACCAATCAATGCACTGTTTCTCTCGGGATACCACTGTAGCTGTCCCTGTTGCTTGATATACCAATCAATGCTACATTAACCATGCTATACTTATATTTCTTACATGCTATGCTTTGCATACAATGCGAGATTCATTATAAGGTTGCGGGAATCATGTTATTGATTGTACATTTGTTTTGACAAGCTTTGTCATCCAGATCAATAACGTGCCAGCGAAGACTGGCGACTGTTGAGATACCTCCGAGTTGCATCAATCCGCTTAACTCCATGCTTCTGCCTCACATCAGCAAACTGACCCCTCACTCGTTTTGTGCAATAGACAAAAGTCTAAAATTGAAGTGCACGGAAGTGGTACTACAGTTAGAAATAGAGTATGTTGCAAATTTGAGCAAAAATTATCAAAATCCATAGAAAACAAAAGTGCAAATCCATGATGAATTTTCCATATACGTTGGTGATCTCTCTTATACCATAGAGAATTTTCCATGACCATGGAAATAGTAAAATCACCTCTTTGTTGGAAGTAGTGAGTTCTTTACACACAATCATAATATTTACTGACATTATATATCCATTACTGTCCTCAATTATAGATCCAAACAAAAACTTACTACTTCTTTTTAATGGTTGTTTCATCTCATAGATGGAAAGGGAGTCTACTTATAATGTGTTAGAAATTTACTACTTCTTTTTAATGGTTGTTTCATCTCATAGATGGAAAGGGAGTCTACTTATAATGTGTTAGAGGTAAAATTCGGTATGCTTGAGTCCTAATTCTCTTGTTCTCTTGTTGGGAGTTGTTCTAGTGATATTCTTCTAGTAATTTCCTCATCTTCATGAATTTTGTAAGAGAAAAGAAAGTAGATATTTCATTTGGGGGAGTTTGATTGGTTCTTTGGGAGTTGACATATTATTGGAGCTCTTATTGAAGGCCAAAGAGGCTATGAATCAATTTGATGAGCCATTTTGACCACTAGCTGATTGTTTGCTTGTATTTTTTTTAAGTTTTTACCCACAAAGGTTTTTTTGGGTTATCTTCGTCTCAATTTTACGGTGTTTCTAATTATCTCACATTTTCTATTATATCTAATTCATGTATTTAAGTTTATCAAATATGTTATTCTCAAATTCTAAGACTTAAAATCTATTGTTGACAAGCCAATTTGGGAATATCCTTTTAGTTTATAGATTAGTTATATTTTTAAATTTTTTGATGATGCATTATGACTATAAAAAGTTTATCCCCTAGTAATTAGTTCATTTTATTAGAACCTCTTATGTTCTTGTCTAATCTATACAAGTAGAAAAATGTTAGGATGAGAGGTGTTTTCAACCTTGCAAGTCCTTGTAAACTATTTAGAATTTTATGTGTTGTAATTTATGACCCCTCATGGAATGGGGCACCACCCTTGGAGGAATCTTGGGATGATTTATATGACACACAATATAGCTTGTAAGTTTTATTATCACATATACAAGAGAGCATATATATCATGTAAGATGTGTAAGAGATCTATGGTACCATATAAAATGAAGGTATCACAAAACTCATGGGATTCGAATATGATATCTCTCCATGGGACCACACCATCAAATTTGAAATCTTTGAATGCATCCACACATAACTTGCAAAAAGTTCCCAAAAGCCTAAGGATTATCATTCCATAAAGCATCATTATACAAAATTAAATCCAAATAAATCCAAAAGCCCACACATCCAAAAGAAAAAAACCTAAAACAATCTAGGTCTTGAAGCAAAAAAAAAAGCATCCAATCCAAGTGGAGCATCCAAATCGTCCGTTCCAAAGTACCACTCTATCGCCAAATCCTTATCCCCCATCCTGCACCTAATCAAAACATCCCAAAAATCCTAAGTCCACTTGGGTCCCCAAATCGGCACACATCCCATACATCCCAAATCCCATGTATCCAAAATCCCCCATTCCATACATCCCAAATCCCATGCATCTAAAATCCCCTATCACAAGCAAAAGCTCAAAATCTAGCATGGTTTTTTCACATGTTGGTCTTGGTTTCCCTCAACCCCATGACATTCCCTCATGCCTACACCCACATCCTATATCCACTCTCATACGTATATCCCCTATCATACCTCTTGATCCATGTTTTCACATAATTCATTCATCCTCCATCCAACCAACCTTCCACTCTATCTCCCTTAGTCTCATCTTCTATCATCAAATCTTTGGTGGCACCTTGTTTACATCTTGAAGAAGGCCACTTAGCCATCTACCAACATTTATGAGCACAACAACAATTGACATGGTCCCTATGTAATAGTCATTCAAAATGGAATCCTATCACCTCACCACAGAAATAGATGCTTGAATCCCCCATTCCTTCATCTTTGCATCCGTCTATCCTAATCTCTCCACCCCATCATGTCCCATCTAAAATTCAAAAATCTAAAAAATTAAAAAAAATGTAAAAAAAATTCTTTTAAAAAAACAAAATAAAATATTAGAAAGAAAAAATGTAAAGAGAAAAATTGTCCAAGGTGAAAACCATTCCCATAATACCTTGGACAAGTACTATGATGAAAACCCCTTCATGGGCATCATGCATAATCCACTATCAAAGAGCAACCTACACTTGCAAGCAAGGCTCGCTTATCTTATCCCTCCCATACTGCCCATCTCCTATATTTGCATCTATATCCTATTGTTTCCCTAATGCACCCTCTCTTCCTGCTTTTGATCTTGATAAGGATAGGGATATCAATGTTGAAACATGCTTTGGACACCTCTTGGCACACATCCCCCATTTATCCATCATTTCTAGCATGCACTATCGCCCATATCGCAATACCTCATCATGAGTGACATATCTAGTGTGGGGCATGTTTTTCCTACGTGATGTAGTCCTTGGAAGATTCCATCTAAACCCCTTCATCAATTGATCATAAATCTCCTATCGGCTATCTCTTCATATACCCATCCCATCATCTCACAATATGATGCAGGGGGATCGGCCTTAAGTTTAATTTTCCTAATATTGTGTAAGTTTATCATGTAATTAGTTTGTTAAATTCCTAAATTGGAGGTAGTCGGCCTCTTCTGGAGGAATTGAATTAGTTTAGAGAGGCAGTTTTTTTTTTAGTTGAAGGTAGTTCAAAGGGAGATCGAATGGAGAAAATAGTTCAGTTGGGAAGTTTTGAAAACTCCCTATTGCCTCCAAATGCAGAGAGAGAATGATGGGAATAGAGAGAAAGTCATTGTAAATCTAAAGGGAACAACAAGGGCGAGGAAGCCCACGACAGGGGAATAATTGATAGAGAGAAGGTTTAATTCATCAAACCAAGAGAAAACCAGGAAGGGGCGAATATGAGTGCATGTTGAAGCATAGTGAAGAGAAAGGAGAAATAAGTGTGGATGACTAAGAAGAGGAACGAATTGTCAATGATGGCAAGCCTATAACTGTGGAAGTTTAAACAAATCGCTATTGTTTCTTATCACACAAGGAGATAGGAGAAATTGGTAATGCGTAAACTAAATTGAGCATACAAATAAACTATTTTTGCCATCTCATCTGGAATGTATGAAATCTAAGCTTGACCATTCAATAAAGTATTGTTTTGTCCATCTGAAGATCATGTTGCCATGTATTGTAGTTGATGATTTACAATAGATCTGATTCTGTTGTTGTTGTTAATGCATCTAAAACTATGATAATTTCCTATCTTTTGTTACTATATTGGTGTTGGTCTCCAGAGGCCACTGGGCAGCCATCAGATAGGCAACCATCAAATTGGTATTAGAGCCTACAAGATTTGGGGTTGTTGAGGTATGGGCAAAATGCTGCGAAGAGTGATGAGAGGAAGAGAAGGTAATCAAGGTAGAGGTCAAAGAGGCCATGATGAAGACCTTTATGAAATGTTGCAGAACCTAGTAGTGAGAATGGATGCAATGGAGAGAGCCCAATGAAGAGGGGGAGTAACAGATGATGTGAGTGAAGTTGAGGAAGAAGAACAATTAAGAGATGGTGAAGAAAATCAGGAAGAACAAGAGAGATTTGATTAAAGATTATTGAGGACAGTGATGAGTGTGGGTGCCAAAACCAAGATTGAAGTCCCCACGTGTTCTGGAAGTTTAAACGGTGGAGAACTCATTGATTGGATCAATGATTTAGACAAGTATTTTGAATATGAAGGAGTTGCTGAAGAAAGAAGAGTGAAGTTCACCTGTACAAGGCTCAACAGCCACGCTGCTATGTGGTGGGACTATGTCAAATCTGAGAGATGGAAGAAGAACAAGGAAAGGATTACTTCATAGGATCGAATGGTTGCTAAGTTAAAGGCTAAGTTCCTTCTGAGAGATTATCAAACAAATCTCTTTAAAAGATTGCAAAATCTCAAGCAAAAAGACATGTTGGTCAAATAATACATGGAGGAGTTTTACAAGTTGGTGATTCGATCAAGCCATAGTGAGGATGATCTTCAAAAGAAACCAAGATATATGAATGGTTTGAAGTATAGTTTGCAAGATGAGTTGAGTCTAGTATCACCTAGGATTCTTGAAGAAGCATATCAGCTTTCCACAAAGGCAGAAGAAAAACTTTTAAGAAGACAAACCAGCAAGGAAGGAAGAGAGGATGAGGTTATGGAGAAAAGGGATAGTAGGCTAGAAGAGGACAACAACAACGCCATGAAGAAGTGGCTAAAAATTCAAGTGAGACAGTAAATCAAGAAAGAGGAGGATTTCAAAATAAAGAAAATAGATCATATGGAAGAGGAGGTTTTCAAGGGAGAGGAAGAGGCTTTGCCAAAAAATGTTTCAAATGTAACTAGTTTGCTAGTCATAAGAGTTGGGATTGTCTTGAGCTCTCACAAGGAGACCATACAAGGATTGAGAGAAGAAATTAAATTGTACAAGCTGATCAAGAAAGTGTTGGATCACCTACTCATCACCAAGAAGAACCTAAATTCGAAGAGTCCTTGCTGCTCAAAAGAGTGCTATTAAAGCCACCTAAAGAGAATTAAGAGCTAGTACAAAGGAGATCTTTGTTCAAGACAAAATGTAAGGCTAAAGGTAAGTGTTGCAAATTAATTATAGATAGTGGGAGTATGGGTAATTTAGTGGCTACTAAAATGGTAGATAAGTTGGGTTTTTAGAGGATTAAACATCCTATACCATAAAAGCTTTCTTGGCTACAGAAAGGTCATCAGTTGTTGGTCAATGAACAGGCTTTGGTAGAATTTCAAATTGGTAGTTATAAGGATAGTGTTGTATGTGATATCATGCCCATGGATGTGTGTCATGTGTTTCTTGGTAGACCATGGCAATTTGATAGGAAAGCCATACATGATGGAAGAAACAACACCAATACTTTTGAGAAGGATGGTATCAAATATGTCTTTTTGCCCTTGCAAGAACCAAAAGAGGAAAGCCATAACAACAGTAGCAACATTAGTAGCAAGATAATGTTGACGGGTGACAAAGAGTTTATACATGCTAGGAAGGAGGAAGTGTTGCAAGTATGTGCCTAACCAGTGTTGTCATTGATGTCAACATATCTGTGTTGTCATTGGTGTCAACTGTGCTCTTGTTTTGATGCTTTCTTGTAATGAGTTAGAAGCTTTGCGTTGGCTTATGTAAGTATTGGAGATAATGAGTAAGTGATCCTGATATTAAGTTTCCAAGTGCTTTTGAGAAAATTTGCTCCTCTAGTGGAAATAATGTGTTGAAGAGTATCTTTGTTTAGTGAAGAACAGTCCAGTAGATTGCTCCGCATTTCATGTAGACTAAATATATTTGTCTATGGATTGGAAGTTATTTAGAGGCATGTTTGAAGATGCTATATCTCAACTGTTGGAGTAAATGGTTTTTACCATTTACCCGCTTAAGCTTACTTAGTTAGAATAGTTTAATTAATCACTCAGGTGGTTGTTTCCTATATCGGGAAGTTTCATACCTGTCAACTAATTTTCACGGCTTTAAAAAGCCTGTACCATATGTATTTTACGTATCTCAATTTATTCACTCTTGTTTGGTGAAAGAGCCTGTGTGCTTCTCTCTATTTTGTGAAGGTTATTTTCTGTAGCTGGTGCTCCTGGGAGGTGGATGACACCAACATGTTATCAGGGCCAACCATTCTACTCTCCCTCCTTGAGATTTTTCATCCAGTGTTTGAGATCACTTATTTTTCTGGCATTTGAAATTTTTAAAATTTCAAGGTTTCCTATCTACATTATTTTTGATAAATTCCTCTTGCTAGCAAATATTGGGAAGTGCTTTCTATGTTTTTGGCATCGATTATTCTTGGCTGGTGTGAGGCGTCATTGTTCTTGGCATTGGTCTTCTATTTTGCCCAATTTTTGAATTAAAGAGGGCCTATTTTTTCTGCTGTTTGAGAGTTTTCGTTGAGGAGGCCATGATTTTCTATTGCAGCCATGCAAAGTCGGCATATTTGGTGATTGAAATTTTGCCCAAGCACAATTTGAAATTTGCATGGGAAAGCTAGATAGAAGCATTAAAAGTGATGTTGAATGTCTTGGCAAGCCTGATTTTGTGCAAAGACCCCTAGATGAAAGGTTGACCGCTACTGATATGCTGGCTTGAAGTAAGCCCATTTAAACACCGCCTGAGTTTTTTGTGTGTCCACGGGACGTGCTGTGATGAGTCCACCAATGCTAGATGAAGGAAGCCAAAGATTTCAAGGCCGATGATGAGAAAATGCAAGCCGCTTCCTATTAAAGGAAATACAAGCCATATTTCTAAGCTCAGATCAAATAAGGGCGCTGCCATATGTGTTTAAATCACTGCTCAATATAGCTTGCTGCTGCATATTATAGTTGGCGTGCAAATAAGTTGTTGACTGCAGGAGAAAAATATTGGCTGTGTATTCTGTGATAATGCCTAAAACATGCTATCCATGGTGCCACTCCCAACATTGCATTAGTCACCATTTTTAATTGAAGAGTAGTTTTTTTGGCACAAGCTTTATAGATTATAATGTTTCATACCAAATATTAATTTAGGGTTGCATAGTGGGACCTCACGGCTTCTTTTGGGCATAGTAGGAGCTTGCGGAAATATATTTTGTTGCTTATATTGTATGTATTATGAAGTTTGCAATGAAATATCTTTTTATTAGGGTTTCAAATTTGTTGTGCACAGTGAAAATGTGAAGGTGGGTCCGTGTAGCCTTTTTAGGAGTGCTTTGGGATCATTTGTCCCACATTGCTCCCACATATGCCTTATTTGCCCTTCTAATATGCCAGCACTTGCAAATTGTTGTGAAGTGATTGTGATGGCTTATGGAGTCTTTGCTTGGTGCAAGTGCTTGTGACTTGGAAAATTGTTTGGTGGCTTGTTGTTGGCCGTTTGGAGACAAGATTGATTTATCTTGGTGATTTAGAGTCCACTTGGCCTAAAAGGTCCCATTTTTTTTCCCTTATGCAACAGGTGGTCATGTGGGTGACCAAGGGCTTAATTTGGCCCTTCGTTCGTGCTTTGCACACCATATAGGTGACCTTTTTCTTCCATGGAGCATATCTTGGGCATCCGGAGTCTGATTTTTGCATTCTGCATATCATCGGAATGTTGACTTCACCAAGCTCGCAGTGGTATAGGTAAATCTACCTAATTTTGCTAATTTGAAGGCTTCATTTGTAGTATTTGGGAGTTTCTTATTTTGGAGATTAGTCATAGTTCATTATGGGGTTTTCAATTCATCCTGCTATGATTATGTTGAAAAAGGGAAATTATAAACAATGGAGAGATGGTATGATAAAACATCTTAGATGGCCTCATTTGTTGCCACATTTGTATAATATAGTTCCCCTTCCTGGTACTAATAGTAATAAATTTGCATGGAATTGCAAAAGGGATCATGTCCTAGGAGTTATTGCAATGCATATTGATGATGCCACTTTGAATGCTATTGATCATTTTGAGTGCCCTCAGATTCTTTAGACTAAAATTTGGGAAATACATGGAGATCCCAATACTCAGTTATTCCCAGATGATCCTGTTTTAGATTGTTTAGTACCTCTTCATTTTTTAGACATGATACCCTATGATCATGCTACTATGCATGAGTTTAAAGTTTTGGAAAACTTTGAATCTTCAGATGAAGATGATGAGGTTTCTTCAGATGCTCCTTCTTCTCCATCAAGGACGATTGATGTATCTTCACCTTCAATGATTCATTGTGTAGAGTCATTAATTGAGGCTCCTATCATTCATGTTCAGCAGGACCATTCAACTTGTGTTGATGATTCATTGAGCACATTTAGTGATTCATCACAACTAGTCTCATTGTCTTCCTAATTGGGATTCGTATTTGTCAGACATTGGTTCGTTGTTCATAGAATCTCATATTTCTGACTTGGAAGACACATTTGAGGGTATATCCCTCCTATTTGATGATAGTTGTGGTATAAATCTTGTCACTCCATCTTTATCTTTGGAGAATGTTCAAGATCAGTTTCTAGTGGTACCTTGTTTGTCACCTTCTATTGTAATTGGGCATGTTCCTGATTGGTTCGTGGCATCATTTTCTAGGGTCTTGGTGACACATGAGCAGATCTCAGAGACATCTTCATGCTTCATGCTTCTTTCTTTCAATTTCTATCTGGAGTGGGAAGCATACCTGCATTTGTACTTGGTTTTGTTTCTTCCAAAAGGGAGACAAGTTGTTTGTCGACATTGGATCATGTTTTGTCTTTAGGCACTTACCATTTTTGCAGGTGATTACACATTGTGGGGGGGCTACATAGTCTCTCTCCTTCCCTCTTATGGGGGAGCCATTGATTATATATACAAGATATATGTAGTACTTGGGGGGATGTGACTAAGTCCTCCATACATGCATCATTTTTATTTTTCTCTCTCTTTTGGAGAGGAGTTTTTCCCACAGGGTTTTTCTCTTTTTCTCTAGTTGTGAGAGTTTTTTTTTATATTGTAAATGGGTACCTAACATGGTTGTGTAGCCAGGACCCATATTGCATAGTCATTTTGCATAATAATTCTCCCTAAGTTGCACTTAAGGTGGGGTGTTTGAGTAAATAGTTTTTACCATTTACCCGCTTAAGCTTACTTAGGTATAATAGTTTAATTAATCACTTGGGTGGTTGTTTCCCATATCGGGAAGTTTCATACCTGTCAACTAATTTTCATGTCTTTAAAAAGCTTGTACCATATGTATTTTATGTATCTCAATTTATTCACTCTTGTTTGGTGAAAGAGCCTGTGTGCTTCTCTCTATTTTGTGAAGGTTATTTTCTACAGATGGTGCTCCTGGGAGGTGGATGACACCAACATCAAGTTTGAGCCTCTGGTATGAAGATTTGTAAAAGTTCTGTTCACCAGAGTAAAATTTTTTTTTTTGTACATTCAGTGGTGATAGAAAGAAAGTATTTTGCTCTGCATTCCTCTACATTAAAGTATTATGGTCTACGATTCTAGAGTTAAGTCTACGATGATGTTATGTGGCTTCAACTCCAATGGTTCATGATTTGGTGGTTCACAAGTGATCTTTTTCTTATGACAGTGGCTAACAGGTATGGTAATGTGCTCCGATGTGAAGAATCTTATGAATGAAGTGATAAGAAGTGGTGCAGAAGTTCTTGATGATTTTAATGTGCTTGTGGATGTATCTTGATTATGCTCCTATCTTTGAATTGGTCCGCAAAGGGCCATTTGGATCGTGGAAGAAGACTGTTCCTAGAAGACTTAATGTTAACACTAGTCTTGGTTGACTTGGTTAATTTCACTACAAGTTACGGAGGTACATTAAAGATTGTGGAAGCATGTCGTGGTGTGGAAGATTGCATTTGAGTCCTAGCTAAGGTATATCATGATCCACATACATCTTTTCCTTAGCCAATCTTCTAGACCTATTTCTATGTATGTTTGTAATGCCGACCTTGGAGATTGTTCCAATGGTAGATGAATGTAATGCCGACCTTGATGTACATTCTAAGGCTGATGAGATGTATAAAAACATGCAATGAAGTTGCAAAAAAAATGTCCTTGTGCGAAAAATCAAAAGATAAGGAAAGAGGTATAAGAAGAGCAGAGCAGAGGAGTTAAACTATACCTCAATGGAAATGATCTCAAGCATGGATTAGATGTTATCAAATCAATTCGCCAACCTTTGGCAATGAGCCCTAACTTTTGTAGTGAGCATTTTGGGCAGTGAGCCTCTATTTTTTGGTATTGCTATAACATATATATATTTTTGTGGGCTAACACCCACCATGGTTTTTCCCTTATAGGGTTTTCCATGTAACAATCTGGTGTCATTTGTTGATTATGTTGTTGTGTTGAGTTTTTCAATTCATGCTTTCATGGTTGAATCTAAATAATAGTAAACAAGTGTTTGATATGTTAATGTTCATATGAACTTAAAGGTTTTAGAGACAACTAATTCACCCCCCTCTCAGTTGTCTGGTGCATTTCAACAATTGGTATTGTAAGGAAGTTAAAGTAGTAGAAACAACTTCCTACACCAATCTTGAGGAGAGACATTATGCAAAATGTTTAAAACTGATCTAACAATTACAGAAAATCTAGAAGCACATTCAAGACATGAAATAAATAATAAAGCACAAAACACCAGATATACGTGGGGAAAACCCTTTCGAGTGAAAAACCCCACACTCTAAAAACATGTTCAATGTATTCCAAATCCAATAACAAGATTACATACACTTGCAGAGGAAGTTTATTACAGGAGTATCACCAGTAATCAACTCTGGAAGAATTTTGGTAGCATTCTGACAGCATTACAATACCTACAAACTCACACATACAAACTACTCCTCAAGCCTCCAATTTATAGACTTATGGCTATACAAGAAACCATCTATGGTTTTACAAAACCATGTGTGAAGCTTCTTAGCCAAGATTCCAATATAAAAATAAGCTCTAACGTCCAAAATGAAAACTCCTTATTTTGACCCTTACAAATGTCATAGAATCTATCATAATATGCCTAAAAATAGGCCTTCCATAATATACTATCATGTGGGCATCTTTTGACACCTAAAAAAACAATTTTCAAAGCACCGACAATGCGTAACAGCTGTAGAAAAATAATAAATAAAAATAACTATAATAGGAAATGTGTAGCAAGGTTGAGACACCTCGTTTCCCAACATTCTCCCACTTGTCGAATACCTTGCAAGGGCCATGGGAATAACATCATCATGGATCAACTGCTAGGGGCCAAAAGGCCCATAGACTCATAACACCACCAAAATTTTGCTGTGCTCATAAGCTTAGTTCATGCATCTGCAACATTCACCATAGTCTCTACCTTTTCTAGCTTCAGCCTGCCATCCTCGACCATATCTCTCACAAAGTGATACTAAACATCAATGTGTTTGGTCCTGGCATGAAAAGTTAGGTTCTTCGCAAGGCATATTGCACTCTGACTGTCACAATAAACTGTAACTGCACCCTATTTCAATCCAATATCTAAACACAAACGCTTCAGCCAAATGGCTTCTTTACAAGCATGAGTAGCTGCCATTTACTCTGCCTCAGTAGTGGACAAAGCGACCATAGCCTGTCACTTGCTCATCCAATTGATTGCACCACCATTAAGAGTAAAAACATATGCACTAGTGGACCTTCTGCTATTGACATCACCAGCCCAGTCTGAATCCACAAAACTGTGAATACTCAGGGAATGTTGATCTCCTATACCATGAAAACAAATAGAGTACTCTATTGTACCCCACAAATATCTGAAGACCCTCTTAACTGCATCCCAATGCACTCTTCCAAGATTCGACATATAACGAGAAAGAACTCCCATTGCTTGGGCAATGTCTGGTCTTGTACAGACCATACCATACATTAAGCTTCCAACTGCACTTTGGTAAGGCACTCTGCTCATGTCTTCCATCTCCGATGGGGATGTAGGACATTGTGAAATAGAGAGATTTGTTCCCAATGTAACAGGAACACAAAGTGGTTTACAATCCTGCATGTTAAACCTTTGTAAAACTAAACAAACATACTTACTCTGGCCAAGCCACAGCTTTTTGTTCTCACGATCTCTTCTGATCTCTATCCTAAGTATGTGTTTTGTTGCACCAAGATCTTTCATTTCAAATTTCATAGAGAGCTGAGATTTCAATTCTGCAATCAAACTTTTACCTTTCCTAATAAACAACATGTCATCAACATATAAAGTAATTACCAGGAAATGATCACCATCAGATTTAAAATATACACAGTGATCAAATTTAGACCGCACAAATCCTAAACTCAACACATATGTAGCAAACTTCTGGTACCACATCTTAGGACTTTGTTTAAGGCCATACAGAGATTTCTTTAACTTACAAACCAACTTGCTTTTACCTTTCACCGTGTAGTGCATTGGATGCATCATACAGATTTCTTCCTCCAAGTCACCATGAAGGAAAGTAGTTTTCACATCCATTTGTTCAACCTCTAGGTCATAAGCTGCTGCAATAGATAATAAAAATTAAATGGATGTCATTTTAGCAACAGGAAAAAAGATCTCACCGTAATCAATACCCTCAACCTGAGAGTATCCCTTCGCAACCAACCGTGCTTTATACTTCTCAACATTTCCATCTGAACCAATCTTTTACTTAAACACCCATTTACATCCAATAGGTTTATGTCCTTCAGGCAATGGTACTAGGTCCCACGTATCATTTCTTTCAAGGCCTACCATCTCTTCATCCATGGTAACTTTCCAAGACTCTGTATCATTCATACCCAAAGCCTCTTGCATAGATCTTGGTTCATCAATGTTAGTACTCAAAGCAAATATACACTTCCAATTATCAGGTGAATACCCATACCTTTCAGGTGGTTGCCTATGCCTTGTTGACCTTCAAGCAAGCTGAGGTGGAGGTTCTTCCATTTCTCCTTCTTCTGAAGATTCAGAGTTTGATGAGCTCTCCTCAACTTCTTGTCTATCTTGGGGTCTTGATTCAACATTCTTAGGCATAGAAGGAAGTTGAATCACATCTTTTTTCTGTTCACTTTCTTTACACTATTCTAGTTGAAAAGTAATAGGAGAAGATTTAGTCTCTCTAAAAACAACACTTCTAGAATGAATTACCTTATGTGCAACAGGGTCCCAAAGCTTGTATCCTTTCACACCATAGCTGTAGCTGATGAAGATACATTTGACAGCCTTAGAATCCAACTTTGTTCTCTTCTCCTTAGGCACATGTGTATATTCCTCACAACCAAAAACTCTTAGATGTCTAAGTGAAGGTTTTTTCCCCAACCACGCCTACATTGGCATTTTATCAACAAGCACTGATGTAGGAGATCTATTTATCAAATAATAAGCAGTGGCAATAGCTTCAGTCCAAAACTTTTGTTCTAGGCTAGCTCTACTCAACATGCTCCTAGCCGTCTCCATGAACATTTTGTTCATTCTTTCTACAACTCCATTCTACTGAGGAGAATACGGAGTTGTCTTTTGTCTTTTAATCCCGCAATTTGTACATAATGTGTCAAGATCTGTAGAACAATACTCACCGCCATTGTCAGTCCTCAAAATTTAATTTTCTTTCCAGTCTAAGTTTCTACCATAGCCTTGAACTCCTTAAAATGACTAAAAATTTTAGATTTACGCTTTAAAAAATATACCCATGTTCTCTGACTGAAATCATCAATGAAAGTAACATAATAAACTTATTTACCAATAGAAGCAACATCAACAGGACCAAATACATCCGAATGGATTAGATCAAAAATACATGAAGACTTATGAGAAGATGAGTAAAACTGAACACAGTTCTATTTGCCATAAATACAATGTTCACAAAAATCAAACTCCAGATTGCAATCATTCAAACCTTCAACAAAGTTCTTATTTTTCAGGGCTTTCAAACCCTTCTCTCCAATGTGGCTAAGTCTCTTGTGCCATAACATGGTCTTCTTTACAGGCAACTTTGATTTGGTAGACAGAGCACCCTTGGGTACCTAGAAGCCACGACCATCCGTAGAAGAGGAAACTATCTATTTTTTCAGAGAATTAGTTTCTGGCTTGATTTTATTAGAAGTGCTATTACACTCAACCATGCATGCATCAAGCTAGTACAATATACCCAATCTACTTCCTCTTGCTATCACTATAGCAACTCTCACCATTTTCACACCTACTTCAGAAAACTGTACATGTACACCCATATCTATTAGCTTGCTAACAGATAATAAATTTCTTGCTAGTCTTGGGATATGCAAGACACCATCAAATCATCTAACTCTACCATCAAAAAATTTCACATGAATACTACTAAGGCCAACAATGTCAAGAAAAGAATTATCACCCAAATACACCTTACCACCATCATAGTTTTCATACTTACTAAACTAGTTTCTGTTAGGAGTCATGTGAAAAGATGCACTTGAGTCTATCAACCATGTATTATCACTTACATGAGTGGCCAACGCTGCAATAAAGGCATCTCCATCTTCTTTCTCAGACTTAGAGTCAAAATATTGCTTCTTCTTCTTCTTTTTCTTCTCTTTTTTACATTCCTTTCAGAAGTGTCTAGATTTTCTATAGTTCAAACATATTGCCTTAGACTTACCAGGAGATTTTGATCTCCCCTTATTCTTGGACTTGGAATGGCCACACTGCTTCTCATCTTTGCCTCATTATTTTGGTCTTCCTCAAACAATCAAAGCCTCTTTGGCATTTAGGGAGGCCTTCCTTCTCATCTCTTTAGAGAGTAGAGAACCAACAACATCCTCCATCTTCAGAGTGACTGAAGTGCTCCCAATGGCCATGACTAGGCTATCCCATGAGTCTGGTAGCGAACACAGCAAAGTTTGGCACCTTTCTTCTTCATGCATTTTCATCCCAACCGAGGTCAATTGAGTCACCAACATATTGAATGTTTCCAGATGCTCATAAATTCATCCACCATCTTCTATTCTCAAGGAATACAACTTCTTCCTCAAGAAAATTTTATTTACTAAAGATTTAGCTTGGTATATCTCACCTAACTTCTTCCAAAGCTTCTTCGAAGTGGATTCTTTGTGGACATTTATCAAAATCAAGTCTGAAAGACATAGTCTTATGAGACCTTTAGCTTTTCTATCCATTACATCATATTTTGTAGCTAAAGCTAGATCCGTAGGCCTCTAGACCTTTTCATCTACCACATCCCATAGATCCCGATCAATCAACAGATCTTCCATCTTCAGCTTCCACATTTCAAAGTTTGTGCCAGAAAATTTTTCAACCTCCATTCTCCCAGATGTGCTCACCATCTAAAAAAGCCTACAACAAGATCACAAAGTATCCTCTGCACAAGCTCCCACTCAAACCTTGATTAGCACAAAAAACCAACAACCCACAACTGAAACCAAAGGTGATCAAGCTCTGATACCACTTGTAAGGAAGTTAAAGTAGCAGAAACAACTTACTACACCAATATTGAGGAGTGACATTATGCAAAACTTTTAAAACTGATCTAACAATTACAGAAAATCCATAAGCACATTCAAGACATGAAATAAACAATAAAACACAAAACACCAGATATACGTGGGGAAAACCCTTTCGGGTGAAAAACCCCACACTCCAAAAACTTGCTCAGTGTATTCCAAATCCAATAACAAGATTATGTACACTTGTAGAGCAAGTTTATTATAGGAGGATCACCAGTAATCAACTCTGGAAGAATTCCGGTAGCATTCAGACATCATAACAATACCTACAAACTCACACATACAAACTACTCCTTAAGCCTCCAATTTATAGACTTCTAGCTATACAAGAAACCATCTGTGGTTTTACAAAACCATGTGTGAAGCTGCTCAGCCAATATTCCAGTCCAAAAATAAGCTCTCACGTCCAAAATGAAAACCCCTATTTTTGACCCTTAGAAATGTCATAGAATCTGTCATAATATGCCTAAAAATAGGCCTTACATAATATACTATCATGTGGGCATCTTTTGACACCTAAAACCCTAATTTTCAAAGCACCGACAATGCGTAACAGCTGTAGGAAAATATTAAATAAAAATAACTATAATAGGAAATGTGTAGCAAGGTTGAGACACCTCGTTTCCCAACAAGTATCAAATCAAGGTTCCTCAGAAGTGAGCCTAAGAGCTTGAGGTAGATCCAGGATATCCTAAATGAAGGAAGCTCTATAGTTTGATGGAACAAATTATGCTCTCTAGAAGGTATGCATGAAAATCCATCTCCTTTATCTTGGTTATACAGTGTGGAAAGCGACAAAGACAAAGTATTCCATGCCTCAGAATGGATTGATAACTAAAGATGAAATCAAAGAATATGAGTTGAACATAAAAGCTAAAGATGCTCTTTTAAGTGCCTTGTCCAACACAGAGAGGGTCTAAAAGTGAAATATAAGTGTTTGAAGATGAGTGAAGATGAGAACATAAAAGCCTTCATCCCTAAGGTTGATGGAATTGTCAATGGAATAAAAGGATTGGGAGGAAGTAGTGATGAAAATTCTTAGGTCATTACCTAAGTTCTACAATCACAAGGTAGCCTCAATTGAAGAAGTAATGACTGTGCATGATGTCACTAAGGATTAGTTGCTAGGAAAGCTTACAGATTTTGAAATGAGAGAGTTTAGATATGCTCTGCAAAAGATTGAAACTACTTTCAAAGCCAATACTTCAGAAAAGATCTCCAAAGCTGAGAAGTACAAAGTGGAATCTGATGATAAGCTTGATGAAATAGAAGCCATCTTTTTTGACAGACTGAAAAGAGGTTTCGGTAAGTATAAAGGCAATTTACCTTTCAAAATTTTTTTCATGTGGTAAGGTTGGTCACTATGCTTCTAGATGTCCTAAGAGAATTGAAAGGAATAGAAAAAGATTTGAAAGTAAACCTATGGTTCCAAATAAACACTACTATGTTCGAGAATTTTATGATGAAGGTGTAATAGATGATGAATTTGATGATGCTAGTACTAGTACAAATGAGTGCTTGTTTATTGCTATTAAAGAAGAACCTATATCTACTAATCCTACTAGCTGTGTGAAGGAAGAAAAACTAATGGAAGAAAGTGCTTTGGTTGTTCAAGTTGAGAAAATACGGATGAATGGATTATTGATAGTGGATGCTCACATCACATGACCGGTGACAAAAATAAGTTTGTAAGTTTGGAAAAGTTTGATTGAGGACTGGTTAGGTTTGGAGATAATGCAGGTGGTAAGATTTGTGGAAAATGATCTATTTCTTTTTATGGAAAGTGCAACACTGATAATGTCCTATATGTGAAGGGTTTAAAGCATAATCTTTTGAGTGTTGGTCAGATGTTTGACAAAGGTTATGATATGAGATTAAAGATAATGGGTGCAAGATCATGGAAAGCTCTTGTACATTGATTGCAACTGATAAGAAGACTAGAGGTAACATTTACCAATTAAGAGGAACTAATGACTATTGTTTATTGGCTCAAATGGATGAGAGTTGGTTGTGACATAGAAGGATGTGTTATATAGACTTTGTTAATTTGGTGAAGATAAGTTCAGGTCAAGCTATGAGAGATTTACCAAAGCTTGTGAACCCTACAAATACCATTTGTAAGGAATGTTAGTTGGGGAAACAGACAAGAACAAGTTTCAAGAGCAAAGAGCAATTCTCTGCCGGTTTGCTGGATCTAGTGCATACAGATCTGTGTGGTCCCACAAGGGTAAGAAGTCTACAAGGAGATGGGTACTTCATGCTGCTTATTGATGATTACTCTAGAATGTCTTAGGTCACTTTTCTAAGAGACAAATCAGAATCCCTAGAAAAGTTCAAATCCTTCAAGGCAATGGTTGAGAATGAGATAGAACTGAAAATCAAATGCTTGAGGTCTTACAGAGGAGGTAAGTTCACATCAAATGAATTCAACATTTTCTATGAAAAGCAAGGGATAAAAAGATAGTTGTTTGCACCTAGGACTCCTTAGAAAAATGGAGTTGTGGAAAGAAAGAATATAATAGTTCTAGAGGCTTCTAGGACCATGATGAAAGAAGCTAATCTACTAGAAGTTTTCTAGAAAGAAGCTATACATACTGCTATCTACATACAAAATAGAGTTCAAATCAAAGGTAATCGTACTAAAACTCCTTGTGAATTATGGTATGGAATTCCTACTATAAAATATTTCAAATTTTTTTGAAGCAAGTGTTATATCAGAAGGGAAGAAGATCTAGGCAAGTTTGATGTTAGGTGTGATGAAGGAATCTTCCTTGGATACTCTACCAAGAGCAAGGCATATCGGTGCTATAACAAAAGGCTGAAAAAGATTGTTGAGAGTGCTAATGTGAAGGTGGATGAAGACAAGGAAAGAACATTAGATCTGATTGGCTATGAATTGGATGAACCTATTGTTATAGTAAAAAAGAAGAAAGAAGAACAAGAAGATAGTCAAGATGAAGAAGAAATGGCTCCATAAATTGCAATCAAAACACCCAGGTATGTAAGGATCAATCATTCTGAAGATCAAATTACTGGAGACAAAAGCAAAGGGATACTGACAAGGAAAAGAGCTACAAAAGAACAAGTAAATTATTGTTTTCTTTCTAAAGTAGAACCAAAAATTGTGTGCATGAATCTTGCAATGATGAAAATTGGGTAAAGGCCATGAAAGAAGAGCTGATGTAGATAGAGAAGAATGAAACTTGGGAATTGGTTCCTAGACCTGTTGACAAAAATTTCATTGGAACTAAATGGGTTTTCAGGAACAAACTGAATGAAAATGGAGAAGTTGTAAGGAATAAAGCAAGGCTTGTTTGCAAAGGATATTATCAAATTGAAGGAATAGATTTTGAAGATACTTTTACTCCAGTGGCTTGGATTGAAGCAATCTAAATATTTCAAGCATTTGTAGCTTACAAAGTTTTCAAAGTGTATCGGATGGATGTAAAGTTTGCATTCTTGAATGGTGAATTGGAAGAGGAAGTTTACATTGAGCAACCAAAAGGATTTTAGTTATCAAACAAAGGTGATATGGTGTGCAGGCTAAAGAAAGCTTTGTATGGACTCAACCAAGCTCTTAGAGCCTGGTATGCAAGAATGAACAAGTACTTATTTGAATTAGGGTTCAATAAAGGCACTGCTAATAGTAATCTCTATTTCAATATTAATGGTGACCAAATTTTGATTGTTGAAGTCTTTGTTGATAGAATTAACTTTAGAGGTAATGAAGGTATGTGCATGAAATTTGCTGAAGAAATGCAAAAAGAGTTTGAGATGTTTGTGTTTGGTGAAATGAATTTCTTTTTAGGTCTGTAAATTACTTAATTAGATAAAAGAATCTTCATATCTCAGTCTAAGTATGTGAAAGAATTGTTGAATAAATTTGGAATGGAGGACTCTAAACTAGTATGTACTCCCATGGTGACTAGTTGTAAATTGAGCAAAAATTATGAATCACCTAAAGCTAATCACAAAAGGTACATATCCATAATTAGAGGATTACTTTATCTCACTCAATCCAGACTTGATATAATGCATGTAGTTTGTCTCGTGGCAAGATTTCAAGAAGATCCTAGAGAGTCTCATGTAATGGCAGTTACGAGAATCTTGAGGTATTTGAAAGGTACATTATATCATGGCTTATGGTATCCAAAAGATAATGATTTCACCCTCAATACTTATAAAGATGCAGATTGGGCCGGAGATGTTGATGATAGAAAAATTACAAGTGGAGGTTCTTTCTTCTTGGGTAATAGATTGGTTTCATGGTTGAGCAAAAAGCAAGATTCAATCTCCTTATCCACTGCAAAAGTAGAGTATATTGCAGCAACACGTTGTTGCACTCAAGTGTTATGGATGAAGCAGACATTGAAGGACATAAATTTTGTGTATGAGGATCCATTTGTAATCTTTTGTGATAATACAAATGTTATAAACATCTCAAAGAACCTAATGATGCACTCAAGAACAAAGCATATATCTATAAGATATCATTTTTTGAGAGAAAAGGTGACAAACAATGAATTTAAGATGGAATATGTGTCTACAAAGGACCAAATTGTAAACATTTTCACTAAGCCTCTGTCTATGGATACTTTTGAGTATCTCAGGGAAAAGTTAGGGGTCATTACCCTCATGTTCTGAACTAAGATGCATGGGAATGCATTGATCCAGTGGTGTCTAAAGCCTCATCCTTTGATCTAGATTGATTTTTTGAGAGCTACCTCTCAAGGGGAGTAGCAAGTGTTTATGGTATGTGTTCCTGACAAAAATTAGTAAGTGTTACAACATTGATGAAAGAATAATTTGATCAAAGCAGCAGACTGCAAGTATGTGCCCTTTGCCATTGATGTCAAAGGGGGAGAGAAATCATGTGAAAAAACTCAGGGGGAGAAATAGTGCAGATGTATAAAGAGAAAGGGGGAGAATCTTGTCTTGATGGTCTTTACAGTTTTTCACATCATATGTTGCCATCAGTGACAGAGAGGGAGATTGTTGCAAGTATGTGTCTAACTGGTGTTGTCATTGATGGACCAACATATCTGTGTTGTCATTGGTGTCAACTATGCTCTTTTTTTTATGCCTGCTTGGAATGAGTTAGATGATTTGCGTTGGCTTATGTAAGCATTAGAGATAATGAGTAAGTGATCCTAATACTAAGTTTCCAAGTTCTTTTGAGGAAATTTGCTCCTCCGGTGGAAATAGTGTGTTGAAGAGTATCTCTGTTTACTAAAGAACAGTCCAGTAGATTGCTCTGCATTTCGTGTAGACTAAATATATTTGCTTTCAGATTGGAAGTTATTTAGGGGCATGTCTAAAGATGCTATATCTCAAGTTTGAGCCTCTGGTATGAAGATTTGAGAGAGTTTTGTTCACCAGAGTAAAAACTATTTTTCTGTGCATTCAGTGGTGACAGGAAGAAAGTATTTTTCTTCTCATTTCTCTGCATTGAAGTATTATGGTCTGCAGTTCTAGAGTTAAGTCTAAGATGATGTTATGTGCCTTCAACTCCAATGGTTTATGATTTGGTGGTCCGCAAGCGATCTCTTTCTTATGATAGTGGTTGATAGGTATGGTAATGTGCTCCAGTGTGAAGAATCTTATAAATTAAGTGATCAGAAGTGGTGTGGAAGTTCATGATGATTTTAACGTGCTTGTGGATGTCTTCTAATTATGATCCTATCCTTGAATTGGTCCACAAAGGGCAATTTAGATCATGGAAGAAGACTATTCCTAGAAGACTTAATGTTAACACCAGTCTTGGCTAACTTGGTCGATTTCACTAATTGCGGAGGTAAATTGAAGATTGTGGAAGTGTATCGTGGCGTGGAAGATTGTATTTGAGTCCCAGATAAGGCAATTCATGATCCGCATACATCTTTTCCTTAGCCAATCCTACTTAGGTCCAGACCTATTTCTATGTATGTTTGTAATGCCGACCTTGGAGATTGTTCCAATGGTTGATAAATGTAATGCTGACCCTAATGTACATTCCAAGATTGATGAGGTGTATAAAAACATGTAATGAAGTTGTGGTGCAGGAGCACCTAGGAAATCATGTTTTCTTTTGTAATAAGGTCTATTTGACTAATGCATTTTCATTTTAGTTTGTAGGTTCATTTTGTAAGTCCCAAGTGACTTAGGGGATATTTGTCAAATTGTAATCGAATAATGCTAAAAATAGCAATAATGCCAAAAATAGGCAATAGTGTTTCCCAACTGCTTGGATTGATCTCCCAGCTGCTTGGCGTTAGTTTGGTACTACTCAGGACAAGTTGATAAATGCCCACAAGAATGGCCAAATGATCATCGAATGTAATTAGATTGAAGAAGTGATCGAATGTGATTGTATTGTGCTCAGGAGAAATAAAGAAATTCTATTCTATCCATTTGATTTCCATTTCTTATAACTGTAAATTGTACAACTGTAGATTTCCTTTTATTTTGCATTTTCCATTGTTGTTGTAAGTCATCGTGAAGCATTCCACTGGTGAGATTTCTATCAAAATCAGTGGAATGGCTTCGATGTATCAGTATTCATTTTGTACTTTGTTTTGTTCTGTGTCGATAGTGCAGGCGTTCCAGACTAAGGTGTGTGCATAGTAGCATGCCCTAGCATCTCTATGTGCTAGGCATAGAGTAGAGATTGGACTATGTGAGGGTCAAAAACCCTAACAGTGTATCGCTATGTTGGTTCATCAGCACATCGGCCGAAGGCTGCAAGTGGTTGCCGACAGATCAAGTCTCACCAAAGGAAGACAGTTATCAGCGTAAGTCAGATGACGGAGTGACTTTAGAAAGTCATCCCAATAGTGGTTGTTCAGCTGATGGAAATGTTCGATGGCTCATATGTGAAGTCTTTCTGATTGTGAGGTAATTAGGCCCGATCTACTGTTTTCGTTGTGCACTCCCCATCATATTGGTATCAGAGATTGAAAAAAAGATTTGGGTGGCAAATCGAATTGAGGATTTGCAGGAGTATTGGCGTTGGTTACTGTCTGTGAATGTTTATGTCAGATAGAGAAACTGAGCCAGAGGCGGAGACAATGCCTCGCAAAAGTATGTTGCAGGACGTCGTTAAGAAGATGATTGAGGAGATGCTTGCATCCAAGTTGGGAGAGTTCAAGCAGTCCAAAGGCAAAGATAGGAAGATGAAAGTGACAGTGATGAAGGCGATACAGAGATTAGGGAAACCAGTAAAAAGATAGAGGAGATACCAGTAGACCAGAGGGCATTTTTAAATGCATTGAAGTCAATCAATAGGGACACCATAGATGGGTTACCTATGTATAGTGGAAGTATGGAAGCTGAAGAGGTGATTGACTAGATTGAGGCATTGAACAATCATTTCAAATATAAAGAAGTCCCTGATGATAAGAGGGTTAAGTTGGCAAAGGAAAGATTGCAGGGATCTACTCTTGCATGGTGGAATTATGAGCAAGGGGAGAGAGTCAAGGAGGGGAAGAATATGATAACCTCATGGGAAAGGGTGAAGGCCAAACTCAAGGCATAGTTCTTACCCTTGGACTATGATGTGTAGATGTATAAGAAATTGCAGAACCTCAGACAGAGAGACCTTAATGTGAATGCATACACACAAGAGTTTCATAAACTCAGTCTCAGATCAAAGAGACAAGAAGAAGAGTCAAAGAAGGTGGCCAGGTATTTGAATGGCCTAAGGAGGAACATTCAAGATGAGATCAACATCTTAGCACCAGAAATAGAAGATAAAGAGAAAGAGCGAGTAAAACAATATAGGTAGAGGTGGAAGGAATTTCAGAGGTAGAGGTAGTTTTGGAGGAAGAAGTCCTAACCAGAGGCCAAGTGGTGAGTCTAGCCAAGAAGAGCAAGTTGGGGACTCCAGTAGCAGAGGAGGCTACCAAGGAAAAAGGCCTAATGGAAGAGGTGGGACAAATGGATCAGGTAGAGGATCCAAGTTCTCCAATATGAGATGTTATAACTGCAATCAGATAGGGCACCCAACATACAAGTGTCTAGAGAAGGCCTCAACTTCTCATGGTGGTGAGAAGAGAACCACTTTGATTCAAGAAGATGCAAGGAGTGTGACATCTCCTGAAGTGAATCTAGAATCAGAAACGGGAGAGAATCTGATGATTAAAAGGACACTGCTCAAGGAACCAGTGCAGGATGAACCATCGCAAAGAAGGGCTTTGTTTAGAATCAACTGTAAGATCCAAGGTAAGGTTTCTAAAGTCATTATTGACTCTAGTTCTACTGATAACATTATATCTTTGGAAATAGTGAATAAGTTGAAGTTAGAAAAGATACCCCATAGCAGTCCATATAAAGTCAGTTGGTTGAACAAGGGGCAGCACGTACTCATCAATGAACAAGCATGGGTAGAATTCAGTATTAAGGGGTATAGAGATAAGATCTTGTGTGACATCCTTCCAATGGATATTTTCCATCTTTTGTTAGGCAGACCATGGTAGTTTGACAGAAAGGCTCATCATGATGGAGAAAAGAATGCTTACTCATTCCAAAAGGATGGTACGACTTATAGGATACAGTCATTGGTAGAAGAGGATCCACAACATGTAGGGTCTAGTGTAATACTGGTAGGAGAAAAAGAATTCATGGATACACTAAAGGAAGGTGATGGAGTAGGTTTTGCTTTGATTGTGAAGCCTAAGGGGGAAAAGAAGGAAAGTGTGAGAGAAGTAGGACCTAAAGAGGTCAGAAATTTGCTTGAGAGTTACAAAGGAGTGATTGCAAAGGATATACATGATTCCCTACCATCAATTAGAGACATTAGCCATCAGATAGATCTCATACTAGGAGCAGTACTTCCTAATAAGGCAGCATATAAGATGACACCTCAACAGAATGAAGAGATAGCAAAACAGATTCAAGAACTCCTAAACAAAGGGTTGATAAGGAGTCTTAGTCCATATGCAGTACCTACTGTTTTAGCCCCAAAGAAAGATGGAAAATGGAGACTGTGTACTGATTCTCGGGCAATAAATAGGATAACCATCAGGTATAGGTTTCCTATTCCTAGAATAGAAGATCTAATGAATTGTTTGGGAGGTGCTACCTATTTCTCTAAGATAGACTTGAATAGTGGGTACCATCAGATAAGGATAAGAGAAGGGGATGAGTGGAAGACAACTTTCAAAACCAATGAAGGGTTGTATGAGTGGCTTGTGATGCCGTTCGGTCTTTCAAACGCCCCTAGCACTTTTATGAGGCTGATGAATGAAGTGCTGCAAGAATTCATAGGTAAATTTGTGGTAGTCTACCTTGATGATATCTTGGTGTTCAGTAAGAGCAAGGAAGAGCACTTGAAACATTTGGAGATAGTCTTGAAGAGGCTGCAAGATCATAAGTTACTGATAAAATTGGAAAAGTGTGACTTCATGAAACAAGAATTGGTGCACCTAGGTTTTGTCATCTCTAAGGGTGATTTAAAAATGGATCCTTCTAAGGTAGAAGCTATTTTAAGTTGGCCTACACCCAGGACATCAGGAGAGGTCAGAAGTTTCCATGGTTTGGCCACATTTTACAGGAAATTCATTAAGAACTATAGTGACATCTATGCACCTATGTTGGAGACCATCAACGGTGGAGGTAAGATGAAGTTTGTGTGGACGAGAGAGGAAGATCAGAGTTTTGAAAGTCTAAAACAAAAAGATGCTAAATTCCATGTTTTAGTGTTCCCTGATTTCAATAAGGTCTTCACAATTGAATGTGATGCAAGTGGACTGGCCATAGGAGTAGTCTTGAGCCAAGAAGACAGACCAGTAGCCTTTTTCAGTGAAAAGTTAAATGAAGCCAAGAGGAAATACTCCTCTTATGATTTAGAGTTGTATGCTATGGTACAAGCTCTAAAAAAATGGAGGCACTACTTGCTTCCTAAGGAATTTATTGTATACACTGACAATCATGCTCTCAGTTTTTTGAATGGACATGAAAAGCTCCATCATAGACACATGAAATGGGTAGAAAGTCTTCAAGCATACACCTTCATCATCAAACATAAGAAGGGAATAACCAATAAGGTTACTGATGCTTTAAGTAGAAGGGTGTTGATAGTGCAAGAAGTGCAGCTACAAAGTATGGGTGTTGAGTCACTCAAAGGATTGTATGAAGAGGACCACGATTTTAAGGAGATTTACAAGGTATGTAGTGAGTTTGCCAATGCTTTCCACAGTGAATTTTTAGATTATACATTGCAAGATGGACTTTTGTTTAAAGGTAGTCAACTATGTATCCCTATGTGTTCAATAAGGGATAATATAGTGAAGGAAAAACATAGTGGTGGTTTAGGAGGACATTTTGGGCTCAATAAGACCTTAGATCTTGTATGAAGGTTTTACTTTTGGCCAAGGATGCAATCTGATATCAAAAGGTTTGTTGAGAGTTGTATGATTTTCCATAAAGCAAAGGGAGTCTCAACCAATGCAGGACTGTACCAACTTTTGCCCATACCAAATAGACCTTGGGAAAGTTTGAGTATGGATTTTGTGATGGGATTGCCCAAGACAAGGACAGGTTATGACAGTGTGTTTGTTGTGGTAGATAGATTCAGCACGATGGCACACTTTATTCCTTGTAAGACCACCAATGATGCTAGTTACATTACGAGTTTGTTCTTTAAAGAAACCATCAGAATTCATGGATTACCTTTGAGTATTGTATCTGATAGAAACAACAAATTTGTGGGACATTTTTGGAGAACCTTGTGGAAAAGATTGGGTACAAATTTGTCTTTTAGTTCGGCCTATCATCCTCAGACTGATAGTCAAACTGAGGTTGTGAATAGGTCATTAGGCAATCTGCTGAGATGTTTGACAAGAGAACATGGCAGTAGTTGGGATGTGGTACTCCCACAAGCAGAGTATGCCTATAATGATTCTACAAATAGAAGTATAGGTTTAAGTCCTTTTGAAGTTATCTATGGTAGTCACCCTAGAGGTATTTTTGAATTAAGAGATGTTCAAGGGATGGACAAAAGGAGTGGACATACTGATACATTTGTAGAGACTATGAAAGAGATCCATCAACAAATCAGAGATACTCTACACCAGAATAGTCAGAAGATCAAGGCTAGAGTAGATCAAAGAAGAAGGGATGTGCAGTATCAAATAGGAGATATGGTCATGGTTCATCTCAACAAGAATAGACTACCCACAGGAAAACATAGCAAGTTGATGATGAGAAAAATTGGACCTTGTCAGATTCTGGAAAAATATGGTCCTAATGCTTACAAAATTGAACTCCCTGACGATATTGCTATTTCACCTATATTCAATATTGCTAATCTAACATTATATAGGAGTCCTGATACAGGCGAAGGGACAACAGACTTTGTCCAAGACAGTGCAGAGTGGGTGCATAATTTACACCTAGGGAACTATCGAAGATGGAGTTTATCTTGGATAGCAGGATAACAAAGAAGACCCAAAATTGGACCTATTTTGAGCACCTCATCAAATGGCAAGGACTTCCTCATTCAGAAGCCACATGGATGATGGAAGAAGACATCAAAATGCAGGGTGGTGATTTGCAGCAGTTAGTCTCTAAGAGGACTTGAGACAACTTTCACCCGGGGAGTATGGTGCAGGAGCACCTAGGAAATCATGTTTTCTTTTGTAATAAGGTCTATTTGACCAATGCATTTTCATTTTAGTTTGTAGGTTCATTTTGTAAGTCCCAAGTGACTTAGGGGACATTTGTCAAATTGTAATCGAATAATACTAAAAATAGCAATAATGCCAAAAATAGGTAGTTGTGTTTCCCAGCCGCTTGGATTGATCTCCCAGCCGCTTGGATTTAGTTTGGTACTACTCAAGGTGAGTTGATAAATGCCCACAGGAATGGCCAAATGATCATCGAATGTAATTAGATTGAAGAAGTGATCGAATGTGATTGTATTGTGCTCAGGAGAAATAAAGAAATTCTGTTCTGTCCATTTGATTTCCATTTCTTATAACTATAAATCATGCAACTATAGATTTCCTTTCATTTTGTATTTTCCATTGTTTTCGTATGTCATCGTGAAGCATTCCATTGGTGAGATTTCTGTCAAAATCAATGGAATGGCTTTGATGTATCAGTATTCATTTTGTACTTTGTTTTGTTTTGTGTCAACAGTGCAGGCATTCCAGACTAAGGTGTGTGCACAGTAGCGTGCCCTAGCATCTCTATGTGCTAGGCGTAGAGTAGAGATCAGACTATGTGAGGGTCAGAAACCCTAATGGCGTATCGCTATGCTAGTTCATCAGTGCATCGACTGAAGGCTGCAAGTGTTCGCTGACAGAGCAAGTCTCGCCGAAGGAAGATAGTTATCAGCGTAAGTTGGATGACGGAGTGACTTTAGAAAGTCATCCCGATGGTGGTTGTTCAGCCGATGGAAATGTTTGGTGGATCATATGTGAAGTCTTGCTTATTGTGAGGTAATTAGGCCTGATCTGTTATTTCCACTGTGCACTCCCCATCAAGTTGTGAAAAATATGTCCTTGTGCGAAAAATGAAAAGATAAGGAAAGAGGTGTAAGAAGAGCATAGCATAGGAGTTAAACTGTGCCTCAGTGGAATTGATTTTAGGCATGGATTAGATGCTATCAAATTAGTTCACCAACCTTTGGTAGTGAGCTGATCTTGGCAGTGAGCCCTAACTTTTGCAGTGAGCATTTTAGGCAGTGAGCTTCTATTTTTTGGTATTTCTATAACATATATATATCTTTGTGGGATAACACCCACCATGGTTTTTCCCTTATAGGTTTTCCACATAAAAATCTAGTGTCTCATGTGTTGATTATGCTGTTGTGTTGATTTTGTCAATTCATGCTTTCATGGTTAAATATGAATAACAGTAAACAAGTGTTTGATGTGTTAATGTTCATAAGAGGTTAAAGTTTTTGAAGACAACGGATTCACTCCCTCTTAGTTGTCTGGTACATTTCAACAGGAAGAAGTTGCAACAACAACCAAGGAGGTATTTCTTCATTTTTTTGACTCAATTGAAGGTATGAAAGGTGTTGATTTTCATTTGGAACAACTAAGAGAATCTGTTGAGATAAGTGAAGTTGGGATAGCAATTGGTCCTTGGAAGGACATGCATGAGTGGAAGATAATGGCACCGTTGAGTACAAGAGAGATGGTGGAAGAAGAGGACACCAAAACTGTAGCAAACAAGCAAGAAGAAAATGTTGGGACAACTATAGAGTATGGTTCCATGAAGGAAACAAAAATGCAAGAACGTCCAAAATAGCAGTGCCAAGATGAGCACTTGGACAAGATGCACCATGGACAGCATGAGAAAGATGACCTATTACTTCAAATTGTAGTAGTTGAGAAGGAATGGCTTGAGCTGACAAGAAGCGAAACAAATGTTCTAACAGGAAATGATGAGGTACAGGTTAAGTTTTCCAACTCCTTTGATTAAATGAAATTGATTTCCTTGACTATGCAATGATTGAAACAGTGAGGTATGAGGAAACCAAACAACATGGGATAGCAGTAAGAATAGAAGGCATTTCATACATTGTTACTATTATCTCAAATTTTGTTCATACTCATGTTGAAATTAATTCTTGTTTGAGTGAAATGGGAGAAGATCTTGAAGATGATGAGATGGGGTGTAAAGGCTGAAATTTTAGGTGGAGGAGGATAGAACATGAGGAATTAATCCTCATGGTGGGTTGTAATAGGATGTAGCCAACAAGTTGAAAAAGAATGAAGGGAGTACTTGGAAGGAGAAGTTCGATGCATGGTGGACATGAATCCACAAATAACTATGAGGATAAAGAATTCCCCACACTACGAAATGAAGAATCTATTCTAGCTACATGCTGGAAGAAAAGGAAGAAATAAATGGATAGAGGTTGCTGATTCCAAGCATAGTCATATGCTGCAAGTTACTTACAACTTAAAATGGTAGTCCTACTACCCAACCCCATTTGTGACCTATGCTCACAAACATCTCACTTGGGGAGCCTGATGCAGGGGCATCAACCTTAAGTTTAATTTTCTTAATATTATTTAAGTTTAGTTTGTTGTATATCATGTAATTAGTTTGTTAAATTCCTAAATTGGAGGTCGTTGGTTTCTTTTGGAGGAGTTGAATTAGTTTAGAGAGGCCATTTTTGTTTTAGTTGAAGGTAGTTCAAATGGAGATCGAATGGAGAAAATAGTTTGGTTGGGATGTCTTGAAAACTCCCTGTCGTCTCTAACTATAGAGAGAGAACGATGGGAATAGAGAGGTCGTATCGAACCAGGAGAAAATTGTGAAGGGGCGAATAGGAGTGAATGTTGAAGCATAGTGAAGAGAAAGGAGAAAGGAGTGTGGATGTCCAAGAAGAGGAACGAATGGTCAATGATGACAAGCCCATAACCGTGAAAGTTTAAGCAAATCCTGATCGCTGTTGTTTTTGATCATGCAAGGAGATAGGAGAAATTGGTAACGTGTAAACTAAATTGAGCATACAAATAAAGACCATTTTTCCCATCTCATCTACAATGTATGAAATCTAAGTTTGACCATTCAATAAAGTATTGTTTTGCCCATCTGAAGCTCTTGTCACCATGTATTGTAGTTGATGTTTTATAGTAGATCTAGTTTTGTTGTTGTTAATGCACCTAAAACTATGATAAGTTCCTATCTTTTGTTACTATATTGGTGTTGGTCTCCAGAGGCCATTGGGCAGCCATCAAACAGGGAGCCATCACAATCCCTTGTCTCTATACTTGGTTTTCCCTTGTCATTGGTATAAAGCAATAGGCTACCTACATGTAATCCAATGTCATCCCTCCCAAGTAATCTAAATGCTCCTAGTAATCAAAACATTACAAATAAACCTTAATCCACACATATCTCACTAAGTAATCTATGCAAATCATCCAATCACATCCATTGGTCTTGTTCCCAGCCTTGTTGCAAGCCTTGAACTACTTCAATCACCATCATTGATATACATCATTCATAAACCTTATGTTGTTCCCAAGATATATCATTCCCACATGAACAACACCATCATCATCACCCTTCAATCAATTGTTGGTTTTTCAACTTGACCAAGTGTAATATCGTGTTTGTTTTTGTATCATTTTGTGCATTATCATTTTTTCCTTGTATCTGTGTCAGTCCTTGTAGCCTACCTGACACAATGGTATCATGATCTTTTATATCATGGTGCTATACAGTATAGGGTTGCTTATGACCTCTTTTGTGAGTTAGTCCTATGCATTCGACATATTATCACCTTAGTCTTTATACCTTAGTGCATAACATCCAATTTTATACTAAATATAGTTTCTCAATCCAACATAGCATGACAAACCATTCCAACCCATCACTTCTTCATCCTCCCTCCCTTCCATCCTTCTGCATCTAATATTCCCTTCATCATTGCTTCAATCACTCCTATCATCCATCTCTTCTATTGAATCTTTTATCTAATCATTTCATATCCTCTTGTCTTATCTATCTTGCATCCTTCTCATCCAATTCGCGAGCACACCCATGTTCTTTGAACTTTCTTGAAATCCCAAGGGAGCATCATCCCTATCATAAATCATCCTTGTCACTCCTCTAAATGGTTGGATCATCATCCCTAATTTAATTATTTTCTTCTAAAATCAAAATCTCCTTATTCAATCAACATTTGTCTTATCTTTCTTTGAAATGATGCTACTGTCATAACAACATGATGTAGGAGCATCCGGGCAGATTGGTAATTGGCATCACCCAAAATTTTTAGATTTAGTTTTCAGTTTTGATTTAGTTTGGTAGTCATTGGCATCTCTTGGCATCACAGAATTTCAAAGTCGGCACATAATTACAAGAATCAAACTTCCGTCAGTTCGCAGTTTCAACACTCCGCAAACAGTTTTGTAAAATTTATTCCCAAACATCCAAAAGAGATAGAGTAAAATCCTTTTGTAAACACATTTTTGGAGGTACCATCCAATGTGAAAAAATAATCTAAGTTATATCTTTCACTATTTGGGAGAAATTAATTCCATAAATTTGTGTCATTAAAGCTGAAGTGTGTCACCGGTTTATAGAAAGTTTAAAATTTCATAATTCTAGTTCAAGGCTGAAGCAAAATCCTTGTGCGGAGGACTTGAGGGGGTCATAATACACATTTGGGTAAATGTTTGGGCAAAAATGAAGGACTTTGTGTTTTTCTCCTACCGACATCTAATTCCACGCATTGTCGCAGTCACACAAATAGAATTTCTTGGTGTAGATGCATGAGGTATCATTTGGGATACTTTAATTAAATTAGCATTTGATTCAATTCCATGTGGAGGGAAAGAAAAGGCACTACAATAAAGATTTGTTCAAACTTAAAATTCAGAAATTTAAGAAGCCAAAGATTAAATATCCACCTACAACTAGTGAAATGCCTCATGAAGAGGTAAATTAATTTGCAAAGCATCTAGCCCCAGTTCTTTGGTTGCATATTGTGTAATACAAAATAAAAAATATAATGGAAGTGGAACTACCAATTTGATCTTTCCAAAATAGAAAATATGAAGTGCCAAAAATGAGATGAGATGCCTCTTTTGGAGATGGAATTTAATATGTAAAAATAGAAAAGAATGTGCACTGATGGAAGCTGAAAGGACACCTCTATAGAGGCATTAAACTAAGTTTTTTTTGTGGATTGTGATAGAGAGGAGAGGTGCCAGAAGAAGAGTGCCAGAGTAAGAGGAAGATTACAGATTGGAAGGGGGCTTTCTGTGTAAAGATTTAGCACCGAGAGAGGGCATATTTGATTTGATTGTAAGAGGGAAGCCATTGAAGGTTGAAGATAAAATTTGATTGTAACTTGTGAGATTTGATTTCAGATTGTTGTGTTATTATTCAAGTTAAAAAAAATTATGTAATTTGTGTTTGTCTTGTGTTTGTGAATTGTTTAAGCAAGAGGGAGTACCTATTACATTAAATGGTATCAGAGTTGGAGGTTCTAAGTGTATAGGCAGAGTGCCGAACATAAGGGAGCCTATGCCAAGACCTACGGGTGGAGAGTGAATTTGTTGTGTTGTCTATAGAGATCAAGAGGACTGTTGTAGGTATGTGAAGAGCTCTGAGCAATTGAGAGCTGAGAAAAGACATTGAAGCTATAGAGAGAGTTGATTGTGTGTTGAAGGTTGGAGAATGCGTGCAAAGTGTTTGTAGAAATGCCAAAAAAGTAGAGTATGAGTTTGGCATTGGGTAATGCCTTAAGAATTTCATTTATTGAGAAGAGGAAAAGGTTGGAAGAAGAAAGTTGGGCAAGAATTCAAGAACAATGTGCAGAGATTTCTAGGAAGTTGGAGACCTTGGAGAAGAATAGAGAGATCGAAAGAGAAATATAGGAAAGAGTATGGGTAAGATAAAGTCCCATTATTCTTTTGATAATTATTTGATTGCAGATAAATTTGTGTGTAGGAAAGGAGGATGAGAAAGAATATGAAGAGGCAATCTGTGAAAATTTGAGAAGAGTAGAGATGAGATTAGAGAGATTGGAGATTGTAGCAGTAATGGAAAAAGAGGGAATGATAAAAAGGATTTAGTTCAATAGATAAGAAGAGTAAAGTTACAAGAAAGGATAAGAAGAAATAAGATGCAAGTACAACAATGGCTAGAGATGGAGAAGAAGAAGAAGTGAGCAATGAAGAGATTGTAGTAGAGGTTACCAAGGATGAAAAGAAAGAGGATGCAGTTGTGGAGAATAATGGTGCAATGATAGAGTGAAGATTTTGCAGTAGATGGTGAAGGCGAAGAAGATCTATTGTCCCTGATTTTGGCAATAGAAGAAAAATGGTTGGAAAAGATTGAAGCTGAGAAGACGAACATTGCAGCAAAGGATGATGTTGGAATAACAAAGAATGAAGAGGTAATTTTTAATTTTTCTACAATTTGTGATGAGAAAGTTAGGGATTTTCTTGTTGCTAAGGTGAATATGCAGTTAGTGGATAGAAAAAGGGATTATGTGGTTACAAATTGGTGTGTGGATGGCGCACATTTGTGTGTAGAGATTGTAGAGGATGTTGTAGGTGAAAATTGGTGGAGGTGGTCAGTCTATGGTGAGATTGATCCCATGAAAGAGGAGAGAAGAAACGTGAGTAATTGGAAGAGGAAGAAGAAGGTGCACACTCAGTGGAGGAGAATGACAAGTGTCCTAGATAAGTGCTGGAAGAGGTAGAAGAAGAAAGTCTTTCTATCTAATTTAGTGATGGAGTTTGTTGCAGGTTGCATTCAACCTGAAAGAGTAGTCCCACTACTCAACTCCATTTTGTGAGTCCTACTCAAAATTTTCCTACTCGACATGTCTCATGCAGGAGCATCCGAGTAGACTAGAAATCGACATCACCCAAAAATATTTTTAGGTTTTTTTTAATTTTGATTTAGTTTGGTGGTCAAGGGCATCTCTCGACATCACATAACTTCAAAGTCTACATAGAATTAAAAGAATCAAACTTCTGTCGGTTCACAGTTTTGACACTCAGCTAGCAGTTTTGTAAAATTTATTCCAAAAAATCCGTAATAGGTGGAGTAGAATCCTTTTGCAGGGGCATTCTTGGATGTACCATATCCAATGTATAAAAATAATCAGTCATATTTTTCACCGTTTGGGAGAAATTAAGGGTAGAAATATGTGTCATTAAAGCTGAAAGTGTGTTGCCGGTTTACAGAAAGTTTAAAATTTCATAATTATGGAAGGCTGGAGCGAAATCCTTCTGCAAAGGACCTGAGGGGGTCATAATACACCTTTGGAATTTGTTTTTTTGGCAAAATGAAGGACTTCGCATTTTTTGCCTGTCGGCACCTGATTCCAGACATTGTCATAGTCACACAAATAGAATTTTTTTGGTACAGATGCATGAGGTATCATTTGGGATACTTTAATTAAATTAGCATTTGAGTCAATTCCATGTGGAGAGAATGAAAAGTCACTACAATAAAGAATTGCTCAAACTTAAAATTTAGAAATTTGAGAAGCCAAAGATTAAATATCCATCTATAGTTAATGAAACGCCTCATTAAGAGGGAAATTAATTTCCAAAGCATCTAGCCCCAGTTCTTTGGCTTCATATTGTGTAATACAAAATATAAAATATAATGGAAGTGGAGCTACCAATTTGATCTTTCCAAAATAGCAAATATGAAGTGCCAAAAATGAGATGAGACGCCTCTTTTTGAGATGGAATTTAATATGTAAAAACATAAAAGAATGTGCATGAATGGAAGTTGAAAGGATGCCTCTATAGAGGTATTAAACTAAGTATTGTTGTGGATTGCGATAGAGATGAGAGGCGCCAGAGGAAGAGCGCCAGAGTAAGAGGGAGATTACAAATTGGAAGAGAGTTTTTTATGTGAAGATTCAACCCTGAGAGAGGGCATATTTGATTTGACTGTAAGAGGGAAGCCATTGAAGGTTGAAGATAAAATTTTAATTGTAACTTGTGAGATTTGATTTCAGATTGTAGTGTTATTATTCAAGTTATAGTTTGTTTCTGCAATTTGTGTTTGTCTTGTGAGTTTGTGAATTGTTTAAGTGAGAGAGAGTACCTATTACAATACACCATTTCAAAGAGGAGTAAAATGTAGACACCTAAAATCATCTCATCACGATTCTTACCATAATTAGGGCACCACTTGACTATTTCCTCTATAATTAATTGAATAAACTCTTATTTATTTGATTAATTATCTAATTTTCTTCCCAACATTAATTAAAAATATTTTATTTTTAATTAATAAAATAGCTATTCGTGGATTATTCATCACTATTCATCCAACCCTCTTCCTAGCCTTAATTAAATAAATTCAATCATTCATTTAATTAAGCAATCATTTATTATCCATTTTCCATAGTTTTACCTTAGATATATGTAAATCTAAATATATATTTATCTAAGTTCCTCATTCCCTATCCAAAAATTAATTAAATATTTTTTATTTAATTCCCTGTTTTGTCCACTTTTCATTAAATTGGATAAAACTAATTGGCCAACTAATCACACACTTGCACAATTCTAAATCACAATCAACTCATTCAAACATTGTACAATGTTGAATCAAAAGTGTACATGAGTCCTTTTCATTTGTACATGATCATGAATCTTCTTACATGTGCATGGGAAAGTCCTTTACACATCCCTCGAAAAGGTACCCTCGGTACCCTTTCAATCATCTTCATCCACTTCTACCAAGGAGATCCTCCACCATTGATTTCCCTTGAATCTTGAACCCCTTCTTGTGCACCAATCACATTCTACCACTTGGAGGATCCTCATCAACCTAATCCTCTTAACCAATCTCAACCATCCATCAATCCATTAAAATATCTATAAATAGAACCTCTCATAAACCATTTTCATGAATTAAGAGAATGCAAAGTCCTGTTGTAGGTTTGAAGAACAATCAACATATCATCTCTCATTAACAATCAAGGAGTACATCTACCATAGCAACTTTTGCATTTAGGGATTTTAGTTGAGTTTCATTTTGTGTTTGCATTCCTTCTTGCTCTAATGGGAGGTTGTTTATAATTGTGAATAGGGTAGGTTAGTGTAGTTTAACTTGCTCTTTCATGTTCACTTTTATATGTATACACCATTGTAGAAAACAAAGAAATAATGGGATAATACTTTTACACCATTGAAGGGGATCAACAAAAATATTTTTTCCTTAACATAATAATAGGTTACACAATTTTTGTAGTTTTGGGTGTCTGGGTTAGGAAAGAGATAAGATGTCTTGAGGATAAGACATTGTCTCAAATAAGTGATGATTTCCAAGATAGATCTAACTGTACAACAAGTTAGATGTATCACATAGGGAATGTGGCATAATCAACCAACTATCATATCATCTAAAAGACATACCACCTACAAAAGATAATCCTTTGTACAATCATGTGTAGCTATAAGTAGGACTAGGAGTTCAACAATATGTAATATAGAGATACTAGGATATAACATGAGATGAGATGTAATATGAGATAGGGACTAGTCTACAAGTAAGCATTGTAATAGAGATAAATGTGATAAATGTAGATATACCACAAGTTTGGATAATGAATTTTTATTGAGTTATGTGTGTGATGTATGCATATATGTGATAAATTATTTAGTTTTAACTATTCTTTCCTACCGCAACCTTCTATAACTTACTACATAAGCCCCCGACCTTCCTCTTATCATCTACATTGGAGTATAAATACAACTCTCAAGACAGTCTCAAATCCTTAATCTATGCCCCATTCTTGCTAACATGCATAACTACTCTTAAGGGTTCCTACTTTCCAATTTCCACTTGTAGGGGATATGTCATTCTTCATATTTATATTTTATATATACTTGGTTATTAATCCTAAAATTTACTCAGGTTTTCAGAATCTTTACTAGACCAATGGATTCTTTGTCAAAATCAAATTAGCATGAAGTCTATATATATAGGAACATACCTCTTTACCATCTATACTTCTCAATTTAGCATTTTTTATTTAGATAACTTATTGATGGTGATCTATTGCCATGATGATCACATGGCCTTCCATGGTTACCACTAACATTTTATGATTTTTGGTTGCTCAAGTTTCTACTAACCATGATTATATCTCTTGCTAACATGATGATTATATCTTTTTCCTATTATTATCGTGATAAGATCTCACCTTTTTTGTGCTTGCAAAATTCATTCTTTAATTGTCATGGGTACTTTCACATTGATTTTTTCCCTATTCAAGGGAAATATTGAGATCATCTTGCTTCCTACCATTTACAAGTTATCACAATCATATCTTATTATATCAATTGATGACTTGTCATACAATATCTCCATAATCTTACATATTGGGTTTTACATAAGTACACCATTTAATAGATTTTTTCTCCTATCCTCCAACTTACTTTTATTTGTTCCATTCATCTAATTAGAGGGGAATATATCATGTCACATTCTTCTAATGAATATGCCTACCATGACTATCTCATGATTATTCATGTCCAAGTGTACAACTATGCTATTATAGTTGCTATAGGGAGTCGCTTACAACTATCCCTTGGTATGGTTTCCCCATGGCAATGTCTTACTTTTGTCATGGACAAATTCCATCATGTCAACTACCATTATGAACTATCTTATCATTGCTCCTTGGTAGTATCCTATGGTTGTCCTTAGACATTATCCTAGTTTACCTTTTTGTTTATAGATAATTAGTAGTTATACTTATTTTAGATGCTACTCATTAGATCTTTGCCTTCTTGATTTCAAGTTTCTAGGTAAAGTACTCATTGTGACCTGAAGTGCCGAGAATTATCATTCTCATCCATATCATGTATGAGTATTTATTATTTACTTTCAAGTTAATTTCTTATTTTACTTTTACATGCATCTTCATGGTAGTTTGTATCAAGTTATATTGGGGACAAAAAGTAATGGTAAAAATTGCATGCCTTTTAGTTTTTCCTCTCATTTTAAACCCACTTTAACTTGTTTATCCCTAATGCAATGAATAGCGTGTTAAATGATACATTTCACATATAAGGTGGAAAATAACTTGATCCTACCATTAATTTCATCTTTCATCTACACTCTTCCACACAATCTAGACCCAATCCTTAAATTATCTATTCTACACCTAGGTTCAAATCCATAACACACAATTGTTATACCTTATATGAAAATGAATCTAAATTTTTCAATTGAAATTCAAATATTAGTTGGATACATTGTCCTTCCCTTTGGCTATTAATAGTTGAATTAAAACATAAAATATTTTCATTGCATGTTAGAACTTTGTAGTTAAAGACAAACCCTAATTAATTTAAAACATCTAGCAAAACATTTTTGAAACACATCTAGTGTCTACCAAAAGAGGCTTCATTATTCCTTGCATTTTTTTTAGAATATCAACATCTACATCATATTCTAGGCAAATCACATAAGTAATTGTTGTTTTGAATCATTGTATCATGTCGTTTACTTCAAGCCCTTTTGGTCAAGCTTTAACCAAAAGGAGATGTTCCAAACTATTGGCAAACTTGTGACCATACAATCACATTTTATATACAGGTCATGCAATTAGGCAAAACATTTTCCACAAGATTCTAGAAGTTTATTATATCAAGATTAATATCTACAAATTGCATAAGCAAATATTGTCTTGAATCATTGTATCGTGTCATTAACTATATGCCCTTTTGGTTGGGTTTAACCAAAAGAAGATATTACAAGTTATTGGCAAACACATGACCATACAATTCACATTTTTTATATAGGTTGTGGAATTAGGCAAAACATTTTCCACAAGGTTCTAGAAGTTTATTATGTCAAAATTCAGATCTGCAAATTTAAGGTCAATTTTACAATTATTCATAACTTGGATTTTGTTGTTGCATAACGGCAATTCCACAATCACAAAAGTGACCCTCACTCCTAAACAAAATTTTCACTCATTTTAATGCAGTTGAATTACCAACCATATTTTGTTGTATAGATATAAATCATTTTAAAACACTTGACAAAATGAAATTCAACATCAAACTTAAAGCTAAATATTATTATTTATTATTTTAAATTCTTAACATTTATTTTAATATATTTACTATTCTAAGCTCTTGTTCCTATGTTTTTAAAATATTTTATATTAATCTTAACTAATTGATTATGCCTTAGATATTTTAATGGTGCCATTAATTTTCTTTTCAATTATTAAATCAAATATAATGTTACAATCCTTAACAAACATTTTAAAATTTGTAAATTATTAAAAAAAAAATTAATGAATAAGTCATTCTTCACTTTTTATTAACTATAAAAAGATAATAGTACAATATTAAAAAAAAATTGGATGGTAAAAGGAGACACTCAAACTCTATGCCAAACAATGTCCAAAACAAAGAAGAAAGTTTAACAAAGAGTCAAGTCCAAACATGAAAAAAATTAAGCAGCTATATTAAAAAAAAATTGGATGGTAAAAAGAGACACTCAAACTCTATGCCAAACAATGTCTGAAACAAAGACAAAAGTTTAACAAAGAGTCGAGTTCAAACATGAAAAAAATTAAACAGCTAATGCAACACTAACATCTTTAGGAGACACAGTAAGAAGAGAGGGATCTTTATCATCAGGTTTACCCAAACATCTTTAAAAAGAGAACTGTAATCAATGGGACAAAAATCCTAACGTTCAATGGAAAATACAAACAACATTGTTTCTAAATCTTCCAAAGTATATGCAATTGTCTTTATAGAACACGAATCAAAATTTTACAGGGATATAACTAGTGACACTACAAAAAGCTGTACAAAAAGCTGCACATTTAACGACTTGAGGATATGTACGCGAAACAAAAACAACGGCCCTTTTCATGTTAATCAAAACATTGAAATTGCCCAAAATTACTCTGTAACTTTTTGTCGCCTTAACAGCATTGCCCACCTTGAGTTATTGTTCCCATTGACAATAAAATTTTGGGTACTCGATATCTATAAGGACGATCATTTAAGAGATAGTTTACAAGTTGCAAGCCCTTGTAATCCTTCTCCAAACTGTTACCCATACCGATTCTGACTGTTTCCAACACAGGAGCGCTTTCCAAAATACAAGAGATAAATGCCACATAATATTTATGGTATTGTGCATAGCTTTCAATATTCAGAATAATTGTCTTCAAATTTCTAAACGTTAGAAACAACCCTTCCAGTTCATCCTCCTCCAGTTCCTGCATGTAAAATTTCATTCTTTAAGTTCCAAGTTGCTATCAAATAATTACAAGATGCACAACAAAATAGCCCTCATCTGATTGCCCCCTTTTCCTAAATTTAAGCACAAAGATCGGTTGGTTTGATCCAAACCCTCTCATTTTATGTGACAGTGTGTGGTTTTCAACAGAAGAACAATGGGTGAACAATGGGTAGCAAGCTAAGGGCAGGGTCCCATGCAGTTGATAAGCTTACTTTGGTTAGCAGCCACTGCTCAATTTTTAAGGAGATATTTGTAGAGCTAGTAATTCATGAATTTTTTTTTTTTTAAGGATTTTTCTATGCTACCTATCACTTGAATGTAAGTAAATTTTATTATAATTTTTTAACTTGATTTATTATAATTTTCTTACCTGACTTACAGTTAGGACTCCTGTATTTAAGGTTAATTTATTTATTTGCACTAATCATATACATACTTGTTCATTATACTTCTATTATTTTTGTTTCAGGGCTCATACAAATTGATGACATGTTTGTCACTAATTGTACATTCTGATGACATCACTTGAAATCAATTAAACAGTTAATTTAAAATTTACATAAGGTTACATGTGCTACTCAAATTTAAATACTAAATTCATTCATGCAACTGCATGGGGCCATGAGATAAATGAGTTTGATTTTGGGGGAAACTCTATGGTTAAGTGCAGTTGAGTCGGAGTAATACTAGGATGGGTGACCTCCTTGAGACCTTCACCCTATGAGCATCATCTAAATGCAATGAGTACTAAGTGGATCATTCATTCCCATGAGTGATGGGTTCATATGAACCACTACTCTTAAAATATGGGTTAAATGTATCATTCATTCCCATGAGAGATGGGTTTATGTGAACCACTAATGAAATATGGGTCAATGAATTTGACCCAATGCAATGAGTATTAAGTGAACCATTCATTCCCATGAGATGTAGGTTCATATGAACCCTTACTCGCGAAATATGGGTCTCAAACTCATTGTAATGAGTGTTAAGTGGACTTTTGATTCCCATGAGAGATGGGTTCGTGTGAACCACCACTCATAAAATATGGGTCATCTAGATGCAATAAGTGTTAAGTGAACCATTCATTCCCATGAGAAAAAGGTTTCTGTGAACCACTAATCATGAAATATGGTTCAATAAGTTTGACTAAAAAACTGCAATAAATTCACATAAATATCAATAACAAATGCTACATGAAATTATCTTAGTATCATTTGAACATTTTTTTTTTTATAAACTTCACAGTTTATAACCCGTTTTACAAAACATCACCTCAATGTTGATTAGTATCATTTGAACATTTTTTTTTGATAAACTTCACAGTTTATAACCCGTTTTACAAAACATCACCTCAATGTTGATTTCAAAGAATTGCAATCGAATGTTACAGTATACCAAATTGTTTTGATGCAAACTAAATGAAAAGAAAAAACCACTCTTCTGGAAAATAATTGGGAGTGTTTATGTACAGAGTAAAAGAACAAAAACACTTACCTCTGCAAAATAAATGGGAGAGTTAACGTACAACTCTTCCATGTGAGGAAATCTTTGTAGAACCTTCAGATGACAGAGATGTATATTATGGGAGTCGTCACAGGTGATTTTTCTTATTGATTTTACTGCTGTAAAATGTTGAAGAAGTTGGGACTCGGTTTCCAAGTGCACACACAACGGTAGACGTACTCTGAGCATTTTCAAACCACAGCAACGGGTAATTTTTATGCTTTCTAATCTTGGGCAATTTGCTGAAATTGAACAGTTATTATCCAGTCCAACAAGGGTGAGAGACTTAAGACTGTAGGAATTTATTACCCAATATGTAAGCGAATAACAAAAGGATACCGTCAAACTTTCAAGAAGGGAAGATAATCCTACAAGCCCCTCAAATACCTCCTCACTTAGCTCAACTTTTTCAAGATAACAAGTCACAAGTTGAGAGAAACCATGAAAAGATGCAGGCACCTTTCTCATCTTAAAATTATTAATAGACAGAGACGTAAGTGTTTCACAGGAAAAAAGAGATGCAGGAGCCTCTATTGGAATTTCACGACTTTCAAAATGTATGCGCTTGACACCTTTTACAGAAACACTAAGAGTCCAGTCGTGAATGTTGGCTTCACACCACTCACAGTTATAAAGTTCAAAACCCTCTACGGGACCACACTGCATGACAATAATCTTGTTGATTATACCTACAGTCGTATTGTGACGACTCAAATCAGATTTAACCTTTCTCTTTTTAGGCGAACTACTACAAGTAGAACTGAAAAACTGGGGAGAAAATTTGAGATGGGGTAAACGCATCCAAGCTCGACACCATTTACGAGAAACTGCAGAAAACCGAACGGCTTCTTTCAGAGGAAGTCTTGAAAGAATTTGAGAACACATCAAGTCATCTGGAAACTTCATCAAAGGATCTCTTTCACCCATTTCAAGACACGGCAGTTCATCTGGAAAATTCATCAAAGGATCTCTTTCACCCACACACACCAGTTCATCTGGAAAATCCATCGAAGGATCTCTTTCACCCAAACACACCACTTCATCTGAAAAATCCATTAAGGATCTCTTTCACCAATATTTTATCTGACTTCGAATTGCAAACATAAAACATTCCTCAAACATCCAATATGTGTTTTGAGATGTTCTTCTACTTCAATTAGGCAGACTAAGAATTTCTCTATCGCTAACAAATTTAAAGGCAACTACGAAGAAACTTAGAACTCAGATTTTAGGGCTCCCGGAATTATGACGATGCTGTCTTTCTTAATATCGAATTTATGACTATATACAATCCGGACGTAGTTCTCGCCGTCGACTTTAATGGCTGCCACGTAACAGTACTTTTTGATAGGAATGAAAAATTGCGAGATCAAGGGAAATGTAGGTCGGAGATACCAACGTACCATTTACTACGTACTATCCAGTTTCCAGTGTCGTTTCATTTTATGTTAACTATTAATGCTGCACATTGGATCATTTATCGCGTTGCTTACGGCATTGATGCTGTAAAGCTACGCCATTATGAAAAAGTTAGTAAGCAGACACGCTTCAAATTTCAGTTGTGTAAAATAGGTTTGTATATGAAAATAAAAATTTTAACAAAAAAATATTTGATAAGTAGGAAGTATTTTTCGCAGCATGTCAAATTATGATTTATTTCAGGGTTTAACTGCGTAGTTTTTGAGTCAAACACATGACCCATATTTCATAAGTAGTGGTTCACATGAACCCATCTCTCATGTTAATGAACGGTCCACTTAGCACTCATTGCATCTAGGTGATGCACACTTGGAAAATCATTTATGTGTTGTGAGTGGCTCAAAATTTTGAGCTCTATTTTGAGTAAAAGAAAAACATTAAAATCATTGAGAAAAATATGGTGGGGGCAATTTGGTTATTAAACAAATAATTCTTTTAATATTAAATAAATAATATTTTTTTCTTTACCTTTATGCAAATATTATAAGAAATTTTTTAATATTTATATTAATATAATATTCATATATTTATTGTATATATTATTTATAAATTTGATTTTTTTTTAGACTATAGCAATCGGGTAACCCCCTATACCCTGCGGTTTAAATTTGATTTTTTTTTAGACTTAGACTATAGGAATCGGGTCAGTGTGCCGAGTAAACTTTTTTGCGTGAGTGGCACACACGTACCATGTTAAGTTGGGCTCAGGGGAGATTGGATAAATTTGATATTTTAAATATTAATGAAACCATATAATTAATTACGCCGAGAGGTGTTCTACACTCACAGCAAGGGATGGAGTGAAATCTTTATTAGTTTGAAGAATATGAATATGAAAAGTCTCGTAGCATAGTCTCTTTAAATTAACTCATGTGAGCATATCAAATATTCTAACTGAAAATAATTTATAAATGCTAACAAATTGGAAGATGTGTACTCTGGATATATTTTTTTAAATATAAATATACTAGTTATATATTAATAATATACACTAGTTATATATTAATAATAGAATGTATATTAAATTATTGATTATACAAATTAGTAGAATTATTATTATATTTATATTTATGTTATATTATAGAAAATGAAATATTAATATATATTTGTGTATAACTATTAAATATTATACTGATGTAAATATTAATGTAAATATTAATGCCCATAAAATTATTATTATATTAAAATTTAAGAAATAACTAAAAAAATTTACATTTAAATACTATTTGCTAATTGCTTTTTAAATTATAATTATATTACTATCTCTTAAATTTTAATATAACAACAATTTTATTAGCAGCACTATTGAATGAGTTTTTTTTTTATCTAGTGATTAATCTATCTAGAGTAAACCAATGAAAACAAAGTATTTTTTTCATGTTAAACAAATTTTAATTTTTCTTAAGTCTACATGAGAAAATTTTAACGAAAAATATTCGGAAAATTGTGTTGTGATTGGCTCAAAATTTAAGCTCTTAAAGGATGGATTTTGCATAAATACTATCTTGAGTAAAACAAACACGCTAAAAGCAAGGAGAAAAATACGGTGGGAGAGAAGAAGCTCACAACACTAACATATTAACTTGTCAATTTTTTTAATGTTAAACAAATAATTTTTTTTTTTACCTCTATACAATATTATAACAAAAATTCTATTATCTATGTTAATATAATATTCATATTAATGTGATTATTTAATTTTGATTAATTATATATATTATTGATGCAGGAGCACTCGGGTGCATGCGTAGTGCATGCGTAATCCTGTGTCAACAAAAAAGATCATATCTCAATTTTACTTAATTTTAATCTAGTTTTTTTAGTTTCAGTTGCAATTTTGAGGATGTTGGCAATGTCGTCGTGACTAGTTGGGTGACTTCGTGTTACCAATCATTTCCAACAACCAATTCCTCATTTTCCTTTTAGAGGGCAAAAGTTTATTGATTTTATTAATTGAATGTATGGTCAGTCCATGGATCGACAAAGGGGATGCATTTGGTGCAGCCATAAGGAAAGTTCTATTCTCTTTTTGCATAATCTACTTAGCCTCTAAAGAGGCGCGAGCCATATGGTGCGTAGAAGTGCAACCATTCATTGTTGGTAGTAAGTATATGGTATTGTGTCAATTTCAAACAAGTTTATTTTTATTAAATTTGCAATGAACTTAATATATGTGAAAATTAATCTCTCACCGTGGTGGCATCCTGAAAAGCTCTGAAGGAAAAACATCGGTGAATTCCCTAAGAATAGGATGATCATCCAACAAAGTCTCTGGCTTATCCTCTGATCAGTCGCTGATAGAAATAGCAAAGAGTTGGCATCCCTTCCACATACTATGCTTAAGGTACATAGCTAAGATGATCCTAAGCGACACTAGCCTCTAAACTCCTGAGATCTTTACCCTATTTCCCTTGTCATCCAAATACTCAATTGATTTGTTGCGGAAATCCAACTTAATCTCACGAGCATTCAACCAATCCATACCCAAAATCACATCATAGGACCCTAGTGGAATAACCCAGAGATCTGTCATAGTGGAAAAAAACTCCAAGTCTTAATTGACAATCCTTAACCATATAACTAACAGACATCTTGGCTCCCGAAGCTAACTCTACATCCCATTTAGCATCTTGCTTAATGGGTAAAAGCACAAAGCTATGTCACATTTTTATAAAGGAAACAACCAACGTTGATCCAACTTTTAAACTTAAATCACTAAAAAGTGACATATGTGTTTTGAATTTTGAAATGATGTAAACTAATAAAATATTTATTTTTTAGTATATTTTATGTTTGTATTTTTTGAAAAATTTAAAACATTATTTGAATATAGTTTTTAATAAATTGACACTATAATTTAGTTGCTGATAAAATGCTGAAAAATGAAGTTACATGAGACGTCAATCTTTATATAGTAAATTTTATTTTTTTCTTCAATTTTTTTGTGTGTATTTATAACTTGAAACTTTAGTGTATGGATATATTTTTTTCCAATTTTGATAAATATATATATTTTTAAATAAATGATAAAATGTGTGTATTAAAACGTAGTTATTTCCATTTGACGTCAACTTTCATATTAACTATTTATCTAAAATAGAAAAAAAAATTATACCATCTTGATGTAGATTATTTTATCTAGTGCATCATATTTTTTTCAATTTTTTTAATAAGTTTTACTATTTTTCCTTGACATGGTAATCAACCTAATGTTTTGTGCTGATAACCTACTTTTAGTAAAAATAGAAAGGAAAATATAAATAATAATTAAACTATATATATATAAATTAAACTTATAGATCTACAAAAGGGTATTTTTATATTTTTTTTAAAATGTTGTTTACATGAGTAAAAGTTGTTAAAATATCAAGTTTTTCAAATAATATTTTTTTGGGTAAATTGGCCTCATAGTGGTGCTACATATGCATTTAGCCAACAATTTTAATTGGAAATGTTGTGGGCATATCTAACTTAGCTAGAATAAATCTCACAAAATTATATGTTTGACCAAAATTGATTTTTAGTTAGAAATACTTAAATTCACTTGTGCTGATAAGTCGGCTGAAAGTGTAACACAACTTTGTGCTTTTACCCTAATACCCACCAGCCTATACTTCTCCACTATTAATGGGGATACGAATGAATCCATAGCCCCAAAATCAAAGAGTATGGAAAAATTAATATTACCAATTTTACAAGGAGTCTTTATGACTGATGCCTGATGGTCTTCCTATCAATTATCCACTACTGCAAATATTTGTGGGCTTTGCCCACATCACCAACTATAGGCTTAGAAGCAGCTACCTGCTGACTTCCTATAACTGCATTATTCTATAGGCACTTTTGACCAATATGGCCCATACCTCCACATCTATAACAAGAAACCTTAGGTGGTTCCTGTGTTTGCAGCTAAAAAATAGGTCTACTAGAGCTAACTTGACTGCCTCTAAAATTTTGTTGTGTACGAGCTGGCCCCACATACTACATTTGTGGTTCCAATCTCTCCTCTGAGGTGGATCCTGCCAAGATCTAGATGGTCCTCCTTGAAAAGACCCATCCTTCTAACCCTGTTGTTGTTGCTACGGAGGTGATCTAGAAGGAAAGGAGTTAGTCCTGAATCCACTTCTAGGAGGCACGGATGGTTGAGAAAAAGTTATGGTTCTATTGTGCTTAGTTCTAGAAATTTTCATGGTTTTCATGATGCTCGGGTTGAATTTCTTCTTCAATTAGGGTCTTCTCTACTACTTGTCTCAAAGTCAAGGGCTCAGACAAATGTACAGGACATGAAATGCCATGGTTGAGTCCTCTAATGAAGTGATTGACCATCAACTTCTCATACTGAATATAATCAACATATTGTAGCAATTCCAAGAATTTATTCTCATATTGTGCCACTGTCAGACCTCTCTGTTGGAGATCAAGAAACTCATCAATCTTTTGTTGTCGAAAGTGTTCTGAGATGTATTTTGGCTTGAAGAACTCCAAGAAGATCTCCTAAGTAACATTGTCTGGTGTCAAGTGCCCTTTTCTCTCCTCCTGATGCCACCAAGTAGTAGCATTATCTCTGAACAAATGAACTACCAACCTACCCTTGAGATTACTCTCATAGGTTTTGAGTGCAAAACACTTCTCAAGACCTAGAAACTAAGATTCTACCTTCGTACCCTCAGTGGAACCAGAGAAGTTTGAAGGTTGAAGGCAGAGGAATTCTTTGATTTGTTTGCCAACATCAACAGGTGCATCCTGGTCTAACTGTACAAACTAAGGAGGGTGTTCATAATGTCTTGAATCACCCTTCCCTTCCTCAGCATGCTCTGCTCTACCTCTGTCTGGCCTTTTGCTATGCTCACAGGGAACAGAGTGGTGCTCATCTGAATGGAGTTGATTCTAATTATGGGGCGAGTTAGTAACAAGTGGAGGAAGTCTATCCTAAATAACATCTACCAAATGTTGCTGAGTTTGAAGTATCTGAGGCTCATGATTAGCATCTTCATTGGAATGGTCTAATTCTGACGATGCAGAATGAGTGCTCCTTTGTCAAGGAGGCATACTACAAGATAAAGAAAACAAGGTTATACAAAAACAAAATTACCCCAGAGTTCCTAAATTGTGGCAACTTGGGCTCTAATACCAAATGTCATGCCCACCCTTATGAACACCATAAGAATGGACTTGAACACAAAAATACTATAATTTTTATTTTTCTAAAATTAACTTTTCCAGAAAAACACTTGTTGAACAAACTTTATAGGATTAGTTTACCTAATTGTTCAAGTCTCCTAATCAATTTTGAAGTCTCACAAAGTGTGTATTACTTGTTTTTGCAACTAAAGGAAACAAAGATTAGACTAGTTAGTTAGGCAAATCTAATCAAGTGATAAACAAGAATCAAATAAACTTAACAACGAAATTGAATATCAATATAATTATACTCATGAGTGAATAATAAAACAACAAATTACATCTTAGCATATCTATTTAACTTGTAAATCAGAAATAACAAATTCACTACAATTTTTTTTTTTTTTTAGCAACATCTTCGCATGGTAAAAAATTTGAAATGGGAGCAGTAACAGACAGGCGGGAAAAACTTGGTGCAGGTTTTGGGCATAGCAGGACAGAATTCCCAAGCAAGGTGACGTCTGAGGTAAGTACTCCTTCCTCTTCCATTGTTCACCTGTCTAATCTCTGCAATAATATATTGGTTTATCGTGGGGCCTCCGCCTCGAATTCAAAATATGTGAAGGAAAAATTAGATGACAGGGGCAGCTGGAAAGCGCTCTTCTTGAGCCTGGTTAAACTTCCAGAAGATGGGGTGACATCATTCAGTCTAAGGCTGGGATACACCTCAAGATCAAAAATCCCTCTCTAGATAGGGCTGTGGCCAAAATGGAGAATGTTTTGGTGCGGAAGGTGTTTGTTAGGAGGCTGAATATCGAAATACTGAGGAAGTTGGCTACTAGTAAATGGGCTATCAAAGGTAGTCTGGCCATCTCTGCCCTTCTGAAAGGCATTTTCTACTTCTCCTTTAACAACTCTGTGGATTGTTTGAGGATTTTCACTAGAGGGCCCTGGTTCGTTGGTTAGCAAAGCTTGTCGCTCTGCAAATGGTGACCGGGTCTCAACCTAGAGGATGCTCTGGTGGACTCAGCTTCGACCTGGATTAGGCTCCCAGGTCTTCCTCTCGAGTTTTGGGATGATGAAATCTTTGCTGCCATAGCTAACTCTTTTGGTTGTTTCTTGTCCCTAGACAGTGTCACTAAGAACAGGAGTAGATATGTTTTTGCTAGAATCTGCATCAATGTTTAGACCCACAAGGTGCTCCCCACCTCTATTGTCTTGGACTCTAAGTTTAGTATTGGAATCAGGAGATTCAATATGAGAACTCTGCGCTATTCTATCAAAAATGTGGAAATATTGGGCATCTCATTAATGCCTGCAAGAAACCTAATATGGTTCCGGTGCCTGAATCCAAAGGGAAGGGGATCAAATTGGAGGGTTTAGACTCGTAGGCTGTGATGGTCAAACCCAAAGTGATTCCTATAGTCCAACAAGATTCTATGGTCCAGGGTTCTGAGACTGGAGGGACCAAAGAGCCCCTAGAGGTCTCAAACCCAGTAGATTTGAACATTGAGGTTCTAAACTTCACTAAAAAGGTCCCTATTGAGTCCATGGTATAGGGCTTGGTTTTGGGGACAAATTTGGACACAGACCAACAGACCTCAACCAACGAGATGGGGGTTGGGCCTATTGAGGAAGGTGTCATAGCTGTGCAACTTGAAATGCAAGCTGTGGATAGAGTTGAAGATAAAAACTCTATAGGGGATGGATTAAGTCTGGCGAGACCCCTCCCCTTAAGTTTCTCTCTAAGCCCATTGGCTCTGACCCCTCTTTCTCCCCCTTCGGAGAAGAATCTTAGGAAAATGGAAGATGTGGGAAACTCCAAGAGAGGTAGGAAACCACTGAAGGAGACCAGAAGAAAGGAAATAATCAAGGATTTGGCCAAAGGAAAGCAGAAAATGTTGGAGCTAATGGGCTCCAGGAGAGATAAGAAATGATAGTTATATCATGGAACATTAGAGGGCTTAATAGCACTCACAAGAAGCTTTTGCTGAAGAACTTCAAAAAAGAAGTGAGACCAGATATCTTACTTATACAAGAAACCTAAATGAAAGACGTAGATTTCAAGAAAATTAGCAACTATATTTGGCCCTTCTCTTGTGTGGAGGTTATCAGTGCAGAAGGGGCATCAGGAGGTCTGGCTATCATGTGGAAGCCTCACTTCCTTGATGGTATTGTCATTGGAACCAACAAAAACTACATAACTCTAAAGCTCAATCTCCATAATAGCTCATTGAGATAGAACTTAACCAATGTTTATGCTCCTAATAATATGGCCCAGAGAAGGCAACACTGGACCGATCTCAAAGCAGTCAAAGAAATGTGGGGGAGTAATAACTGGATGGTGGATAGAGATTTCAACTCACCCTTGTACCCATCTAAAAAATTAGGTGGTATTATGGACTTCACATAAAGCATGATGGACCTGGACAATTTCCTTCACTTGCTAGGGCTGGTGGACTTAGATTTGGAAGGCTTCAATTTCACATGGTCCAATAGGAGGGAAGGTAGTAGTCTAATCTAGGTCAAACTTGACTAGGTCCTGGTCTCAACAGGATGGGATATAATTGAAAGAAGCAAGCTAGAGAACCTTCTGAGATTTGGTTCTGACCACACCCCACTAATCCTCTCCTAGAACCCTAAATCTTGGAGAGCAAATCCCCCTTTTAGATTTGAAGCCATGTGGACTAAGCATCTAGACCTCTTTCAATTGGTCTCTGGATGGTGGAACAAAAAGGTGGATGGATCGAGCATGTTCATTATGGTCTAGAAACTTAAGGAGGTTAAGCTTCAACTAAAGGGTTGGAATAGGAACTCTTTTGGAAACATATTCAAGAAGGGTGAAATAAGGAATTGTCTTCTCAAGCTCTAGGGAGACATGGACAAAGGCATCCTATCTAGGGGAGACAAGGAAAGTGAGAAAATTTTGCTATCTAAGCTAGATAATTTAGTGGAGAGTGAAGAAATATATTGGAAGCAGAGATCCAGAGTGCAGTGGCTCAAAGGAGATAGAAATACCAAATTCTTCCACCAATCAGCCATGAGACATAGGAAAAGAAATAGAATCACTGAAATAATCCTTGAAAACAGAGAAGTGGTCCACAATGAAAACCATATTAGAATGGAACGAGTAAGGTATTTTGAAAGCATCTTATATAGAATAGGTACTCAGCCTAAGGAGGATAACCAGGAGTTAAATAATCTATTAGAAGTCATTCCTAAAATCCTGAATGAGGAGGACAACCTTGGTCTGATCAAGGATGTCACTGCTGAGGAGGTGAAAGCCATAGTTTTCTCTCTTAATCCCTTCAAAGCACTGGGACCTGACGCCTTCCCTCCGGTCTTCTTCCATACCTTTTGGGATATAATTGGGAAGGATATCATGGCTGTAGCTAAAGAGTTCACCAAAAGAGGGAGAATCTTGAAGGAAATCAACAACACTTTTATAGTACTTATACCAAAAAGAGAAGGAGCTAACAGAATGACCGAATTCAGACCCATAAATCTATGCAACACTCTCTATAAGATTTTTACCAAACTTCTAGTGCTACGAATCCAACCCTTTCTTGAAAAAATTATTCACCCTAATCAAAAGGGATTTATCCTGGGTAGACAAATCACAGATGCTATCATTATTGTCCATGAGAATTTACACTCCATGGTTACAGCAAGAAGGAAAGCATGTTTTTAAAACTTGATATTTCCAAAGCTTACGACATGGTTTCTTAGCAGTTCCTGGAGAAAGTCCTACAGAGATTTGGTTTCAATGAGAGAGTTGGAAATATGATGAAGTACTGCTACTCCAACCCCACTTACTCCATTCTCATCAATGGATCCCCCAAGGGTCACTTTAGAGCTAACAGAGGTCTAAGGCAAGGAGACCCCCTCTTGCCTTATTTGTTTATAATATTGGCAGATGTTCTTGGCAGTGTGATTAACAGGAGCATCAGTACTAGAAAGATTAAAGGTTTCATCCCTACTTCTGGATTATCTCCCTCTTCTCATTAGCAATTTGTGGATGATACTATTCTTATTGGGGAAGCTTCCACCAGGGAAGCAGTTGAGTGGAAGCGTATTCTTAACTCTTTTGCTACTGGATCTGGTCAAAGGATAAACTTTGACAAGAGTGGTATTTACTTCTTCAATACCAATTTGAGACTTCAAAGCAAGTTAGCCACTGTTCTGGGGTGCCAAATAAAGGAGATTCCTGATACTTATCTCAGGATGCCTCTCACGATAGGTAAACTCCCTAAAACCTACTAGAATCTAATGATTGAAAAAATGTAGAGAAAACTTGCAGCTTGGAAGGGCTCTCTCCTAAGCAATGCTGGAAAATTGCTCCTTCTTCATGCTTCACTCCAAAGCACGCCGGTCTACATCCTCTCCCTCTTCAAACTTCCCAAAGCCATAGCTAATAGGATTGAGTAGATTCAAAGATTATTTCTTTAGACTGGCTCCAACGAAAAAGATAGGATCTCTTTAGTGTCCTGGGAAGTGGTCCGCTCTCCTAAAAATAGAGGGGGCCTAGGGATCAGGAGAATCTCAGGGATAAATAAATCTTTGCTGGCTAAAGTTGGTTGGAGACTCATGATTGATAGCAATGACTGGACCAGCATAATGAAAGCCAAATATCTTAACAATGGTCAGGGAGCCAGCCTAATCACAAGCGATAGTCTTCCCCAAGGCTCCTCCATATGGAACAACATAGTGAAATCTAAAAGCCTTGTTAACTCTAGGCTCCAATGGAATGTTGGAAGAGGTACCACTATCAGATTCTGGGAGGACCCATGGATAAGCAGACCTCCCTTGGTGTCTCACCCTATTTTCTCTGCTATTATGAATCACCTCAAGGCTAAGCTTGGACATAATGTCTGCAACTACTAAGATGCCCTAGAAGGTAAGGAAAAGTGGAACCTCAGCACTAAAAGGCTTCAACAACCCCTAGTCACAGCTATGATTATGCTTCTATAAATTCTAAATAACCACAAATTTCACAAGAAGTTCTTGTTGGATCAGATGGTTTGGAAGGAAGACAAAACGAGTAAGTACTCGGTGAAGTCAAGGTACAGGAATATTGATAAGATTAAATGGGGTGGATTTAACTAGAATCACATATGGAGAAATGATGCTATCCCCAAGGTCAAATTCTTTAACTAGACAGCCAATCACCAGAGGATACTCACAATCGATAACCTCCAAAAAATGGAGGTTCCAAATGCCTAACAGGTGTATATTCTCTGTGAGAGGGCTGAAGAGACTATTGATCACTTGCTCTTTCATTATGACTTTGCCTGGAATATAAGACATACTTTATTGAGCCTATTTCAAATTTAATGGACTTGGCATAGGAGTCTAAGAAAAAACCTTGAAAGCTGGGACACCCCTTTTAAGCATCCTTTAATAAAATAGCTCCGGTGGCAATCCCTGCTCTACATCAGTTGGGGTGTTTGGGGAGAAAGGAACAACGGGATCTTTAGAGAGGAAAGAAGGGAATGGAGAATCACATCTGATATAATCAAACAAAGAATAACTGAAAACATCAGGGACTCTAACATTAAAGGCCCCGACTAGAATCCCTTAGAATTAGAAAATAAGAATGCTTTTAACTGGGGTCTTTTAGATAAACTATCCCTCCCAGAATTCAATAAGGAGATTAAAAGGAAGAACACCAAATGGCCCCCCTTCATTTGGGCTTGTCGAAACTTAATTTCGACAGAGCTTCAAAGGGAAACCCATTTCAGCCAGGAGGGGGAGCAGTGATTAGAGACGACAAGGTTAATGTCAGGGGAATCTACACAGGGAACCTAGGATTCCAATCTAACAATTTTGTAGAAGCCTATGCGGCTTACCAAGGAGTTTGTCTGGCTAAGGAACTAGGTATCAAAAATCTTGTCATAAAAGGGGACTCGAAAAACATATTGGACATGATCAAGACTAAAGCAGACCCTAGTTGGAACATTAAAGATGTTATAAATCTAAGCATTATTGAACTTAGAAATATGGACAAGGTGAAGGTGCAACACATCTTTAGGAAAATAAACATGAGAGCTGATAAGTTAGCGAATAGAGGTTGCATCATCAATGATTGCATTAAGTGGAAGAGGGGTGATGACATCCCTAACGACATCTCAAATTTCATCAATAATGATTAAAGACTACAAATTAAATGTTCAGTATGCTCGGATGGAGTGATAAACAATTCACACATTCTAGAGTACTCATGGAAAGGATCCTAATAATTTCAAAATATGCAACAAGTTTGCTATTGCATTGGGAATTGTTATTTTCTTGACTATTCTCTGTATCATTTACAGTCTACATTTCAGAGCCAAAGCAAATTATAGACTCAAGATGGGAGGCAACCTAAACCAAATGGAACTGACCCAGTTTGAAAGGCTGAAGGAAAATGGAGAACTTTGGGTGATTCTACAGAGAGGGGACTTCACCCCTTACATTGAAGCCATGAATGGTTATGATACTATTCTGTCAAGTGAGTTTGCACGTTCTTGGAAAGAAGGGACAGTCTATGTAAGAGGGTTAACTTTCAGGGTTTCTAAATATTTATTTGCTAAAGCCATGGGGCTTAAGCTAGAAGGGGTCCGTATAGCTAAAAGAGTAAAAGGTAACTATAAAGAAGATATGTTGAAGTTCCTCCAAGAGGGTGAGTCAATCATCAGATTGCAGAATGGTTTCAACTGTGAAGATTTACCTAGCATCTGGAGTGATGTTATGGAGGTCATCATGAGATACATCACACTTGAAGGTAGGTTTAAAAGATTTCATGCTTATCTTTTCCCCCTTCTAAATCATTTTCGTCACAACATAAGAATCAACCTTCCCTATTGGTTGTATTCCTCCCTTGAGGACTCTGTCCAGAAAGTGTTACTTGGAGAAAAACTCCTCCCATTACATCAAAGTCTTATTTACACCCTACTTAAGTTTGAATTGGCTCAAACCCCTACTCTAGGGTTTCGCCTCAGGATTTACAACCCTTATCTCATTAAAAACTTCCTTGATACTATTGGTAAGAACAATGAGGAGGGTTCCCCTGGCATTGGTCAGGGATCCTAGAGGGAAAACACTTCAACTGTTAAGAGTTCTCGGGGGGAGAGTTCCAAGGGCAAGGTTACCTCTGACCGGGGTTTGCAGACTAGGAAACAGGTAGGGCAGGGGAAGAGTAAAGAGAAAGAGGAAACCTTTGCTCCTCATGAATATTCCTCTCAGACCACTACTAATAGAGAAAACACTAAGGCTTCCACTCAGACTGTGATTGTGAAAATGGGTCAGATGGTTCTTCACAATATGAACATTCCTCAAACAGCCCAATCCCCGCATAAGAAAGAACAAAAAAGGAAACCTCAGCCTAAGGGGTATAAGGAGGTTGAGACCCCTAGGGTCAAGGGAGAGAAGAATGTTTAGAAAACCAAGCACAAAGGGAAGGCTAGCACTGATGAGGATGACAATTCTGAGGAGAAAGTGTTGATTCTGGATACTGACACTGAAACTGAGATGGATGAGGATACTGGCATTGAAACTAACATGGATGCGGAAGAAGACTCCTTCAAAGGCAAAGGGAAAAATATGATACACAAGGAAAAGGATAAACATATTCTCAAGGGCTCCAAACAACCCAATCAGATCATATCTGAAGACTTCCCCAGCAAGAAGGCTAAGATTACTAAGGATAACGCTGAGGAGAATCAGAATTCTAAGTCTAATCTATGCACTAAACACATGGATAGAGTTGCCACTCTTTATCAAGTGATGGATCTCCAAAACTAGGTTCTGAAATGGCAGCTTGCCCAACTCCACCATGCTATAAAGAAAATTCACCAGCTTGAGTCTATCACCCAACTGGATGTGGAGGACTAGCCAAAGGAAACTAATGATGAGCTATGGGGCCATGTTGAAAAGATGGCTTCTAGATTTGAAAAATGGGAACAGATTGAGGATGAAATAGGGCAAATTAAGGTAACTCAGGAAAACTTGGACAGGAAAGTGTCTAACCTTGTCGACTACAGCAGGGAAACAGTTAAGAACTCATCTGCCACTCTATTTGTATTGAAAGAGGAGTTGGAGAGAAGAAAAATTGTGTCTAAGTGATTTGATGGAAAAGAGAATCAAATGATCAAGAAACAGGGGAAAGCGGTACAGCTGAAGGAAAACAACAACAAGGAGAAGCTGGAGGTCACTCAGAGCCAGGAGACTGAGATGGATGTGAGAGGTAAGCAGAAGGTTCAAGCACAACTGGAGTGGGACACAGAGGAGACCCCCTTCATAGAGAAATTGGAGTTCCTAAGAAAAGAGTGGCATGCTATAAGTTGCCTTAAAACTATGGCCAGAAAGTAGCTAGTCGTTTGCTGGTTCTATCTATTTTGGTTGGCCTTTCTAGCCAATCTATCTCTGTTGTTGAGTTGCTACTTTTCTCTTGTTTTATGGCTTGTGAAACTCACTCTTTTTGCCTTCTGGGCCTCTGTATATGCGTTCGGGCCCTTTCCCAGTTACTTTAATCAAAACAAATTTACTAAAATCATAAATTTGAAAATGACAAGAATACATCCAATAAAGTAACTAATTTAAATTTTCTCAGGATATGAAATCATATACATATAAATGCATTCAAGTATCCATATATATAAACCTCCACACACACACACACATATATATATATATGTATGATTATATATATATCCAGAATATGGAAATCTGAAGCATATATAAGTGCACCATAACAAGAAAGATAACTTTTCTAACTTATAAATACACATCTATTCAAAGCAATATAAGAGAATATATTTATATATGTATATATATGTTATATATACATATATAAGAAACTACATAAATAATAAAAGATACTCATTAAATAACAGAACAACATATGATCTTTTCTAAATAAATATACATAAGAAAATGATTTCACTGAGATATATTATATATATACATATATATAGTAAGATATCTATAATATATATGTATATATATAAGATGATTTCTGTGATAGAGCCAGTAGAGTGGCAACACCGGATTCATGTTTCCACAATCATTATTCACGTTTCCACATTCATTGATTGGGAGAGGTGATCATTCCATTTACAACTCATATGATACGGCTAGCATTGGGTCCTCGCCTCTTGACCATCCCATCCTACCAACTCGCAAACATCTTTCTCTGATTCCTATGGGCTCCGATTCTGCAGGGCAGGGTCTGTCTGAAACAGAGGGAGATGACTAGAGTAGGGGATCCTTTTTGAACTAGACTAAACCAAACTAAACTAAACTAAACTAAACTATAGTAGGGGGTTGGGGGGTTCAATAGGGCTCATTTATAGGGCAGTCTTAAGAGAACCATATCCATTGGGTTCAATCCCCAGGCATTATTGGGAACCTATGCGCTGGGGGTCATCTCCAATCCCCATGCCTAGTTATATAGGTAGGGGCAGGAATCAAATCTATGCTTCAGCTAGGTCCCTACTATCCTATAAAAGCCCTCAAAACCATCACAAAAGTAAAATGAAGTAAAATGAAGTAATAATCCACTGAAATACATCACAAGAAACAAAAGTAAAATGATGTAATCAATCCACAAAAGATAAAAAAAGTGTAATTAATCCGCTTAATTACAATATCGCAAGTAAAAGATAAGTCTCATAAATAAGAATCAATAAAGTCAATAAATCTTCACAAAAGAAAAACCTCATAAATAAGATTCCATAAGAATCATTAAATCTTGCAAAAGATAATCTCATCAATATAAATTAAATAAAGTCATTGAATCTTACAATTTGTGAGCTCATCCTAGGTAAAAGCACTATAAAATCATATACAAAGTCCATTGACATTCATACCATAATACATCTAAATACAAGTTACAATGATCATGCACAACAAGAACAAATAAATCAATACGCTCATTAGTCGCACGAACCAAGTGGTCCTCTACCTACGTGCCGAGAGATGGGAACATGGCCTAGGTGCTTTTCCACCCAACCATGAAGTAATTACACTTCCCCAGATCCTTTCATGAAATGAAGGAAACCCAGCCCTACATGAAATATCTAGCTACCTAAAAACAACTGGTAGGAGGGAACACCCAATGCAACCCTGATGTCTGAATGTGCAATTCTAAATAATGAAATACAGATTGTCTCACAACATAATGTGGCAGAGATATATATAAATAAGTTTCCTAGACAAAATAAACATCTTTTTCAATATCATCTCGTTTAGATCTAAACCTTAACATAGTAACTTAGTTCAATTCTCGAAAAGAGGAAAAGCCATCTCTAATAATCCACATTCGACATCTTTGCCCAAAAAGTAACCCAAACACATTCCTAGATAAAAATTTACCTTCTTTCCCCAAATAAACAAGTAAATAAATAATAAATAAATCAATGAATAAATAAAATAAATAAATCCAAAATCACCTATGACCATTTCTAATCCCTTTCCCATGCATCAATCATGAAAACACACCTTTCAAGTAATAAACTATCATTTGTTCATACATTTGCATCTAAAGGTTGTCAAACTGGTTTTATTTCCTAATTAATATACAATTCAAATTTCATAATATATTGAGTTTTCTAAATCATTCAATTCAAGTATAGTCATTCCCTTCAAGAAGTTTTAATAAGACAATGATATTTACATCACAAATTTTACTCCATCATTCTAACATATAAAGAAAGATAATTTTAACATCAATCTATTCATTCATTTAGTTAAGTATAATTTGGGTGTCTAAATTCTGATTATAACCCTTATCTTTAATTGGTTGTCAAAAGTTTGAAGAAAATCAATGTTTAACCCTTTCCATTCAATTTCTGTATAAGTTTCAAGAAATTCATTTGTATAAGAGTTGATAATATATATATATATATATATATATATATATATATATATATATATATATATATATATATATATATATATATATATATATATATATATATATATATATATATATATATATGTGTATATATAATTGTTTCAGCATCTCACAACTAAATTTAAGAGCATAGGTAAATATCAGAAAAACCTACTATTTATGTTTTGAGTATTGATATAGCTAGTTTAAGAGTGTTTTAGAGAAGCTACAGTAACTTTACAATGCTGGCAACAGGAACTATTAACACTGGTGACAAGAACTGTTAACAATGGCAATAGGAACTGTGCAGATCTGACAGCAATAAAATGGATAAAGACAGATATAGAAGTTGGTAAAAGACTACTACAGGGTGAAATAAGATAAAGAAAAATAAGATGAAGATTCAACAAGCATGTTTTAATAGATTTTAGTGATCACAAGGTGTAGTTTTTAGCAATTTATAAACTAATTGTTAAGACAATCAACAGCAGACCGATTACTAAAATCATCTCATAGAGGTCTGAATTCTCGCGATAGGAATAAAGAAATAGTGACCATGATAAGGTAAGTAAAAAAAATAACCACAAACAGTGGCTAAGGAAACACAGGTCAACATCCACAGCAAATACAGAGGATAAAGGCAACTAGTGGCAGGAAGAAAAATAGGCCGATCATATGACAAAATAGACCAGAAAGTAATAGTTTCATAGGCCAAAATAAATCTATGTTTAATAGTTTTAATCCCCCATATTTATTTCAATGAAAAACTAGTAAAATACCTGGATTCTCTTCCCAAAGGGAAGGGTCTATTCTTTGCTGCAGTCGCTGATCAAGCTTTTCTTGTCACTGCCAAAACAAAATCCATGTTGTTGTGATGTTCACAACACGCCCCATTATGCTCCTTAGCAAAATGGGGACCCCTGCTGATGTTTTGCTTTTTGCTTCTGCTTGTGTTTTTCTGCTTTCTGGTGGTCTGGTAAAAATGAAGGTCAGGTGCATCATCATCATGATATAGGATGAGGTAGGTCATCATCATGAGGTCAGTTTGTCAAAGTTCATATTTTGTTTCTGTGACCTCATATTTAGAAAGAGCTTGGAATTCCATGCAGGTTTGCCTTTTACTTCACTTGAAAATTCTTCCATATGTGAAAGTTATGCACGGTCAAAGTTTTGGTCAAACCTGATATTCGCAGGAGGATCATCATATTTTTATATCCTAAGTCATGTTGTCAAGATCATCATGATCTTGGTCTATCACCCGATAAAAATCATACAGTCGCAATATCCGAACGTCAATCTTAGGTGGTAGTGCCCTTTACCCGTCAAATGGCCTTATGCGCATCTTCAGCATCATGATTTTTTAGGAGGGTCATATGTTATAAACTCAGTTTTGGTTACATGAGCATCATCATCATCATATTTGAAACGCCCCCCCGATAATATCCTGAGGTTCAAATAGCATGATGACGCCAACTTTAAGTCATAGTAGGTTCTCCCCGTCGAGTGGTCTTTTGTATCGCGAGCATCATCATGATATTTCAACATTACCTGATATTATAATATCATGCTGATCACCCTGACTTAGAAAAATCCACCTTCGGCATATTTGCATGCGCATGTTTAAAATCCTATCGGAGCGTCATCATCATGATATTTGCTAAACCTCGCTAAGATGATGATGACGACTTCATATCCTCTTGATCTCCTTTTGGCATGATCATCATCATCATCCTGATCTTTCACGGGTTATATTCGCTGAAATTCGCTAAGTGATGGAGACATCATCATCATAATTCGATATAGAGGATCATCATGTTCATATCCTCCTGATCGCCTTTTTTGCAATATCATGATGATCACCCTATCTATTCAGAAGAGGGCGATATTCCATTCCTCAAACAGCATGATCATATTTTGCAATATCACCCTAGCGCAAATATCATGATGACCTCAACTCATCCTTGTGCTCCGAAAACGAGGATCATCATCATCATTTTTTTAATCCTGTCCTGTTGTCAAGATCATCATGATCTTGTTTGTTCACCCGACATTTCGTAAAGTCCTCCTGCCGATGAAGTAAGACCTTTTGCAAATATCCTAATGATCCTCATCATCCTGATTTCCCTTCGGCAGGATATTTTCCAAAACATGATCTGGTTAGCGAAATATCATGATGACGTCATGATCTAAGTTTAACGAAGGCTCCGAATATCATGATGACGTCATCCCGATCTGATAAACGAAGAAGTAAATATCCTGATGATCATCATCATCACATTTTCCTTCAACAGGATATTTTCCGAAGCACGATCCGGTTCACAAGTATGATGATGATGTCTTATTCTAAGTTCGACAAAAACAAATATCCTGATGATGATCATCATCATCACATTTTTCCTTCAAACAGGATATTTTCAAGCACGATCCGTTTCCCGAATATGATGATGACGTCTTATTCCAAGTTCAACAAAAGCCCCAAATATGATGATGATCATCATCATCCTGATCTGTCGAGAGGGTTACCTTGGCCACAAAAAGGGTCATATTACATTCATCATCCTGATCATGCTCCTTAGGTGACCCGATATCACAATTATCCCCTGATCTTAACTGAACATGATGATGACGTCATCCTTAGCATTTCAATGAAGCCCGAATATCATGATGACGTCACCATCATTTTCCTTTCCTCGGCAGCATGATCATATTCATATCCTCCTATTCTTCTTCAACATGATGATGATGATGATGTTGTTCTTTTCTCCAATATGCAGAAGCGGAATATCATGATGACGTCATCTGGAACTTCTCACAAGGGAGAGCATCATATTTCCAGAATATCATGATGATGAGGTGAAAATCGACCAACATGTTTTTTTTGACATGCCGATAGCGATGATCATGCCGATGGGCGGGAAATGAAGCGGTGGAATTTTAAAGTGTTTTTTTTGGCACCTGTGGCATTTTCCCGGTCAGCAATAGTTGACCAGATGAATCTTGAGCAGTCTGGGCACATTTTGGACGCGTTTTGAGGAGTTTTCTGGATCCGATTTCCACAATCTTGCGCAGTCACCTGGGTTTAAACGGTTATTTTAATTTCATGCTGTTTATGTGATAAATGAAATACTTATTGCTTGTCTTGTCTTGCAGGCTTGCAGTTGAGGAAGCAGCTGGAAAGTCAACACAGTGACCTCATGGAGGCAGAAGATCTGATCTCAGGAGCAAGAAGATAAGGATGAAATGCGAAAAGTCAAGGCCATTCAAGTGAAGAACAGAGTTGCAGCTGAAGGTATTACTGCAACAGACAAACAGAAGTTATTGCCCAGCTGCCGGAACTTCTCAGAAGGGGCAATATTTCACCCAGATTTGACACTGCTCAGAGATATTTTTTGAGAACTAGTTCACCTGTATTTATTGCTGTAACCAAGGGTTTAAACCAGGGGTTCAGTAAGGTTTTTGCTGTAGTGAGGACAATCAGAATGTCTTTATATTGTGCCTCTCTACACTGTAATACTTTACAACAGGGATTCTAGGAAAACACACAGGGATTTTAGGATTTTGCCAGAATTGTAGAGCCTTTCTGGGCATAGTTTAGTGTAGAAGAAGGAGGTCGCCTGTTTGTCTGCAGTAAGGTGCGCGTGGAATGTCTGGATGCCTTACTGTATCTGTAAAGCTTGTAAGTTCTCTGTAGTATGATCAATGAAACTAAGAGTCATTCTTACATTGTAAATCATGTATGACTATTCGTTTCTGATACAATAGAATCTGGAGTTCTGCATCTATCTTCTGAGTGTTCTCCTGCTCTTCTTTGTGTTTTGAAATATTTTCTTTGAGAGCTTGCAATTTTAAATGTATGTTTGTGAAAATGCTCAGAACTTACATTTAGGGTTTTTACTGTGGATTTGATCAAATTACTGTGGTATTTACATAGTGCTTAACAGAAACAATTAGATCCTTTGGTAGATTAAATGAGGTATAGATTGGATCTTTCTAACTTTTCCCAACCCATCTGAAATATTTAGCTGAAAACGAAGAAATCTAAAGGAAATTGTCTCAAATTTGAAGAAGCGTGATAACAGAGCTATAAGTAGACAGTTTTCATAAATAGATAAAGAAGAAAGCTGCAAAAATCCAAGAAAACCATCTAAAACTTGCAGCCCGGTAACACTTGTATGCAAATGAACAGAATACTTGTTGAAATCTATGACCTTTTTGCATATTCTTAGTCCAGTAAGCCATCAAACAAACCTAAACTACGTAAGGCCTCTTGAACATTACAGCTTCACATTGACCAACTGAACTTGACCAACCGAACCATTGTAGACTTGGGATTAGTTGAATCTCAAATGATTCCTTCTTATCTTTCAAGTATAGTTTCAGTTCATTATATGTGAATTTTAACTTATTGTTATGATTGCATCAAAACAGTCATCAACACATGTCACCTTCTATTCCTAAAAAACTCACTAAATAATCTGAATCTCTTGAAAGTATTTCTAGGTTTTGTTCTTCTCTTCCCTATCTTTCCTGAACATTTTACAGTTTCAAATTTCATTTTGATATGAAAAAGTTATGGTCGTTTTACTATCATTGTTCTTGACTATTTTCTGAAAACATTTTTTTTGTCTCTGCTGCCAAATTCGTGGTTCTTTTTCTCTGCTGAGAGGTTTTTCTTTTATTCCCAAAAATCATCTCTTATTTTTGGTGATTGATTTAAGTTTCTTTTTATCTTTTTTCTCTTTTTTTAATAATTGAAGTCTTGTTTATGTTTACATGAAATTTGGCCTTCAAAAGCCTAAAAAAAAATAATAAAAATAAACTTATTTTAATCTTGCATGATAGAATTATTATTATATTTCTAAATATAATTTTCATAATAATAAAGCAATTTATCTAACTTTAAATAAATAATAACTATTTCTTTTTGAAAATACATTAAAATAAACTTTATTTATTTCTAAAACTTGCATGATAGAAAACTCTATTTTTTAATTGTGTAATTTAGATTTCTAAATATGATAATCACACAATAATGTAATTTATCTAATTTAAAATATGTAATAACCATTTATTTTAATTCCTATATTTAATTTTCTAAATATAATAGTTATTATTAATATAATTTATTTATCTTTAATAACACATAAATGTAAGGAAATGTGAGCATCTCAGAACGTATTTCTAAGAACAGTGGTGTCTTCGACAGATTTAAAATTCTTTTCAATTGCTTCAAAAATATGCACAACTATGCCATTAAAGCGGAAACTGACATAGAACATTTCCAACATTGACCCTTCAAGGAAAACACAAGCGAACATTAACTAGCTTCAACAGCAGAAATATTAAACATGAAAGATAGAACAAGAACACAGATTTACTTGGGGAAAACCCTTACGGGTAAAAAAACCCCACACTCCAAATCACAAAGCCATTGTATTATCAGCAACCTTTACAGTTACAATACATTTACAGGCTCATAGCCTTTACAGGAGATTAACATCTTGTTCCTTCTGAAGAATAGCTGTCAGTATAACCCTTCTTGGTCATAATCCCCTTCACCCGAACTCTGCTCTTTTTCATCTCTCCTTAGTTCCTTCTTATATTGTTAATATGCTACGTACAACATACAGCATAGGACTTCATAGAAGAAGAAGAACAGAGCTCACCTAATTGAACTCTCCACTCTTCCCAATTGATTCCAAATTGCTTTTAGCAATCTAATCGAATCAGCCATCTGAGCAACCAACCATTTCAGTTACGCTCACCAACTGTCCAAACTACTGTTTCTGACTGTTCGCATTCATGAGATTAGTCCCACATGCATCCGTCGACAAACACATCAACTGTATATATACACGAACACATGATAAGTTTATCAATGGCACTTTTGCTGACAAGACTAAGCATTACACCATTCACCGACCGTCAGAAAGACCTTGACATTCGGTATAACTTCATCCCTCTTTGCCGACAATGTTTCTCCTGCCGATGCCAAGTCTTTGCCAACCCTCCATCGGAGTGATAGGTAAGATCAAGAAGACTTCTCAACATTGGGCTGACAAATGTTCTCACATCGACCACACCATCGTCAAGACATAGATCATCGGTGACACTTCTTCTATCTGCGCCAATAGCAAACTCCATACTGATGACCAGGCCTTCATAAGATTAACACAGCATATTGGAGAAAGCACTCTAAACCATGCTGATAGTAAAGTCTTCCCGATAGAGCATACACTAGCCCGTCATCGGTAAGAAGACCCTGTACATCAGAAGAAGTCTCTCAAACTACTCTGACAAAGGTAAGTCCCACTAATCCAAAACCTCCACAGTTCATCAGAGTGAGACATAACATCGAAGCAACATCTTTAGGCAAGCCCGATAGAGAATGTCAACCAGACAACTTCCCTTCATTAGTGTAACCTAGCATATCGATGTAAGACTCTGAACTCTCGCCGATGGCCAACCTTATGCCGATAGTCATCACATATCAGTTGACCTGTAATCTGAGTCACTATTACTCAACAATAAACACTTTAAATCAATCAAGAAGCATTTAAATAATATTTAAAATAACATTATATATACCTATTGGAATTTAAATATAATTGTTGAAATCCAATTAGATATTGTCTTCCAAACATCCATATTTATATAAACAATGTTAAGGTAAATAGATTTTACCTTGCTTAAGTTTTCCTTAGGCTTAAATAATTGGTTTCGGAAGGTATTCCCGTTAGGGTAGATTTATCCGTTAAAAGATCACCCATCATATTTATTTTGCCTTTAAATAGGCACATTTGTACATTTGTAAATAATCAATCAAGCAATAGAGATTTTCTTCTCGCATCAAGCTCTTATCATCCTCCTGTGGTGAACTATCTTCCTGGTTGATCCTGAGCATCCCAACATGCTATCAGAGATCAATGCTAGGAACCCTCATCCAAATCCAAAGAATTGAGCTAGAGAAGAGATCAGTCCAGGCATCAATCCATGCCTGCACATCGGATTAAGGAGGCATCAATCCATGTCTATGTTTGGGGCATTTTCCCTCATTCAACACCATTCGCAGTAGCAAGAAATCCATAAATTGGCCGATTCAAATACATCAGGCTGCCTTACTATTGTTTTCGCCTAGAGCATAAGCATCTGCCATTTCGAAATCAGACAAAAATTTCTCATACCTGAATTCCCATCATCACAGCAAATCAACATTATTTTTGGAGGCCCATTTTTTAAATGTTGGCACTATTCCTTTTATTGTTGGTAGGGCTTATTCTTTGAAGGCTTCGATTTGCTCATACAGAATGGTGCATGATGACCAAATTCCTGCCAAGAAAGCATCAGAAACGTCATAAAAAAATCACAGATGTGTTGTAAGCACAACGATTCACTTTCGAAAGCGGTGTCCAATGGCCTCCAGTGTGGGTAAATCTACCTTGAGGTGTATGGGAACAACATTAAGTTTTTTGGCAGAGATATAGGTATATATATTTTCAAACTTTATAAAGTCTTTGCATTAATATTTATTTAGGGTTTATTGTTTGGAAGCGTGGTGGGCCTGGTGATTGGGCACTATTTTGAAGTTGAATTGGGACTTTAGTCCCACATAGGCTGGGTGGATACAGTTTTTGGCTTTATATATGCTAACATTCGCTTTGGAAGTTGAAGTGCTTGTGTAAGGCTTGTGGTGATCCGTTGTTGGTGTATTTGGTGACTTTGATTGGTTGGCACAACTCACCCCCTATATTTTGCAACAAATCCATTGTGTATTTTTCACTCTCTTGCAGAAGGTGGTCACGTGGCTGACCAAGAGCTAATCCACTCAAGGGCTTAATCTGGTCCTTCATTCTTGCATTGAGCCCCCATACATGACTTTTCTTCCATGGAGCATATCTTGGGCATCCAGAGTCCATTTTTTGCGTTCCGCATATCATCAGAAAGCTAACTTCGCTAACCTCACAGTGGTACAGGTCAATCCTTCCTAGTTTTATCATTTATCAGCATCTTTTTTCAGTTTCTAACTTGGTTGCACACAATGACTGAACCAGGGTTCGAGGTTCTTACTCCTCACAATTATCATATGTGGAAAGTGAAAATGCAAAGGTTACTTTGGTCAAAGGGATTATGGTTTACCTTAAACAAAGAACAACCAAATATCACCAGGGAATATGAGAATTTTGCATATAAGAATAAGTGTGATGAGGCGATGGGCCAAATTGCAATGCATATCTCGGATTCTTTGTTCTTCCACATCGAGGAGTGCACTACACCTAGAGAGGTATGGACTAAACTTAAGGATCTCTTTGTGTAGTTAGTGAAATAATGGCCATTCAATTAGAAGATGAATTAGCATCTCTTTATATAGATACATTCCCTACTATTGAGGATTACCTAGTAAAATTCAAGTCCTTACGTTCTCAATTGTTAGGGTGTGGAAAAGAAAAACGTGATAAGGAATGCATTTTCTTGGTTCTATCAAAATTAACAGGTGTTTTTTCATACTTTGCTACTTCCTTTTATTCTACAATGGATGGGTTGGGAAATAGATTTGTTATGCCATCCTTTGAGACATTCTTTGAAAGATTGACTAGAGAACAATCCAAACTTCGTCAATCTAATATCACTAAGTCTCATGCATTAGTTGCTTCTACATCCAAAGAGAAAGGAAAGAACAAGAAGGATGAACCCAAAATAGAATCAAATGAGCCTTCCAATCCATCTTCTAAAGAGACACATCCTAAGAAGGAAAGGCCCAAATGTAACTTTTGCAAAAAAAGAGGGCCATAGTGAACAAGGTTGTTATAAGAAGGAAATTCATGAGTTAAAATAGTTGCTCAAGGAACATAATATAACCCCTCCTTCGTCATCTAGTTCACCTCATCCTTCTAACAAAAATAAGAATAAGGACAAGGATACTTCTCCTAGCTTCAAAGGAAAAGGACATGCCCCAATTACTACTCATGTATCCAGAGATGTCGGATGGATCATTGATTCAGGGGCTTTAGTGTACATTACTCGATCACTTGATTTATTAGTTCAAGGTACTCTTAGAGCACCCTATTATGATAGATTCATGGTTGCTAACAATCAGGTAGTTCAAGTTGTTTCCATAGGAGAGATTAATTTGGGTGATGGCTTGGTTTCTAATGTCTATTGTATTCCTGAAATTGCTCATAATCTATTATCAATTTATCAGAACACACAGGCAGGTAACATAGTGGAGTTTACCTCTGATTCAGTGCTTATTCGTCATGCTTCAAGAGAGTTTTTTGTAGTAGGTAGGGCTGATCATCAGTCCAAGGTATATACCTTTGATCATTTTATTGATGATGATGATCCCTATGTTCCTTTGACTCCACCATCCAATGTACAAAGTAAATCTGTTCCTCTTAATGGGTTTGTTGATTTAATCACTATACCAACATCACCTACCACATCAGAGTTGACAAAAGATATCATCAGTTCTTTCGATATGAGTTCTTCTCTTGAGCAGGTTGATCATAGTATTCCAGATCTTGCTTTGGTTGATGAGTATTTGGTAGGTTTATCAGACTTGCTTGTGAAACCTCATCCAGTAGATTTGGGAGACATACTTGAGGGGATTTGTCTCCTCTTTGATGACAGTCTCAGCACGAATGTTGATATATCCTCATCTTCTTTGGAGAGTGACATTGATGACTTTTCTCCTTTACTTGATTTATCACATTTCTTGGTTGAGTTTGATCATGATTATGTGGTGGATTATTCATATTTGGAGACTCTTCCTCATTCTTTAGAGATTTTTATTTGGAGACTTCCAATGTCCACTTTTCAGTTGGACATGGAGTAGCTTCTACATCATTCGGTTGACCTATTTCTTCATAAGGGGAGATGTGTTGCCTGTAGACATTGGATCATATTCTATTTCTAGGCATACTTCATCGACAATGCAGCTTCTTCATTAAGGGGGGTGTAAGGGTAAATAGATTTTACCTTGCTCAAGTTTTACTTAGGCTTAAATAATTAGTTTGGGAAGGTATTCCCGTTAGGGTGGTTTTATCCATTAAAAGATTACCCATCATATTTCTTTTACCTTTAAATAGGAACATTTGTACATTTGTAAATAATCAATCAAGCAATAGAGATTTTCGTCTCGCATCAAGCTCTTATCATCCTCTTGTGGTGAACTATCTTCTTGGTTGATCCCGAGCATCCCAACAAACAATAAAGCACTTATCTATTTTATTATTTAAATAATTTAGTTACACTAATTTAAAATACACCATTTAAATTTAATCAACACACCATTTAATATTAAATAAAATAATGCATTTAAAATAAACTTATTATAGAAAATAAAACACAATATTTTCTAAGTATCTAACCATCCATCCATTTATTATCCACACAATGATGCATAAAAATTGAGTCATTCAAATGCAATATGAGACTACGTGAGTGTGTGATTGCATCAGAGTTAATCATCCCAAATAGTTCTTGCCAAGTCAATAGAACACCTCTACCTCAGCCATGTTCTCGTGTTTGATAAGTACCTGAATTCATTCGTACTCAACTTGATGTCAACAGATTAGTTCCCAAAAACATAGCTGAAGAAAAACATCATAATCATACCAATAATATTTAATATTTAAATCAAATTTCTAATTTATGTAAATATATCATCATGATAATTACCTTCACACACGTGGAACTTAATCAAAGTAAAATAATCATGGTAAATGTTCACTAATCTAGAATAATAATATAGTCCATAAAAACAAAACGTGACATCCTTCCCCACTAGGAAGAGACATCGTCTCAACGTCTTATTACAATCACCATGAAATAAAAAGAGTAAACACACTCCTGTTATAAAAAGTAACACATTGTGCAACATGGTATCATAATAAGTACATCTCAATTAGAATAAGGGAATTAAGGGTATTCCGAGTCTATATGTAATGATTCGTTGTAAAGAAAATTATCAATAATTCTTTTTCCTTTCTATTAGTTTCCATTTTCAACCTTTGTTATCACTATAATGATTTCTATCTCATATACTAACTCAAGAGGCATATCTACATTCTATAACACACATAACTTCTCATATAAAGATATCAACAATATGTTCACTTTTGTCAGGCATGCCTACTACATGAGGCATCTGAACATTGCCATCCAAGGATAATACACAAGCATCCCATACTACTTGTTATCATCATCGGCAAGTACTTATCAACATTAAATAAAGGTAAAAGTTTTCACAATAAATCCAATATCAACACTAAATAAAAAGAGAAAGTTTCCATCAACGAAAAGTTAGGATCATCAATACTAAAATAAGATCATCAACATTAAAATAGGATCATCAACACCAAAATGTTCAAAATTACAATATTAAATCATGATTTCAATCAGATGGTCAATCATAGAAAAATCAACATGTTTCCAACACTAAACTTCCAAAGAATCAACAATAAGGTAAGTAGATCAATATGTTTTCGACACTAAATCTAAAAGGTTTTTTTTTTTTTAAATAATTCGACATGATGTCAACATTAAAAAAATAAAGAAGATCAACATTAAAATAATTTCAACAGTAAATCACAAAAGATCAAAATTACATAGGTTGACTTGTTTTTAACACTAAATTAACAAAAATTCAAAGTCAACATTAAATTTTGAAAATAACTTCTACTAAATTGCACTTGATTAAGCTTATGGTACTCAAGGTATTCATAAGTTTCAAGCATAAATAATAAGACTTATAAATCAAAGATAATCAAATCTCAAAAGCAAGACGAGTAACTTGAATGTAAAAGGTCATACAAAAGGAAGTTTTCAACAAGAAGCTAATACATCCAGATAAAAGTTATTCAACATCAAAGAATTGAAGCCATCATATTTTCAACACTAAGTTGGCAAGTCTAATAATAAAGGTTCTAAATTTTCTAACTTAACCATAATTAAAGAATCAACTCAAACTCTACATTTATCAAGTAAAACAAGAATAATATAATCTTTCTTAATCAATTTCAAATTCACATGTACATAAACCTAATCCACTTACAAGTACATTTAATACATAATCCAAAATTTATTCATCTTAGGCTTGTAGCCTATCAAGTCACCCTAGCATCAATGAGGGATTACAATATAAGTATGAATTATCAATTATCCAATATCAATCCAACATCTCTGGCTACATCTATGAGGCAAGGGACGAGAACTGTTGGAATTAGTCTAGACAATTGAGAGGGGGGGGGGGGTGAATCAGTTGTCTGAAAAATTTTAACCTTTTCTTCTTTTAATCTTCTTTTACAACTTTCTATCAGATAAACATTAAAGCATGAATCAATAACACAAGAGCAGAAATAAATTCAGCACACATAACACTAGAATTTTTACATGGAAACGCAATTAAGGGAAAACCACGGTGGGGGTTAACCCACAAGTTTGTACCCTATTAAAAGTACTTAGAAGAAAAGGGAAGGCACATGCCTTCGGGCTCACTACTCAAGAGAGGCTCATTGCCTATAGAATTTATGTTTAATACATAAAGAATGAACTGTGAAATATCATCTACTTTATGCCTGGTTATTTCCTTTGAAAGCTCACAAAACTTCTAATCTACTCCAAATACTTCTTCTCTAGCTCTTCATCTAAACATCTCTTGTTCTTCTGCTTCTCCTCTGCTCTACTCTGCCTTTGAGCCTTTCTTTGGATTTCATTATTTTGCACAAGGATAGTTTTCCACAACTTGTCAACAAGTATTTATACTCTTCATCAACCTTAGAATAAACATCAAGTTCAGCCCTACAAACATCTGACTTAATGCGAATCACTAAGCTGTCAAGCCAAATATAACTGGGACTCACATCTTCCTTGATCAATATGCCACGCTTCATAGAATTGCTCTTATATCATTTGCAACATGCTTGAATCATCCAGTCGGCCAAGACTGGAAAGAACATCAACACCAGGAAGGAAATCTTCATTGATAAGCTCAAACTTCAATGCAAACCTCCAACAAAGCAATTACACAATCCAAAGACCTCCACAAGCACATTGAATTCAACAAAAATATCCACACTCCTCCAAATCATCATAATCACTTGCATCTTCCTCCGGAACCTCAAGAACACTGTCAGCCATGACTATCACATTAGAAAGATTGCTTGTGGACCTCCAAACCACGAACCCCTTGAATGGATGATACATATTAAAGTCTCAAACATGCCTCTAGCTCCGCAGATCATCATTTGACATATCTAGAACAATCTGGACCTCTTGCCTGTCACTCTGTCTCTTCTGAACACTACAAAACTGGTTCTACTCAGATGGCCATAGCTTCTTCAAATCTTCATGTGAAGCCTTCAAAACTTAATTGGAGCTTCTTCAGACAATCCTCTACTCAACCATATGGTCCACATACATTGATCCTCATTAATTTTCTCAATATCCTTAACAATCCATTCTTCTATACAGGCAGTAAAATAGGATACAGTTGACACCAATGGCAACAAGGATATGTTGGCATCAATGATAACACTGATTAGGCACATATTTGCAACAATATCCCCCTTTGTCATTGATGGCAACATATGATGTGAAAAACTGATTTGACCATCAAGACAAGACCTTCTCACCCTTTCTCTTATCACTTCTGCAGTCACTTTCTTCACTGCTCCCCCTTTCATCAGCAACTAGTTTTTCATAGGAACTTCTCTTCCCCTTTGACATCAATGAAAAAGGGCACATATTTGCAATCTTTTCTCCTTTTTGTTTCAAACTGATCCCAAAATTTTCATACCTACTACTCCCCCTGAGTAGTATCTCCTTAACATCAATCCGGATCACAAGATATGACTGTGAATTCCACTAGACTGACGCACCTTAGTGCATCTTAGTTGTGATCAGGAGGAGTAATAACCCCTAACTTCTCTATGAGATACTCAAAAGTATCCTTTGGAAGAGTCTTAGTGAAAATATCCACAATCTGATCCTTTGAGACACAAACTCCAACTTGACTTTATTCTCATTTACTTTCTCTCTCAAGAAATGAAACTTGATGGATATGTGCTTTGTCTTTGAATGCAACACCCAATTCTTTGAGATGCTTATTGCACTTGAATTATCATAGAAGATTGTGATAGGCTCCTCAAACATAATTTTGATGTCTTTCAACATTTGCTTCATCAACATAACTTGAGTACAATTGTTTGCTGCTGCTATGTACTCTGCCTCTACTGTAGATAGGGATATTTCCTCCTACTTTTTGCTTAGCCAAGAAACAATCTACTTCCCAAGAAGAATGTACCACCAATAGTTTTTTTTCTGTCATCCACATCTCCTACCCAATTAGCATCTGTATATGGATGTAGAGTGAAGTCATTATCCTTTGGATACCATAATCCATAATCAGTTGTCCCTTTGAGATATCTAAAAATTCTCTTGATTTCTACAACATGGGATTCTTTAGGATCAGCTTGGAATCTAGCAACAAGCCCAATTGCATTCATGATATCAGGTCTGGTCTGAGTAAGATAGAATAGTCCTCCAATCATTGATCTATACCTTTTCTGATTTACCTTAGGGGAGTCATCATCTTTACTCAACTTACATCTAGTTACCATAGGACTACCTATTGGCTTTGAATCTTCCATTCCAAACTTCTTCAACAATTCTTTCACATACTTAGACTAAGATATGAAGATACTTTTATCTGACTGAGTGATTTGCAGACCTAAGAAGAAGTTCATTTCACCAAACATGGACATCTCAAATTCACTTTGCATCTGATTAGAAAATGTTTTGCACATACTCTCATTTCCACCAAAAATGATATCAACAAATACCTCAACAATCAGAATATTCTCATGATCAATCTTGAAGTAGAGATTACTGTCAGCAGTGCCTTTGCTATAAACTAGCTTTAGCAAATATTTATCTTACTTGCATACCAGGCTATTGGAGCTTTTTTGAGTCCATACAATGCTTTCCTTAATCTATAGACCATGTCTCTCTTATTAGACAACTGAAATCCTTCTGGTTTCTCAATGTAGACTTCTTCTTCTAACTCTCCATTTAGAAATGCTGACTTGACATCCATCTGATAGACATTGAAATCTTTATAAGTAGCAAAAGAAAGAAACAATTTGACTACCTCTATTCTTCCCACCAGAGCAAAAGTTTCTTCAAAATCAATTCCTTCCACTAGAGAATATCCTTTGCATACCAACTTTGCTTTATTTCTTACAACTTCACCATCTTCATTTAGTTTATTTTGGAAGAGCCATTTAGTTCCAATCACATTTTTGTCCTCAGGTCTAGAAGCAAGATCCCAAGTGTGATTCTTTTCAATTTGCATTAATTCTTCTTCCATTGCCTTTACCCAGTTTTCATCTTTGCAGGTTTCACTTACTATTTTTGGTTCAATCTTTGAAATCAAACAAATCTCTTCTTGATCTTCAGTAATTCTTCTCCTAGTTCAAACACCTTTATTTCTATCTCCTATGATTTGATCTTCAGTATGATTCATCCTTACATACCTGGGAGTTTTTGGATTTGCTTGAACTTCTGTTTCTTGAGTTTGTTCCTCAACTCCTGCACTATCCTCTTGAATTACTAGATTTTTTGGATCAATTTGGATCTGAATCTAAATTTGCACTTGCCTTTCTTCACTTGGATTTTTATTTTGATCATCTGAATCATATCCGCAAGACCTGGAATGTCCATCTTTGCTCTCATCAACTCTGACATTAGCACTTTCAACAATCTTTTTCAACCTCTTGTTAAATCACCAGTATGCTTTACTTTGAGTGGAGTAACCCAGAAAAATTCCTTCATCACTTCTTTCTTCAAACTTGCCTAGATCTTCATCTCTTTTGATATAGCATTTACTACCAAAAACTCTGAAATACTTCATAGTAGGAATATGACCAAACCATAGTTCATAAGGGTTCTTACTAGAATTACCTTTAATCTACACTCGGTTAAGAGTGTAGATAGTAGTACTCATAGCTTCTCTCCAATAGACTTGTGGAACATTTGCTTCCATCATCATGGTTCTAGCAACTTCTTGAATGGTCCGTTCTTTCTTTCCACAACTCCATTTTGCTAAGGATTCGTAGGAGCAGATAACTATCTTTTTATTCCTTGCTTCTCATAGAATGAATCAAACTCACCAGAGATAAACTCTCCACCTCTGTCAGATCTCAGACACTTTATCTTCACACCAATCTCATTTTCCACCATAACTTTGAACACTTTGAATTTGTCAAGAGATTCTAATTTTTCTTTTAAGAAAGTTACCCACATCATCTCGGAGTAATCATCAATCAACAACATAAAATATCTGTCTCCTTGCACACTCCTAATTCTAGCAGGACCACATAGATCAGTATGCACAAGTTCTAATCACCCACTTGAAAATTGTTCTTTACTTTTGAATGATGTTTTGTTCTGTTTACCCAATTGACATTCTCTACACATGCTATCAGGTTTCACAAGTCTTGGAAGATCTCTCACAACCTGAGTAGAACTTACCTTGACAATGTTATCAAAATTCACATGACATATTCTTCTATGCCACAACCAACTGTGATCTGTCTGTGCAATCAAACAACTTTTACCAGAACTACTTAATTAAAAGATGCTACCTCTAGTTTGTGTACCAGATGCAATTTTAGTTTCAGAGCTTTCCAAGATTCTTCATTTACTATCCTTGAATCTGAGATCATAACCCGTGTCAACCAACTATCCAACACTGAGAAGATTATGCTTCATCCCTTCCACATATAGAACATCATTTGTGTTATTCTTACCATAAAAAGAGATGGATCCTCTGCCACAAATTCTACTAGCTAAGTTGTCTCTAAATTTCACAATTCCACCTTCATATTTTTCAAAGTTTATAAACTTACTTTTATCACCAGTCATATGATGAGAACATCCACTATCAATCACCCATTCATCCTTTTCAACAACCTGAGTAGCCAAGGCACTTTCCACATTTACACAGCTAGCAGATTTAGTCGACACTAGATCTTCTTTTTTGATAACAATGAATACCCAATCATCTTTAGTGGAACCTCCATGATCCGATTCATCATTTCTGACTCCTTCTTCTCTAGCTTTTTGGACAAAGTAACAATTCTTCTGACCTTTATATCTATTAGGGTTTGGCTTTGAAAATTTCTCCAGACATCTTGAGGCAAAATGACCAATCTTATTACAAGAAAAACATTTGAATGGCAACTTTCCTTCATACTTACCAGATCCTCTTAGCATTCTTTTGGCAATAAGAGCTTCCAGTTCTATAGACTCAATTTCATCATCTTCAAGATCCTTCCTTGCCTTAGAAAATCTGTTTGATTTTACAGAAGAGCTTTCACCTGGATCATATCTTTGTTTTCCATATACACTAGCCTTAAAAGCATATTCAGACTTAGGTAGAGAATCACCAAAATCATTTAATTCAAAAGCTGAAATTTTGCCAACCAACTGATCTCTTGTAACTTTTGAGATAGTCCTAATATCTTATATAGCAGTAACCTTATGTTTGTATGAATCGGGTAAAGATTTGAGCACTTTTGCCACAATCTCTGATTCTTCCAAAGTTCCACCAGCATAACTATTACCACACACAAGTTCATTTATCTTTTGCATGTAGATTATGATGTTTCATCTTCACTCATCCTCAGATTTTCAAATTTTCCTCTCAGACTTTGTAGCTTGGCACATTTGACATAATCATTGCTTTCATAAAGATTCTCCAACTTCTTCCAGATTTCATGAGCAGTTTTTAGTCCAAAGACATTTGACATTTCTAAATCAGTCAGGACACTCAACAAGGCTTCTTTAGCTCGAAGGTTATTTTCAGCATCTTTAATTTGATCTAGAGTTAAAGGACATTTCTTAGGAGTTTTATACTCATCATTGGTTATCACCCAATAAGTATCACCCATGCATTGCAAATGGCATTCCATACGACTCTTCCAAACAGAGTAATTTGTTCATCAAATCTAAGACTATCCTTTTTGTAGGTTGACATCTTGGATCTCCTCAACTGGTCAAGATTCTTCTAGAGGATCTGACTCTGATACCAATTGTTGGAATTAGTCTAGACAACTGAGAAGGGGGGTGAATCAGTTGTCCCACAAATTTTAACCTTTTTTACTTTTAATCTTCTTTTACAACTTTTTGTCAAATAAACATGAAAGCATGAATCAATAACACAAGAGCAGAAATAAATTGAGCACACATAACACCAAAATTTTTATGTGGAAACCTGGTTAAGGGAAAACCACGGTGGGGGTTAACACACAAGATTCGTACCCTATTAAAAGTACTTAAAAGAAAAGGGAAGGCACATGTCTTCGGGCTCACTGCTCAAGAGAGGCTCACTGCCTACAGAATTTATGTTTAATACAGAAAGAATGAACTATGAAATAGCATCTACTTTATGCCTGGTTCAGTTCCTTTGAAGGCTCACAAAAATTCTTCTCTACTCTAAATATTTCTTCTATAGCTCTTCATCTAAACATCTCTTTTTCTTCTGCTTCTCCTCTGCTCTACTCTGCCTTTGATCCTTTCTTTGGATTTTATTATTTCGCACAAGGATAGTTTTCCACAACTTGTCAACAAGTATTTATACTCTTCATCAACCTTGGAATAAACATTAAGGTCGGCACTACAAACATCTGACTTAATACAAATCACTAAGCTGTCAGCCAAACATAACTGGGACTCAAATCTTCTTTGATCAACATGCCACACTTCATAGAATTCCTCTTAGATCATCCGCAACATGCTTGAATCATCTGGTCGGCCAAGACTGGGAAGAACAACAATGCACTAGGAAGGAAATCTTCATTGATAAGCTCAAACTTCAATGCGGACCTCCAACAAAGTAGTCACATGATCCAGAGACCTCCACAAGCACATTGAATTCAACAAAAACATTCGCACTCCTCCAAATCATCGAAATCACTTGCATCTTCCTCTGGAACCTCAAGAACACTGTCAACCATGACTGTCACATTAGAAAGATTGCTTGCAGATCTCCAAACCACAAACCACTTGAATGGATGATACACACTAAGTTCTCAAAGATGCCTCTAGATCCACAGATCATCATTTGACATATCCAGAACAATCTAGACCTCTTTCCTGTCACTCTATCTCTTCTAAATACTGTAAAACTGGTTCTACTCAGATGGCCATAGCTTCTTCAAATCTTCATGCAAACCCTTCAAAACTTAACTGGAGCTTCTTCAGACAATCCTCTACTCAGCCATATGGTCAGAATACATTGATACTCATTAATTTTCTCAATATCCTCAATAATCCAGTCTCCTATAGAGGTAGCAAAATAGGATACAGTTGACACATATGGTAACAAGGATATGTTGACATCAATGACAACACCGATTAGGGACATATTTGCACCAAAGAACATGGTTCAGTGCTTTTATGCCCAACCATGAAGTTTACGCTTCCCCAAGATCCTTCCCACATGAAGGCTACCCAATCCTGCTTATAAAGCCTAGCAATATATATTAGTATGCAGGATGGAATCTGGTGCATGCCTGCTAACCTACATGCATCCCTACATGAATGCAGCATCTCATTAACAGGATGAGGCAGAGAATTGTATCATAAAACTAGGCATACATCCATCTATTTCAATGTCAAAAGTTGACTTTGGCCAAAGTCTGAAACCAATTTTTACAGTGGTGTAGATTTTGAAAAAGAAAATCTACTCCTCTGTAATTCCTCATTTGGCACCCGTCTCGGAAGTAACTTTCCCAAAACACATAAAGCATAGCAACCAATACAATCACTTTCTTTTCTCAATAAAATATTCATTTTTCATTCAAGCATGTCTTAAGAAATAAACAAATTGTTATGTTTGATTTCAGCATACTTGTGTAACTTTCCCCAAAACCAAAACAATCATAACAAATAATGCTATAAAAACTTTCATTTTTCTTTGATTCATAAAACAAAAATTAATCAATCTTTTTGTCTATTCAATGTCTATTTTCTTTCTCATAATGCATTTGTTTTATATATTCCTTAGTCTTGAATGATCTTATATATATATATATATATATATATATATATATATATATATATATATATATATATATATATATATATATATATATATATATATATATATATATATATATATATATATATCACTCACAAATAGAAAAAGAATGGAGTTAATGACATCTATTTTTCACACTTTCGGCATAGTACTTGTTGTCCTCAATAATTTTTTTTGTTTGAACATTAAGGTTTTCAATGTGTAATGCCTACTATAGTAGCAAATCAGTGTCAGTGGCTTTACACAATATATTCATTCATATTTCAAGTCGTTTCACAGGATATACGACATATTCAATTTAGTTTCCTTGTCAAACAATGGTATTCAACATAAAACACAATATCATTCCTACATAACTAAACCAATCATAACAAAAGATGCCAAGCAATAAAAAAAATGCATCTCATTCAAATGAGTCACAATCATCATGCAATGACAGACACATAGCCATACATAACCAACATCTAGCAACCAAAAATTAATTCAAGATAGAATCAAGTTCCACATGTCTATTCACATCACTCTCACAACAGGGAGTAGTCACGTTTTTCCCAAACATAAGGGTAATACATTATTGCACTACTTACATAAAAGACAAACAACAAGAGGGAGAGTTAGGTTGGTGATTAAGTTCTCACCCAACATCCCATCGACTTGATGGCTAACTTACTAAACAATAGGACATGATAGGAATAACTTAGATAGTGCATACATCTAACTGTAATGTAAAAATACAACTTCACTCAAAGGGAATACTTACATCAAGCATCGCTCAACCATATCCTAAAGAACAATAATCAGGGTCTATCTAACCCCATGAAAAGAAAGCACATGCTATTCATAGAAGGCCAACACACAAGGACCCACACATGCTCGATCAAACTGAGCAACACACACACCCAGAGCTCGCAATGCTAGAACCGCGCTCTGATACCAAATGTAAAAGCCCTCAAAACCATCACAAAAGTAAAATGAAGTAATAATCCACTTAAATACAACATCAAAAGAAACGAAAGTAAAATGATGTAATCAATCCGCAAAAGATAAAAAGGTGTAATTAATCCGCTTAATTACAATATCACAAGTAAAAGATAAGTCTCATAAATAAGATTTAATAAAGTCAATAAATCTTCACAAAAGAAAAACCTCATAAATAAGATTCCATAAGAATCATTAAATCTTTAATAAATTTTTCTAAACATAATAAAAAAAGGCAGAGCAATAGGCACAAAAAAGTGCAGCACGGAGAGCACAAAACTAAATTAGATTTGAAAATTGCAGAAAACAAAAAAGTAGGAAATTTTACAGCCTCGGATAGTTCTTTGAAGGTAGGTCAAAACTTGGAGGAGTGGGCAGAGCAAGCAGAAGTAGAAATACCTCTGAAAAAACTCCAAGAAAGAGTGGCAGCAGAACTATGTAGAAATCATGCAAGGAATCAAAGAAGAAATTATCCAAATGATAGACCAAAGGATTGTAACTCCTTTCGAAGGAAGAAAAGGAAGAATAATCAAAACTGGAGAAAAGGAAATCGTGGAAAGGGAGGTATTGGTAAATTTTTTGATAAGGCAAGGGAAGCTAGGGTTCTAGAAGGAAAAAAGAAAACTATGGTCCTAGGAGCCAAGATCCTAGAACCATCAATATTGCGGCTAAAAAATTTAGGGCACATTGGTAAATGGTTTGTAGCTAATTTGGATTGGGAAGAACTCAAGATTTGGTGCCAGTAGAAATGGGGAAAAGAGTTGTCAGTGAAACCCCTATTGAATAATTTCTTCATCATTATATGCCCTTCGAGAGAAATTAGGTCAGATATTTTGGAAGGAATTTGGCTAATGGAAGGGTTTGGATTTTATTTATGTGAATGGAAAATTGGTTTTGATCCCATCAAGCATAAATTGAAATATGTTCAAGATTGGTATAGGTTGCCCAATCTTCCTTTCAAATTTTGGGATCAATCTATCTTGGAAAACATAGGCAATCATCTTAGGAGATTCGTCTGTGCGAAAGAATGGCATGATCAGAAGGAAGGATCTTATGTGCGGATTTGTGTTGAAAATAATCTAGAAGATGCTCAATGGAGGGAGATTGAAATTTTTATAGATTGGAGAATTCTGTATCAGCCTTTAATCCTAGACCTGAAACCCCAAGGAAGATGGATAGGAACGCTTGGTTGGAGATCTTGGGGATACCTGCAAGTCAAGGGCAAAGAAATATCAGCAGAAGAAAATATCAGAATTCATGAAGAAGTGGATCATGAAAAAATCCTTAAGCAGGGATCAGAAAAAATAAAGGAGGATAGCATGAAGGAAGAGTCTCAAAATCCTTGGATCTCACCCTTGGATCAACCAAGGGAGCAGGAAGAAGGAGATCTTAATTTGGTCATAGAGGCGTCAGCTGAGCCAAAAAAAGATCCTATTCTGTCAAGGTAGGAAGAGGAGGAAACCATGGAGTAGAATTTAAATAACAAAATTTCAGAGACTATAGCAGCAATCAGACCAAACATGCTCATGGAGGATTTTGACTCCTTAATAGAGGTTGGGAGTGAGCTAGTAGAGATTAAGAAAGCAGGAAAGGCATGTATTCTCATGGCAGATGAGGTAGAGGAGCATGAAGATTGGATGAAGGAAGCAGAAAAGGAATTAGGCCTTCAAGGTAGGGAGGAGGAATTAACTTCCACCTTTGTGATTCTAGAGAAAATAGGATTGGTGCCCTTGAACTCTGAACAGTTGGGTCTAGGCCTAAAAGAGGCCTCTAGATCCTCTCTAGACTGTGGGGAGCATAGGTCCAGGGGATGCATATCGAACAAGGAGAAGGTTAAATGGGATGGTGAAGCCAGTGGACAGCTGAAGTTGTATGACTTATTGAAAGTAGGGAAGGGAGGTCCCCTTCCCGAAGAACAATGAAAATTGTATCTTGGAATGTTAGGGACATGAATGCCCCTAACAATAAATGCATGCTTAGGCATTTTTTAAGTACTCAGAAACCATATATTTGTTTGCTGCAAGAAACCAAGTTGGAGGAGAAGGAAAACCAAAACTTACCTAAAAGTTTTAAACAGTGGAAAACGGTAAGTGTCAATGCAACTGGCCTGTCAGGAGGAATATTGACTCTATTGAGACCCCAAATAGTTCTGATTAAAGAGTTTGCCTTGAGTAAGGGTTGGATCACTTTTAAGAAAAGAAGTTTAGCCTCAAATTTAAGTTTTTTATTAATAAATGTATATGGTCCAAATTCTTATTTGCCGAAAAGAGAGCTCTGGGTTGAATTGGACCCTATCCTAGAAAGCAACCCTTTGGATTTTATTATTCTGTGTGGATATTTTAATGCCATACTCATGGCTGAGGATAAGTTGTGTGGGATTGGAAGAAAAAAACAATCCTAGGTGGATTTTGAGAGATTTGTGGAACCGAATGAGTTGATAGATATTCAATTGGGTAATGGGAGTTTCACTTGGACAAATAGAAGAGTTAGCTTTTGTAACATTGCTGAAAAGTTGGATAGGTTTTTGTTTAAAGGAGACCTTAGTAAGTTTCCCTTCAGTCTAGAAAGAAAAATTATGGCTCATTCAGCATCAGATTATTATCCAATTTTATTAGAAGTTTTGGGAGAAAGAAGGCCGATCAGATGTCCATTTAAATTCAAAAATATTTGGTTTAGGGACCCCTCCTTCATGGCCCTGGTTAAAGAATGGTGGAACAACTGCAATCTAGGAGGGGTGGGATTATTCAATATCACAACTAAGCTAAAATTGATTAAAGCCAATCTGAGACAGTGGAATAAAGATCATTTCAAGAACATATTTGAATCTAAGAGGCAAATAGAGGAGGACATTCAAATCCTCAACAACAAAATCATAAGAGAAGGAATGGACAACTCCTCATATATTCAGGAGAAAGTTCTGATGGGAAAACTGGAAGACATTCTAGCAAAAGAAGAAATTTTTTGGTGTCAAAAGTCTCGGGAGCTTTGGCTTAGAGAGGGCGATAGGAACACGAAGTTTTTTCATAATTCCACTAAAGTAAGGAGGAATATCAATAGGATTACAACTATAAAGGACATAGAAGGCTGGTTAATAGAAGATATAGTAGAAATCAACAAAGTAGCAGTGGACTACTTTTAGTACTTACTTAATGAGGAAGAAGGGTCAGCCTTGATGGCTCAACAAAAATTCTTAGAGAATATTCCAAAGTTGGTTTCAGAAGAGCAAAATCAGATGTTGAAGGGTAAATTTTTAGAGGTAGAAATTAAGGAAGCATTGGCACAGCTAGCTCTAGACAAGGCCCCTAGGCCAAATGGATATCCAGCTGCCTTCTTTCAAAAATGTTGGGACATTGTGGGGAAAGAATTGACCGAAGCTTTTGAAGACTCTAGAAGATCAGGCAAGATCCTCAAGGAGATGAATAATACTTTCATAGCTTTGATCCCCAAAAAAGAGAAGCCAGAATCTCTTGAAGAGTGTCGACTAATCTCCCTTTGCAATACAATTGACAAAATACTTACAAAAGCAGTGACCAACAAAATTAAAAAGATACTTCCAGACATTATTGCAGAAGAGAAGACGAGTTTTGTTCTAGGAAGGTCAATTTTGGATGGGGTTATAATAGCTCAAAAGTCTATTCATTCAGTACAAAGGAATAAGCATCCTTCCGTGTTAATCAAATTGGACATTCGAAAGGCGTATGATAAAGTGAATTGGAGATTCCTTTTCAAAGTTCTTGAAGCCTTTAGTTTTAGCAAACCCTGGCTAAACTAGATCTTTGAGTGGGTTTCAAGTCCCAAATTCACAATTCTTGTCAATAGTTCGCTAGAAGGTTTTTTCAATGTTTCCAGAGGGCTTAGGCAAGGTGACCCGCTTTCCCCATTTTTGTTTATTATAATGGCAAAAGCTCTGGGGAGATCTATGGCTAAGGCTTGCATAGAGGGCCAAATTTCAAGAATTTAAATTACTAGAGCTATGCCAAGATTTTCTCATCAGTAATTCATGGATGATACTCTTTTATTTGGGCATGCAGTTGAAGGGGAGGGAAAAAAACCAGAGAAATTTTGGATCTCTATTCAAAAGCATCAGGGCAAGAAGTAAACAAAGATAAATTAGAGGTTTTCTTTTTCAATTCCTTTCCAGGTAGGGAATAAATAATTCTGAGAGTATTAAATTTCAAGAAAGGTTCTCTGCCATGTAAATATCTTGGACTACCACTGGTAAAAGGGATTTACCCTGGAAATACGTGGGATGCCTTGCTCGAAAGGGTGAAAGCCAAAATGGAGTCATGGAAAAGTAAATGGTTGTCTTGGATAGGGAGATTAACTCTGATTAAATCAGTTCTTTCCGCTATCCCCACATAAATGATGTCTTGTTTGCTTTTAGACAGTAAGACCAATAAAGATCTCACACAGAAAATAAGGAAGTTTTTTTGGCAAGGTTCTTCAAATCAGTTCAAGTACCCCCTCATCAAGTGGAATCAGGTTTGTGACTAGAAAGAAAGAGAAGGGGCGGGTGTTAAAGATCTCCTACAAAATAAGGCATTAGGTGCTAAACTAGCATGGTTGATATATGCCAAACCAGAACTGAAATGCGTCAGACTTCTTAAAGAAAAATACCTTGATGAGGAGGATAATAGCATATTCACTTCAAGAGATCTGCTGGATGGATCTAGGATATGGAATTTATATAAAAGTTGTAGAAGTTTAATTAGTAATCATCTCTCTTGGGAAATCAGGAATGGCAAAGATGCGAAGTTTTGGGAAGATTCTTGGGAAGGATTTCTAGCTTTAGAAGGAAAAGAAGAATTAGCTCTAGTTCTAGGGATAACAAAGCAGCTATGGGGTGATAGAATAAGGGACTATCTCTCTCTTTAGATAGATGAAGCCTCAACCTATTCTAAATGGAAAAGTGTTAGAAACCTAGGCCTTACCATCAGAGAAATAGAAGTCTTCAAAGAAGCTATGGCGAATCATATGATTTGTTTCAAGGAAGGAAGGGATGTTCTCAAATGGTGTGCTTCTCCTTCCGGTTAGTATACAGTCAAAGATGGTTATAAGATGCTCAAAGGAGAAGATGTGGTGGATGGAAAGATTCCCATAAAGCTATGTTGGAACAAGCAATGTCTACCCAAAGTAGGGGTCTTTACATGGTTGGTTGTTCAAGGAAGAGTACTCACAGCTGATAGACTTAGAAGAATGGGTTTTGAAGACCCCTCTAGGTGTATCCTATGTAAAGAAGTAGAGGAAGATGGAAATCATTTATTTCTTCAATGCCCCTTTGTCTTAAGAGGCTGGTATTGGTTGATGAATAAGTTAGGATGGTCTTCTACCCCCTCTTGGACCCTTTTGGAATGGCTTTCAACTTGGCCAATTTTAAACCAAAAAGCTTTGTTTGGAGGATTATGGATCGCAGGCCCCTCCATTTTAATTTGGGAAATATGGAAGGAATGCAATAGAAGAACTTTTCAGGAGAAAGAAATGTCAATCCTTTCCCTACTCAGTAAAATAGAGACAAGTATAGTAGAAAAAGTGAATTCCAGGTTATCAGATCGAGGGCAGGCGCACCAAGTCTTCACATAATGGGATGCAGAAATGATAAAAAGATGGATTAGCCTCAAACCTATCCAGATTACCTTGCCAGGAGGACAAGCAACATTGGAGGCTAGAAGGAACATTGTTTGGTCCCCTCTGGCAGAAGGTTGGTTCAAAATAAATTTTGACGGGGCTTCAAAAGGAAACCCGAGACCCTCAAGAGTAGGTTGTATAGTTTGAAACTTTAAAGGGGAAGTGTTGGGAAAACTAGCAGCTCCTCTTCTCCCAAGAACTAATAATGTGGCAGAAATTTGCTCTCATACTAAGACTCAGCCTGTGTAAAGAAATTCAAATAAAAAAATTAGCAATTGAAGGTGACTCCCTGTTGGTGATCAATGGATTAAGATCAAGAAATCTTATTAATCGGAGACTTCAGGATAAATTAGAGATGGCTTTAAAGTTGATAGAAGATTTTGATAGGGTTACTTTTAATCATATTCTTAAAGAAGGAAATATAGAGGGGACAGCTTGTCTAATTCAAGTGCTAATGGGGTAGCAATTAAAGAAATTTTATGTCCCAACGATAAAGGAATAACTTAATCAAACTTTAGTCATTCATTTTCATAGTGGGCAGATGGGAGGGAGCCTTGCCACCTCACCAATATAGGTGGCAATGCTAGGGTATGTAGGCTTTGGTGGGATTTTTGAGTGACAGTTAAATGATTATGATAGCGAGATATTTGTTGGCATAATGCTGGCAATATGAATTCAAGAAACTTCCATCACATAGTAAAGAAGACTTCAGGGCTTTAACAAATTCATTTTCATTCCCTGCCAGTCTAAATGCCCTATAGGTTAGAGTGATATTTTTAGCAGAAGTTATCCGCTGTGGGGGAATGGAAACCCCAGTCAGGCTGGTAAGTAGCAAGAGACAAATGGCTTTTCTCAGACCGGTGACTTCTCTCCATATTTAGTGTATGCTTCATTGATCAGATGAGCTAATGGTGGGTGCTATAAGGATGATTGTTGGCAGGAAATTCATGCAGAATGTAGAGAGGTATCGTGCGGACACTGACATTACTTCTAGAGTGCTGGAAATGTTACTAGAACTAGAGATTGATAAGGCAATGACAGAACAAATCATGAAGGGGCTCTTCTTTCCTGAGCATTTGGGGGAATTAGAGTTAACCCTAGAAGCAGCCAGCTTGGGCATTGGAATTCCTAGACCGAGAGACATGGACTCATTGAGTGATCCTGATTCTCGACCTCAAAGGTTTGGACTTGATGATGGCTAAGGAGACGGCTATGGTTGTAGTCAATTTCATCAAAAGGGTTTTAGGGATGGTTGCAAAAAAGGCTTTGAATGGGTGGCAGATTTCAATTTACAACTGATCAACTTTGACAAGAAGTAAGTTCTGTGGGTGACGCTTCCTGTGTTTTAGTTTTTTCTGTTTTGATCTGGCTTCATTTTGAGATAGCAGAAGCCAGCTGAAGAAGGATATACAATACAGACCCTTCATGGTCATGGATAACAACAGAAAATTAGATGTATATAAAATAGACCCTGCGAGGTCTCTAAAAAATATAACGACCCTGAGCGGTCATAGTAGGGTGGTAGCCTATTGGTATAGAAATATCAGATAGCCATTTTGGCAATAGATAATGTAAAGGTTTCTGGGAATTTCAATATAGCCATATTATTATGCATCAAAAAAAAAGAATCATTAAATCTTGCAAAAGATAATCTCATCAATATAAATCAAATAAAGTCATTAAATCTTACAATTCGTGTGCTCATCCTAGGTAAAAGCACTATAAAATCATATGCAAATTCCATTGGCATTCATGCCATAATACATCCAAATACAAGTTACAATGATTATGTACAATAAGAACAAATAAATCAATACGCTCATCAGTTGCATGAACCAAGTGGTCCTCCACCTGCAAGCTGTGAGATGGGAACATGGCCCAGGTGCTTTTCCACCCAACCATGAAGTAATTACACTTCCCCGGATCCCTTCATGAAATGAAGGAAATCCATCCCTGCATGAAATGTCTAGCTACCTGGAAACAACTAATAGGAGGGAACACTTGATGGAACCTTGATGTTTGAATGTGCAATTCTAAATAATGAAATACAGATTGTCTCACAACAGGATGTAGCAGAGATATATATAAATAAGTTTTCTAGACAAAATAAATATTTTTTTCAATGTTAGCTCATTTAGATCTAAATCTTTAAACATAGTAACCTAGTTCAATTCCCGAAAAGAAGAAAAGCCATCTCTGATAATTCACATTGGGCATCTTTGCCTAGAAAGTAACCCAAACATATTCCTAGATAAAAATCTACCTTCTTTCCCCTAATAAATAAGTAAATAAATAATAAATAAATCAATGAATAAATAAAATAAATAAATCCAAAATCACCTATGACCATTTCTAATCCCTTTCCCATGCATCAATCATGAAAACACACCTTTCAAGAAATAAACCATCATTTGTTCATATAATTGCATCTAAAGGTTGTCAAACTAGTTTTATTTCCTAATTCATATTCAATTCAAATTCCATAATATATTAAGTTTTTTAAATCATTCAATTCAAGTATACTAATTCCTTTCAAGAAGTTTTAATAAGACAATGATATTTACATCACGAATTTTACTCCATCATTCTAACATATAAAGAAAGATAATTTTAACATCAATCTATTCATTCATTTTGTTAAGTATAATTTGGGTGTCTAAAATATGATTATAACCCTTATCTATAATTGGTTGTTAAAAGGTTGAAGAAAATCAATGTTTAACTCTTCCATTCAATTCCGGTTTAAGTTTCAAGCAATTCATTTGTATAAGAGTTGATAATAATATATATAATTATTTCATCATCTCACAACTAAATTTAAGAACATAGGTAAATGTCAGAAAAACCTACTATTTCTATTCTGAGTATTGATATAGCTGGTTTAAGAGTGTTTTAGAGAAGCTATAGTAACTTTACAATGCTGGCAACATGAATTGTTAACACTGGCAACAAGAACTATGCAGATCTGACAACAATAAAATAGATAAAGATAGCTACAGGAGTTGGTAAAAGATTGCTACAGGGTGAAATAAGATAAAGAACAATAAGATGAAGATTCAACAAGCATGTTTTAATAGATTTCAGCAACACAAGGGGTAGTTTTTAGCAATTTATAAACTAATTCTTAAGACAATCAATAGCAGGCTGATTACTAAAATCATATCATAGAGGTCTGAATTATGGCGATAGGAATAAATAAACAGTGACCATGATAAGGTAAGTAAAAAAAATAATAACCACAAATAGTGGCTAAGGAAACACAGGTCAATGCCCATAGCAAATACAAAGGATAAATGTAATGCCCCACCATGCAACCCTAAAGATAAGTTTAACTAAGCAATAAAAAGGGTGAATATATATATATATATAGAAGTGGTAATAACAAAACATAACATGGTCTAATAGCAACAAGTTAAACTAACATCTCTAGGGATTACATAGCTGCATTATTGAAATATAACAACAACCAACAACATACATAGTTTAATCAAAGTCACCAACTAGCATCTTTCATTACAACATCCAAATACATCAAGAAGTTTGCACTAAGATTACAAGTCCAAATAGTTTATCTTACAAGAGGAATTACATAGTTTCATTGTTACAAAAGCTCTTTTTCTGAATACATCAAATTACATAATGAATTCCACTGGTACATAGATCTAGATGCAATAACTGTCTTCAAACACAAGTACAAAACTGGAATCATGAGGAATATATCTTCTTGTCACACAAGCCATGATGCCAGGAACCCAATGGAATAATACACATCCACCCAACCATGTGGAACCCTAAGTTCCATCCCCTGTGCTAGGAGATAACAATGAGGTCCCATGACAATAGATAGTCAGGTAGATAGTAGTCTAAAAGGAACAAGGAGTACGCAAGACTCCATTACAACATAGGTAACTAACACAAATAACTCAACAACACTTCTAAAGGCAATCACATAATGAAAGGAGAAAAAGAATTAGGAAATGCTAGACTGCAGTAGGGATGAGTGTCATCACATGGTCCTAACATGGGTTACTCTGACAGTCTCTAGCTAGATGCCAACCCCCATCCTTGGGTTACCCTAATAGTCTCTCGCTAGGCGTCGGCCCCCATCTATGGTTACCCTGAGAGTCTCTTACTAGACGCCTACCCCATAGGGTGACACATACGGAATCAACATTCCTTTCATGAGGACAAGGAAGTTGATCTTGCCAACCAGACCTTCTCATCCCATCCTTAGCTTGAACGAGCACTACAGGAATGGTTGAGGAATCCAATTATCTTAATTAGTGTGAAAACTACCCAACCCCTAGATTTATTAGGTTATCACTTGATTACAAAACTCCCAATGGGTTACCCTGGCTAGCCACTTTGGGCACCGACCTCACATTGGAAGCCACTCCCCCTTCACTCCATCTAGATTCTCACAACCCATACCATAAACCAAGCATGAACTATCACATTCTTCAAAATATAAATCATTTCACATTACACTATAAGCAAGGAATTTCCATCTTGCATGCTCATCATAATCACACGAATAAGTACACTAAGCAAGGCATTCTCCATCTTGCACATGTGTCATTCCAACATGAATAATAAACCATATTTCAAGAATGCATTTCATTCAACTCACAAGATGCACACATAGACAACCCCCACATAATCACACCCTCCTAGGCCTCTGGAAACCACTTTCCCCAAATAACACAAACACATGACATCCTTAAAATGCAATGGTCATACATCACATTCACTTTCCAAAGCACACCGTAAACCAAGATCCTCCATCAATAATTCAATAACAAAACCACAAATGCAATCATATGATCTGATGCGCTAATAATGGTCTTAAAGAATGTAAGATTATGCCAGGCATGATCAATCATCTAACAACATAAGGTAACTCTATCCCAATAATTCAGAACAATAATAACTTGAAGGGTTACCAATTATTCTATAACAGAAAATTCAGTCAAACAAGATACTACCTGTTATTAGACTAAACCTCTTTCTACACTGATGTAGATCATTATTAAAATTCTAGACAACTTTGTGATTTCTATTCAAAATAATTGTATAAGCAAAACATAAAGGATCATAAAGTAGATTAAAAATGATCATCCATTTAAATCTTTAGAAAGTATATGAGTTAAATGCTAAACATTTTATATCATATCAAACCTAACCTCCACTTACTCACCCAATTTCATAACCAAGCACAATCTTTAATATAAGTCATAAATAAGATTAGACTCCATTATATGACTACAAAGTTCCTTATGGTGAAGAGGAAGCAATATATATATATATATATATATATATATATATATATATATATATATTTGACAAGTCTTACTAAATCTAAACTAAATGTCATATTCCACCAAAATATATCAAATATATCTAGACATATAACAATTATAAATTAAATTTATAGACTAACTCTATGCACACTACTTAAAATATCATAATTCATACTAAAATTAAAAACTTAACTAAGGTCATCATACACACCCTATAACTAGATCTAAAATAACAATTCAATATTTATAATATGATAATTTACATCAATTTGACTAAGACAAATATATATTAAGAAGCCTTATTTATTATCCATATCCTACTCTCTTACAATAGATAAAACTACTAATATTCTTAAATATACAAGATACAATAATATATAGTTCCTCATTGGCTGCCACCCACTCAAGTGCATAGGACAGATTTCTAAAAAAAAATCAAACGAAAGATTAAATATTTAGTTAAAAGGACACAATTGGTTTTAATGATCATAAAGTAGATTAAAAATGATCATCCATTTAAATCTTTAGAAAGTATATGAGTTAAATGCTAAACATTTTATATCATATCAAACCTAACCTCCACTTACTCACCCAATTTCATAACCAAGCACAATCTTTAATATAAGTCATAAATAAGATTAGACTCCATTATATGACTACAAAGTTCCTTATGGTGAAGAGGAAGCAATATATATATATATATATATATATATATATATATATATATATATATATATATATATATATATATATATATATATATATATTTGACAAGTCTTACTAAATCTAAACTAAATGTCATATTCCACCAAAATATATCAAAGATATCTAGACATATAACAATTATAAATTAAATTCATAGACTAACTCTATGCACACTACTTAAAATATCATAATTCATACTAAAATTAAAAACTTAACTAAGGTCATCATACACACCCTATAACTAGATCTAAAATAACAATTCAATATTTATAATATGATAATTTACATCATTTTGACTAAGACAAATATATATTAAGAAGCCTTATTTATTATCCATATCCTACTCTCTTACAATAGATAAAACTACTAATATTCTTAAATATACAAGATACAATAATATATAGTTCCTCATTGGCTGCCACCCACTCAAGTGCATAGGACAGATTTCTAAAAAAAAATCAAACAAAAGATTAAATATTTAGTTAAAAGGACACAATTGATTTTAAGTTATTTATTAAGATTCACAAGACACTCATGGCATAACACTTAGCCAAAGAAGTTGACTATAGTTTCCATATCATATACCTAATTTTGTACTTGACCCGTCATTAAACATGTTCTGATTTACATTCACACTTAAGATAGTTTGACTAATCCTTAACCATAGTTAGTCAATATCGTAAACAAAATCAATTTATTTCTAATCCATTCTAAAATAAAAAGTGGTCTTCTACCTTATTAATATTAAGTTTGAATTAGTATATAAACTATTCACATAAGAGGTTTTCACATAGGTTACTTAAGAAAATTCAAGTAGTCATACAAGTTGCCTTGTTTAGTGCAATGCTTATCTAACATTGCAAACGTGTCTTTAGTAATTTTATTGACTCCTTGGAGTGACTAGGCACTAATTAATCTAACTTAATTATAAGTTTTACCTAAGCATCTAACTCCACTTTATATACTATATAATACATATTAATTAAATAAAACTTGGTAATTAAATATTCTAATTAATTACCAATTGAATAATACTTTTTTAATATTCTTATATTTAAAATATGCAACAAAAATATCAATATCCACACCCAATAATTAAATCACCTCTACATTCAAATATTTTTAAATGAGGCATAAAATAATAAATCAATAAATTATTTTAAAAGGATTTGACTTTTTATTTATAAGATAATGCTTAAATATAACATATCCTTAAATAATAGGGATTTGATTTCTCATAAATCAAATAAAATAATACTTAAATATAACACATTCCTAAATAATAGGGATTTGATTTCTCTTAAAAAAAATACTTAAAAATAAAACACATCCATAAAATTATTCTTCCCTATTAAATAGGGAGTTGACATCACACCTTCAAAATAATAAATAAAACTCAAATTAAATAAAACAATAATTTATTAAAGGACAATTTTAAAGATAATTAAACTTTATAATTAACATTATGCAACATCAAATGCTTAATATTTACCTATTAAGGTTTAATTATTTAAATTCTTAAATTAAAATTAAAATAAGTTATTATATGCAACAAATAATTAAATTACCTCCTCTCCAATCAATGCTAGAGGGAAAAAATGTGTGAGGGTGAAGGAGAGAAGTTTCACAGTGGAGCTGCTGCTAGGGTAAGGGTGATTGGTGATGTTGGCGAAAGCAAGAAGGCTTAGAAACAAAGTAGAAGTGGGCGAGATTCTTTCTAGGTGAAGGTCGGTGGAGCCGAGTAGCGGCGTTATCAACTAAGGTTAGGTTCTTATGGAGATGGAGCTCCTGGTGGATCTAAGCCTCCTCCTTTCTCTTCTCCGCATGGCGATTCAACTCCTCCTATGCCAGCTGAGCCCACTTCAAAAAGTTTTGAGGATTGCAAAAATAGCTCAAACCCCTTCCATGTCTGTAATGATTTTTGTTTAGACCATATTCGAAAGTCGAACCCTAATCCTCCTCCTTCGATGCCACCTGATTCAGATCCTAGATTGAAGGAGACTCATTCCCTTAGCAGATCTGGGCTACTCTTCGGTGATGTAAAGGATGCCTTTGTGAATGACCCTGCTATTTTTCACATTTTAGATGACAGCTTCAATGCTTTATCGATGATGTGGGGAGCCAATCTCTCATTCTCCATCGCATGTGGATCTAGCCTTCAGTGGGGGACCTCCAGGCCTAGGTTTTGTTCGTCTGGCATAATTTAGCTCCTCCACCGGTTCAATCCTTGGATTTTGGCTTCTTTCTGTTAACCTTTGCTTCTCCTGAGGATTTTTTTTACTCAAAATGGCCCTTGGTTTATAGGGAATTCTGGATTGTTCCTCACCCCATGGACTCCTTTCTTCGACCCTACCACTGCTATTATTTTAGAGATCCCGATCTGGATAAGGGTTTACAACCTTCCCGTGGTGATGAGGGACCCTTCCGTCATCGAGCAGACGATCAGTCAGGTCAGGGCTTTTGTGAAAATTAACCCTGAGGGAAAAGCTTCAAACATATACTTAAGGATTTGTGCCCTCATGGACATTTCAAAACCCCTTCCTAGCTCGATTCAGATTCTTTCTTCTCATGGTTATTGGATGCAATTTTTAAATTTTGAGGGCTTGCCCTTTAGATGCTTCTGCTACAATGAGCTGGGCCACAAGGTAGGGGACTACCTTGCACCAAGACAATGTGGCTATAAATGCTATAGCCTTAAGAAGTGGAGCAAAAAACTTGGGTCCCCGAATGCAAATTTTGTTTGGCGCAATCATGGATAATTCTTTGATACCCATTCTACTATGGGGTCTGAATCAGAGGCTCATTTAGATCCTCCCTCAATCCAAATTTTGAACCCCAATCATCCCCCTACCCTTTTCTTGGATATTTTTCCTGTTATGGATGATGTGGAGGATTCAGAGTCAGATGGCACTTTGTCTTTTATGGATGATCTAGATGACCCCATTGCTAATTTTTTTGATCAAGATTTTCCTGTGGTTCCTTCTCAGATTTTTGGTATCTCTAAGATGGAATCCAAAAAGACTAAACCTGACTATGGGGCTTCAAATCGGAAAAAAGGTAGGATGTCCGAAGCTGAGAAAATTTGCATTGAAGGAAAAGAGGCGGTGGAGGAGGGCACTCAATGGACCATGGAAGCTCTCCTTTCCATGAAAAAATGTCAAGGTTTATCTTGGATTGGTTTGGTTGGACTCAGTCTCTCTCCATTTTGGTTTCATTTATTAGAACTTTTTCTTCTATAGTCTCCGTTGGATAGTGATGGCTTAGCTTCTTCTTAGTTTGCTGGAGTGTTGTTTTGTAGCTTATTGTTATTTGCTTATGCTCCCCTTTTTCAAGGGCCTACTTTTCTTTGTTTATATCTTTTCATATATAAGAAATTCTGTTAACTTATCAAAAAAAAAGATTTAATTAAATCAAATTCAAAAGAATAAGATTTTATAGTTTCATCCTTTAACTCCAACTTAACACTTAACATAATGAAAATAATAATAACTTAAAACAGCCCTACTATTTATATGTCTACATGATAGGAATTCTTAAACATGAAAAATAAGGAACTTTTAGGACTTCCCTAAGTCTCACACTATAACTTTATTGTAATTTAAATACCAATTAAATTTTGACTATATCAGAACTATGCACATTTATTCTAATTGCATTTTACAATTAGCTGCCAATAATAATAGCTTTATACTTTTAATCAATATTACTTCTTATTAAAAGAATAAACACTAATGCATAATGCATATATATTTTGATTTTACAAATAAGAATACTTTCTAAACTCTAACAAAATTTCTAATTCTACTATGGTAATTATACAAAAGGCAGATTTTTATGTTACTAATCTCATCGAAGGTGCAACAAAAATCATTAAATAAAATCTTAAAAGAAAAACATGTAGTGAGGCAAAAAAGGGAGAAGCAAAAACATTTGATGGTTTAAATACTTAGCTTCATGGCGCATGAAATGTGTATGTAAGGAATAAAGAGGAGGGCATGGAGGAGTTTACACAATTTTTTAATGACTTTGACTACATCTTGAAGATGTTAAGAACTCAGGTATGAGCATTGTTAGATATAATTTGTTTTTTTAATTTTTAAACTTACATTTACAGCATCCTTCACATTGAGGAGTGCATAACAAGTATTTGTAGGTCATGTCTCCAAAAAACATTCTAAAAAGAATTAAAAACAAGCAATTTAATTATTGGTTTTACTCTTTATCTTTAAAAAAAGATCTAACTTTCTCCTTAATTGGAATTACTAATTTCTCATGCTTTTTTCTAGTATGTAAATGCATAGAGGTGATCAAACTTGGGTTCGACATCCAACCATTGAGACATAGGAAGGATATCGATGGTTTACTGGAAAGAATATTTTTAAGTTAATTATAATATAAAAACATAAAACAGGGCTAATTGCAATCATAGACAACACCATAATCTATGAAGAACATGCAAGTTTGTATAGGGGATTAAAATCAATGGTGTGGCGCATATTATTTTGTTTAAAATAAAATCATAGGGTTTAAAGAGAAAGCTAAGAAAAATATGTTGATTTACTAGTCTCAACAATATGATGTATTCACTCAGAGATAAAACACATTGCAGGTAAAAGAAGCGCCAAATGAATCTATATAAAAGAAATCAAGAGACCTATTGTGGAGAGTTCTGGAAACTATCAAAATATATTCTAGGTTTAACATAAAGAGATGGCTTGCATAGAATGACATAAAATGGTGCCAAGTGGTCAAGAATATAGGAAAATCAAACATTTGATTCTCACACATCCATTGCTCATAAATTCATTTGAAAGCATATACATGCAATCCTATTTCAAACAAATATATTCTAGCATAATCATCTTGATTAAAATCTTAGAACATTATCTTAGTAAATATCATACAAAAGAAAAATAAATAATAACATATTTAGATTAATGCAACATCAAAAAATCCTCCTATTCCCCATGAACTTGCTTTTCCCCCATGAACCCGCTTTTTCCCTTCTCATTTGTTTTCTTCTGCAAAAATCCCCAAAATTTCCCAAGAACCCCCTTCAAATATCCCCACTATCATAAAAATAGCCAAAACCAAATATTCCATCCCATAACTCTCCCATTACTAAAACCCACTTTCTCAAAAATTAAATGCATTTAATAACCACTTCCAGCCAGATTCTCCAATCTAAATAATTATTATTCACTTATCCGACAACTCACCAAATATTATTAATTAAAGAATATAAAATAATGTCTTAAATAATTACACAAAAGAATATTTATTCACATAAATAAATATTAAATATTTTTAATTTATTTATTATTATTATTATTATTATTATCATTAGCTATTTTATTAATTTAATTTCTAACAAATACTTAATATGCCTAAAAAAATTAATATTATTTATTTAACAAAATAGATTAATAATTTCTATTGAATGCAACATTAGACCACAATGATCAACTCAAAGACTACATACCAATCCATTACCAATGTCACCAAACCATATAACAACAGAGACTCACAATCATGCACCAATCGACAAAACTGACGAAACTGAGAACTCATTCTCATCGAGAATGATGTCAACTAAGGGACCTCATGTCATCTCCATTACACGACTTCCATTGGTATGAAGGCACGCTCAGACCTGCCAATTCACGTGGAGTTGATGCCTGGTACCTTCAATCCTGCAGCAAACAAACGTGGTGACTACAAACATATATCTAATCATCCAAACAGACAAACTATGTGTTAGATTCAGGACAGACAACTGAGAGAGTTGGGGTGAATCAGTTGTCCAAAACTTTCTTCCAATTAAACACTTAAATCCACTTTGTAATTCAGCAGCATAATAATAAATCAATCATGGAAACATAATGCATTGAATCTAGAGCAGCAACACATTAACACTTAAGACACCATGATTTTAATGTGGAAAACCCGGTTAAGGGAAAAACCATGAGGTAACAACCCAAGATTGTATTCTCTATTAGAAGAATAGAAAGAATAAAATGGTACATGCCAATTAGGGCTCACTGCCTGAGCACACTTCTCACAAGAGGCTCACTGCCTACAAGAGACACACTGTCTATAGAATAATAAGTATCACATACTTGAACTGAAGAATAGCATCTTCACCATGCTTGAGTCAGTTCCATTTAAGCCCAATACTTCTACTCTGCCTTTCGCTCCTCTCCTCTCTACCACACTCTCATCTCCACAAGACACCCTTTGAAATGCCTTTATAATTCCTTATTTATACAAGACATCGACTTAGGAATTATCATCCAAGTCAGCATACATAACAAAGCAAGTACATAAATACAACATGACTTATTACAAAAAGACTTCACGCGGATGAACACACTATCGGCTACACAGATCTGAGACTTCAATCTTTCTTTGGGAACACGGCATTCTTCACAGGACACCTTCCAGATCATCCGTAGGATGTGTAGCTCATTCGGTCGGCCAAACTTAAGAAGAACATCATCATCCAGAAGTAAATCTTTAATTACGAGCTCAATCTTCAATGCGGACCATCAACATGAACTGGACACAATCTGAAGACCTCCACAAGCTTGCTTGAATCACCAAGAACATCCACACTACTACTGTCTACTGAAATCATTCTCTCCTTCATCCGAAACTTCAAGAACATAGTCTATCATCACTGTCATAGTGGAATAGATGCTTGCGGACCTCCAGATCACAAACCAATTGAGTTGTCACTTCACATGGACTTCTTAAACACTCCACCAAATCCGTAGAACAAGATATTTCATTTTCAGATCTTACCAGACCTATCTGTATCAATCTGTCACCTCTGAACACCTGCCGAAACCAATTTTACTTAAGTGGCCATAACTTCTTCAGGTCTTCATGCAGACCTCTGAAATCTTTATTGGATCATCTTAAGATACATATCTACAAACCCTTTGAAGTGTATCCTCTGATCTTCATCTTATGTAGAATCTTTAGCTCACTGTCTTCACTGTTCTTCCCTACTCCTGATTAGGAATAATTTTTTCAATATCCTCAGCACACAGCTCATCCAATCCTTATCATCAATGCAACAGGAGTATGTTGACATCAATGAAAACACCGGTTAGGCTCATACTTGCAATAATCTCCCCCTTTGTCATTGATGGAAACATATGATGTGAAAAATTGTTTTAACCATCAAGACAAGAACTTCTCCATACTATCATAACTCCCCCTATCAACAACAACCACTGACATGTCTTCTCTTCCTTTACTGCTCCCCCTTTGATCAGCAACCACTTGTTTTTCACATGTCTTCTCTCCCCTTTGATATCAATGGCAAAGGGCACATACTTGCATTACTTCAGAATCATATCAGCTACTCCCCCTAAGTAGTAGCTTCCCAAACATCAATCCAGACCACAAGATATGACTGTGATATCCACCGAACTGATGCACATCAGTGCACCTTAATTCAGAACCTAAGGGGCAATAACCTCTAACTTCTCCCTGAGATACTCAAAAGAGTCCTTAGGTAAAGGTTTAGTAAAAATATCTATAATATGATCCTTGGAAGGTACAAACTCCAATCTGACTTCATTCTTGTTCACTTGCTCTCTCAAAAAGTGAAACTTGATAGATATATGTTTAGTCTTTGAATGCAACACCAAATTCTTTGATATGTTTATTGCACTTGAATTATCATAGAAGATTGTGATAGGTTCCTCATACTCCACCCTGATGTCTCTTAGCATTTGCTTCATCCATAATACTTAAGTGCAACTACCTACTGCTGCAATATATTCTGCTTTTGTAGTGGATAGAGATATTGCCTCTTGTTTCTTGCTCAACCAAGAAACCAATCTCTTCCCTAAAAAGAATGCTCCACCATTGGTACTCTTCTGGTCATCTACATCTCCTGCCCAATCCGCATCAATATATGCATGAAGAGAGAAATCATGGTCTCTAGGGTACCACAAACCATACTCAACTGTTCCTTTTAGATATCTAAAAATCCTCTTGATTGCCATGACATGAGATTCTCTAGGATCATCTTGGAATCTAGCAACAAGACCAACAACATTCATAATGTCAGGTCTAGTTTGAGTGAGATACAATAATCCTCCAATCATTGACCTGTACTTTTTCTGATCAGCCTTAGGAGAGTCATCATCTTTGCTCAATTTGCATCCGGTTGCCATGGGAGTATTCATTGGTTTTGAGTCTTCCATCCCAAATTTCTTCAACAATTCTTTCACATATTTGGTCTAAGAAATGAAGATTCATTTCTTTGTTTGAGTGATTTGTAGACCCAACAAGAAATTCATTTCCCCAAACATGGACATCTCAAATTCACTTTTCATTTGATTTGCAAAAGTTTTGCACATACTATCTCTTCCTCCAAAGATGATATCATCAACAAACACTTCAACAATCAAGATATTTTCATGATCAATTTTGAAATACAAATTACTATCAGCAGTACCTTTGTTGAAACCAATCTTCAAAAGGTGCTTATCCAATCTCTCATACAAGGTCTTGGGGCTTGCTTGATTCCATACAATGCTTTCTTCAATTTGCAGACCATATCACCATGATCAGACAATTGAAATCCATCCAGTTGTTCAATGTATACTTCTTCCAAATCACCATTTAGGAAGGTAGATTTGACATCCATCTGATATACTTTAAAATTCTTGAAGGTAGCAAAAGCAAGAAATAATCTGATTGCTTCAATTCTTGCCACCGGAGCAAAAGTTTCTTCAAAATCAACTCCTTCTACTTGGGAGTAACCCTTGCAGACCAATCTAGCTTTGTTTCTAACTACTTCACCATCTTCATTCAGTTTGTTCCGGAAGACCCATTTGGTTCCAATCACATTCTTGTTTTTAGGTCTAGGAATAAGATCCCTACTGTGATTTTTCTCAATTTGCATCAGCTCTTCCTCCATTGCTTTAGTCCAGTTTTCATCATTGCAAGCTTCATTCACTGTCTTAGGTTCAATCTTTGAAATCAAACAATACTCTTCTTAATTTTGAGCAATCCTTCTTCTTGTTTGCACACCTTTGGTTTTATCGCCTATGATCTAATCTTCAGAGTGATTCAGTCTTACATACCTAGGAACTTTGGGAGTTTCTTGCACTTCTGATTCTTGAATAGGTTCATTCAAACTTATCTCTTCTTCCTGATTTACCAGATCAGTCTGAATCTGAATTTCAAAGGGAGCTTGGACTTCTTGAACAAAAACATCATTTTGATCATCTTCATCATATTCATAAAACCTTGAGGGTTTTTCAACACCTTCATCAACCTTCACATTTGTACTTTCAACAATCTTCCTTAATCTCTTGTTATAACACCAGTATGCTTTGCTTTGAGTAGAATAACCCAAGAATATTCCTTCATCACTTCTAGCATCAAATTTTCCTAGATCTTCATCTCTTTTAATGTAACATTTGCTACCAAAGACTCTGAAATACCTCACAGTGAGAGTGATGCCAAACCAAAGTTCATAAGGAGTCTTACCGGTATTGCTTTTGATTTGTACTCAATTGAGAGTATAGACTGCAGTGCTTACAACTTCTCTCCAATAGATCTTAGCAACATTTGCTTCCATCATCATAGTTCTAGATGCTTCCTAGATGGTCTAGTTCTTTTTCTCCACTAATCCATTTTGCTATAGAGTCCTAGGAGTAGACAACTGTCTTTTAATTCCATGTTTCTCATAGAATTCTATGAACTCACTGGATGTGAATTCTCCACCTCTATGAGACCTCAGACATTTTAATTTTAATCTTGTTTCATTCTCTACCATAGCTTTGAATATTTTGAATTTCTCAAGAGCTTCTGACTTCTCTTTTAGAAAAGCCACCCACATCATCTAGGAATGGTCATCAATTAATAACATGAAGTATCTATCACCTTGCACACTCTTGATTCTTGTCGGACCACATAGATCAGTATGAACTAAGTCCAATAATCCGGTCGAAGATTGTTCCTTGCTTTTGAATGAGACTCTGCTTTGTTTACCCAACTGACATTCCTTGCACAAACTATTGGTAGGTTTTACCAATCTTGGAAGATCTCTTATAGCCTAAGTGTTTCTTATCTTGATGATATTATCAAAATTCACATGACACATTCTCCTATGCCACAACCAACTCTGATCAATTTGAACAAATAAGCAACTTTTACCAGTACCAACCAAGTGGAAAATGTTACCTTTAGTTTGAGTACTGGCTGCAATCTCTGTTCTAGAACTTTCAAAGATCTTGCATTTTCCATTCTTGAATCAGAGATCATAGCCTTTGTCTACCAACTGTCCAACACTGAGAAGATTATGCTTTAGGCCTTGAACATACAGTACATTACTGGTTTTTCTTAAATGGAACTGACTCAAGCATGGTGAAGATGCTATTCTTCAGTTCAAGTATGTGATACTTATTATTCTATAGACAGTGTGTCTCTTGTAGGCAGTGAGCCTCTTGTGAGCAGTGTGCTCAGGCAGTGAGACCTAATTGGCATGTGCCATTTTGTTCTTTCTATTCTTCTAACAGAGAATACAATCTTGGTTTAGTCACCCCGTGATTTTTCCCTTAACCAGGTTTTCCACGTCAAAATCTTGGTGTCTTAAGTGTTAATGTGTTGCTACTCTAGATTTAATGCATTATGTTTCCATGATTGATTTATTATTATGCTACTGAATTACAAAGTGGATTTAAGTGTTTAATTGGAAGAAAGTTTTGGACAACTGATTCACCCCCCCTCTCTCAGTTGTCTGTATTGAATCTAACAATTGGTATCAGAGCCGAGGTCATGGGTTCAAATCCCGCACTTGCACTGGGGGGGATTGTTGTAAGGTGTGGCCCTTGGTCTCCTTGTTTAGCACTATGCTGCGGTGGTTCGCGATAAGGGCTTAACCGCCTCCCGTATTTGTTAAGTCAAGTGGTTGTATCGGGCATTAAAAGGTCACTATTTTGGTGCAACAGAAACTAACACTGTGAAGATTGACCCTAAGGGAAAAGCTTTGAACATATACTTAAGGATTTGTGCCCTCGTGGACATTTCAAAACCCCTTCCTAGCTCGATTCAGATTCTTTCTTCTCATGGTTCTTGGATGCAATTTTTAAACTTCGAGGGCTTGCCCATTAGATGCTTCCGTTGCAATGAGCTGGGCCACAAGGTAGGGGGCTACCCTGCACTAAGACCTTGTGGCTCTAGATGCTACATCTTTAAGAAGTGGAGCAGAAAACTTGGGTCCCCAAATGCAATTTCTTTTTGGTGCAATCATGGATAGTTCTTTGCTACCCATTCTACTTCAGGGTTTGAATCAAAGGCTCATTCTGATCCTCCCTCAGTGCAAATTTTGAACCCCAATCCTCCTCCTACCCCTTTCTTGGATATTGTTCCTATTATGGATGATGTGGAGGATTCGGAGTTAGATGACACTTTCTCTTTTATGGATGATCTCGATGACCCCGTTGATATTTTTTTGATCAATATATTCCTGTGGTTCCTTCTCAAATTTTTGGTATCTCTCAGATGGAACCAAAAAGACTAAACCTTACTATGGGGCTTCAAATCAAAAAAAAGGTAGGAAGTCTGAAGCTGAGAAAATTTGCATTGAAGGAAAAGAGGCGGTGAAGGAGGGAACTCAATGGACCATGGAAGCTCTCTTGTCCAGGAAAAAATGCTAAGGTTTAGCTTGGATTGGTTTAGTTGGACTCAATCTCTCTCCATTTTCGTTTCATTTCTTGGAACTTTCTCTTCTATAGTCTCCATTGGATAGTGATGGCTTAGCTTCTTAGTTTGTTGGAGTCCAGTTTTGTAGCTTACTATTATTTGCTTATGTTGCCCTTTTTCAAGGGTCTGCTTTTCTTTGTTTATATCTTTTTATATATAAGAAATTCTATTAACTTATCAAAAATAGATAAATAATTAAATCAAATTCAAAAGAATAAGATTTTATAGTTTCATCCTTTAATTCTAACTTAACATTTAACATAAAGAAAATAATAACTTAAAACAACCCTTACTATTTCTATGTCTACATGATAGGAATTCTTAAACATGAAAAATAAGGAACTTTTAGGACTTTCCTAAGGCTCAAACTATAACTTTATTGTAATTTAAATACCAATAATATTTCGACTATATCAAAACTATGCATGTTTATTCTAATTGCATTTTACAATTAGCTACGAATAATAATAGCTTTAGCCTTCTAATCACTATTACTTGTTATTAAAAGAATAAACACTAATTCATAATGCATGTATATTTTGATTTTACAAATAAGAACACTTTCTAAACTCTAACAAAATTTATAATTCTAATATGGTAATACAAAAGGTAGATTTTTATGTTACTAATCTCATCTAAGGTGCAGCAAAAATCATTAAATAAAAGCTTAAAAGCAAAACATGGAGTGAGGCAAAAACATTTGATGGTTTAAATACTTAGTTTCATGGTGCATGGAACCTGTATGCAAGGAATAAAGAGGAGGGCATGGAGGAGTTTACACAGTTTTTTAATGACTTTTGACTACATCTTGAAGATGTTAAGCACTTAGGTATGAGCATTGTTAGATATAGTTTTTTTTTTTAATTTTTAAACTTACATTTGTAGCATCCTTCACATTGAGGAGCACACAAAAACAAGTATTTGCAGGTCATGTCTCCAAAAAAGATTCTAAAAAGAATTAAAAACAAGCAATTAATTATTGGTTTTACTCTTTATCTTTTAAAAAACAAATTAATCTAACTTTCTCCTTAATTGGAGTTACTAATTTCTCATGCTTTTTTCTAGTATGTAAATGCATAGAGGTGATCAAAATTGGGTTCGGCATCCAAGCATTGAGACATAGGAAGGATATCGATGGTTTACTGGAAAGAATATTTTTAAGTTAATTATAATATAAAAACGTAAAACAGGGTACATTACAATCATAGACAACACCATAATCTATGAAGAACATGGAAGTTTGTATAGGGGATTGAAATCAATGGTGTGGTGCATATTATTTTGTTTAAAATAAAATCATAGGGTTTAAAGAGAAAGCTAAGAAAAATATGTTGATTTACTAATCTCAGTAATATCAAGTATTCACTCATAGATAAAACACATTGTAGGCAAAAGAAGCACCAAAGGAATCTATATAAAATAAATCAAGAGACCTATTGTGGAGAGTTCTAGAAACTATCAAAATATATTCCAGGTTTAACATAAAGAGATGGCTTGCATAGAATGACATAAAATGGTGCCAAGTGGTCAAGAATACAGGAAAATCAAATAGTTGATCCTCACACATCCACTGCTCATAAATTCATTTGAAATCATATACATGCAATCCTATTTCAAACAAATATATTCTAGCATAATCATCTTGATTAAAATCTCAGAACATTCTCTCAGTAAATATCATACAAAAGAAAAATAAATAATAACATACTTGGATTAATGCAACATCAAAAATTCCTCCTATTCCCCATGAACTTGCTTTTCCCCCATGATCCTACTTTTTCCCTTCTCATTTGTTTTCTTCTGCAAAACTCCCCAAAATTTCTCGAGAACCCCCTTAAAATATCCCCACTATCACAAAAATAGCCAAAACCAAAGATTCCATCCCATAACTCTCCCATTACTGAACCCCACTTTCTCAAAAATTAAATGCATTCAATAACCACTTCTAGCCAAATTCTCCAATCTGAATAATTATTATTCACTTATCTAACAACTCACCAAATATGATTAATTCAAGAATATAAAACAATGTCTTAAATAATTACACAAAAGAATATTTATTCACATAAATAAATATTATATATTTATAATTTATTTATTTATTTATTTATTATTATTATTATTATTAGTTATTTTATTAATTTACTTTCTAACAAATACTTAATATGCCTAAAAAAGTTAATATTATTTATTTAACAAAATAGATTAATAATTTCTATTGAATGCAACATTAGACCATAATGATCAACTCAAAGACTACATACCAATCCATTACCGATGTCACCAAACCATATAACAACAGAGACTCACAATCATGCACCAATCCACCAAACTAACGAAACTGAGAACTCGTTCTCATCGAGAATGATGTCAACTACGGGACCTCATGTCATCTCCATTCCACAACTTCCATTGGCATGAAGCCACGCTCAGACCTTCCAATTCAGGTGGAGTCGATGCCTAGTACCTACAGTCCTGCAGCAAACAAACGTGGTGAGTACAAACATATATCTAATCATCAAACAGATACACTGTGAAGATTGACCCTGAGGGAAAATCTTTGAACATATACTTAAGGATTTATGCCCTCGTGGACATTTCAAAACCCCTTCCTAGCTCGATTCAGATTCTTTCTTCTCATGGTTCTTGGATGCAATTTTTAAACTTCGAGGGCTTGCCCTTTAGATGCTTCCGCTGCAATGAGCTAGGCCACAAGGTAGGGGATTGTCTTGCGCTAAGACCTTGTGGCTCTAGATGCTACAACTTGAAGAAGTGGAGCAGAAAATTTGGGTCCCTGAATGTAAATTTTGTTTGGCACAATCATGGACAGTTCTTTTCTACCCATTCTGCTCCGAGGTCTGAATCATAGGCTCATTTGGATCCTCCCTAAGTGTAAATTTTGAACCCTAATTGTCCTCCTGCCCCTTTCTTGGATATTCTAACTGTTATGGATGATGTGGAGGATTTGAAGTCAAATGGAACTTTCTCTTTTATGGATGATCTAGATGACCCCATTGATAATTTTTTAGATCAAGATTTTCCTGTGGTTCCTTCTTAGATTTTTGGTATCTCTCAGATGGAATCCAAAAAGACTAAACCTGACTATGGGGCTTCAAATCGGAAAAAAGGTAGGAAGTCTGAAGCTGAGAAAATTTGCATTGAAGGAAAAGAGGTGGAGGAGGAGGGCACTCAATGGACCATGGAATCTTTCTTCTCCAGGAAAAAATGCTAAGGTTTATCTTGGATTGGTTTAGTTGGACTCAGTCTTTCTCCATTTTGGTTTCATTTCTTGGAACTTTCTCTTCTATAGTCTCCGTTGGATAGTGATGGCTTAGCTTCTTCTTAGTTTGCTGGAGTGCAGTTTTGTAGCTTACTGTTATTTGCTTATGCTCCCCTTTTTCAAGGGCCTGCTTTTATTTGTTTATACCTTTTCATATATAAGAAATTTTGTTAACTTATAAAAAAAAGAATTAATTAAATCAAATTCAAAAGAATAAGATTTTATAGTTTCATCCTTTAATTCTAACTTAACATTTAACATAAAGAAAATAATAATAACTTAAAACAACCCTTACTATTTATATGTCTACATGATAGGAATTCTTAAACACGAAAAATAATGAACTTTTAGGACTTTCCTAAGGTTCACACTATAACTTTATTGTAATTGAAATACCAATAATATTTTGACTATATCAGAACTATGCATGTTTATTCTAATTGTATTTTACAATTAGCTGCCAATAATAATAGCTTTATTCTTTTAATCACTATTACTTGGTATTAAAAGAATAAACACTAATTCATAATGCATATGTATTTTGATTTTACAAATAATAATACTTTCTAAACTCTAACAAAATTTCTAATTCTAATATGGTAATACAAAAGGCAGATTTTTATGTTACTAATCTCATCTAAGGTGCATAAAAAATCATTAAATAAAAGCTTAAAAGCAAAACATGTAGTGAGGCAAAAATGGGAGAAGCAAAAACATTTGATGGTTTAAATACTCAGCATCATGGTGCATGAAACCTGTATGCAAGGAATAAAGAGGACGACATGGAGGAGTTTACACAGATTTTTAATGACTTTTGACTGCATCTTGAAGATGTTAAGCACTCAGGTATAAGCATATTTAGATATAGTTTTTTTTTTTTAATTTTTATGCCGAGAGGCATTCTACACTCACAGCAAGGGCTAAAAGATTCAGATTCCCGTAAACAATTAAGATTCAGATTCCATGTAAACAAAATTCATAAAATGTGTAAATAAATAAATTTGTGGGAAGCCAAATGGATAGAAAAATAGAAAAACTTGGACAGTTATGGAGTGCAATATTTATCATGTTAAATAAAAAATAAATAAATTCATGGAAGCCAAATGGATACAAAAATAGAAAAACTTGGGCAGTTATGGAATGAAATCTTTATTACGTTTGAAGAATGTGAAAAGTCTTGCAACATAGTCTCTTTAAATTAACTCACATGAGCATATCAAATATTCTAACTGCAAGTAATTTATAAATGCCAACAAATTGGAAGATATCTCTCGGCATACTGTAGATATATTTTTTAAATATAAATATACTAGTTAAACTTACATTTGCAGCATCCTTCACATTGAGGAGCGTACAACAAGTATTTGTACGTCATGTGTCTAAAAAAGATTCTAAAAAGAATTACAAACAAGCAATTTAATTATTGGTTTTACTCTTTATCTTTAAAAAAAAATTACTCTAACTTTCTCCTTAATTGGAATTACTAATTTCTCATGCTTTTTTCTAGTATGTAAATGCATAGAGGTGATCAAAATTGGGTTCACATCCAACCATTGAGACATAGGAAGGATATCGATGGTTTACTAGAAAGAATATTTTAAAGTTAATTATAATATAAAAACATAAAACAGGGCACATTGCAATCATAGACTACTACTACTACTACTACTACTACTACTACTACCACTACCACTACCACTACCACTACCACTACCACTACCACCACCACTACCATGACCACTACCACCACTACCACCACTACTACCACTACTACTACTACTACCATGACCACTACCACGACCACTACCACGACCACTACCACTACCACGACCACTACCACGACCACTACTATGACTACTACTACTACTACTACTACCACCACTACTACTACTACCACCAATACTACCACTACTACCACCACCACCACCACCACCACCACCACTACTACCACTACCACTACTACTACTACTACCATTACCACCACTACGACCACCACCACCACCACCACCACCACCACCACTACTACCACTACCACTACTACCACTACTACCACCACCACCACCACCACTGTCCCTTCACAAAACACAAAAAATATCCACATTAGCCAAGTTCATAAACAACCTGATAACACATCATCAAATAGTCACATAAATCACATACTAAAGTAATCTACATAATCAATTAACCCATAAATAATCACATCATAAGCATAATATATTAATCATAAATATCAACAGTGCCATCATAATAACCATCAATGAGTGTTATCAACTACATCAAAACAGTAAACCTACCATCAACCTATCTAACATACCCTAAGTATTCTGATTATTTTACCTTCACCTTCATGCTTCATAGTCTAACCACCTGCACATACAAGTTGAAACTGGAGGGGCACTACAATAAAGGCAACTAGCGGCAGGAAGAAAAACAGGCCGATCATAGGACAAAATAGACCAGAAAGTAATAGTTTCACAGGCCAAAATAAATCTAAGTTTAACAATTTTAATCCCCCATATATATTTCAATGAAAAACTAGTAAAATACTTGGATTCACTTGCCAAAGGGAAGGGTCTATTTTTTACTGCAGTCGTTGATCAAACTTTTCTTATCGCTGCTAAAACAAAATCCACGTCACCTTCTTTTGCTAAAACACTCACTAAATAATGTGAATCTCTTCAACGTATTTCTGGGTTTTGTTCTTCTCTTCGCCAGCCTTTTGGAATATTTTATGGTTTAAAATTTTGTTTTGATATGATAAATTTATTGCCATTTTACTATCGTTGTTCTTGACTATTTTCTAAAAATATTTTTGTTTTTCTCTGCTACCAAATTCGTGGTCCTTTTTCTCTGCTAAGACCTTTTTTTTTATTCCCAAAAATCATCTCTTATTTTTGATGATTGATTTAGGTTTGTCTTTTTCTTTTTTCCTTTTTTTTTTAATAAAGGAAGTCTTGTTTATATTTGCATGAAATTTGGCCTTCAAAAGTCTCCAAAAATAATAATAAAAATAAACTTATTCTAATCTTGCATGATAGAATTATTATTAGATTTCTAAATATAATATTCATAATAATAAAGTAATTTATCTAACTTTAAATAAATAATAACTATTTCTTTTTGAAAATACATTAAAATAAACTTTATTTATTTCTAAAACTTGCATGATAGAAAACTCTCTTTTTTAATCGTTTAATTTAGATTTCTAAATATGATAATCACAAAATAATGTAATTTATCTAATTTAAAATATGTAATAACCATTTATTTTAATTCCTATATTTAATTTTCTAAATATAATATTTATTATTAATATAATTTATTTATTTTTAATAACACAAACACTTTAAATCAATCAAGAAGCATTTAAATAATATTTAAAATAACATTATATATATCTATTAGAATTTAAATATAATTGTTTAAATCCAATTTACATATTGTCTTCCAAACATCCATATTTATATAAACAGGAAAGCATTTATCTATTTTATTATTTAAATAATTTAGTTACACTAATTTAAAATACACCATTTAAATTTATCAACACACCATTTAATATTAAATAAAATAATGCATTTAAAATAAACTTATTATAGCAATTAAAACACAATATTTTCTAAGTATTTAACCATCCATCACATTTATTATCCACACAATGATGCAGAAAAATTGAGTCATTCAAATGCAATATGAGACTATGTGAGTGTGTGATTGCATCAAAGTTAACCATCCCAAATAATTCTTGCCAAGTGGCTAGAACACCTCTACCTCAACCATGTTCTCATTTTCGACGAGTACCTACATTCATTCACACTCAACTCGATGTCAATAGGTTAGTTCCCAAAAACATAGCCGAAGAAAAACATCATAATCATACCAATAATATTTAATATTTAAATCAACTTTCTAATTTATGTAAATATATCATCATGATAATTACCTTCACACACGTGTAACTTAATTAAAGTAAAACAATCATGGTAAATATTCCCTAATCTAGAATAATAATAATATAGTCCATAAAAATGAGACGTGTCATATCCATAGGGCGGTGCCATGCTTGAGCCAATGAATGGTTCATCAGAACGATAGGTATTGTACTAGACTACTGAATTGATACACTTGACTAACCCATCAATCCAACAAAAAAAGGCTCGACCTACCCACTTCTATTTCCTCCCACCCACCCCATAGGGGTGGTAGCTCAAGGATGGGCTTGGCCCTACTATCTATCAGGCCCTCCCTGTGCCCCTTGCCTGAATAGATGTGCTCGAATCATTCTGGCCCTAGATTCTATTTACTCTCTCGTGTTCATCCAAAATCACCACTTATGCGAAGAGCTCTATTTCGATTGGAAATGTGTGCATGTCGAGGCATCAATGTGCTCAAATAGAGCTTGCCCTTTCAAAAATAGCTACTTAGTCCTCAACTAATCTAGCTGGCCATCCAACTAAACTCTATTAGTCTTGCCTCCCCAAAAACTCTATGTTGCTTTCTTGCCTCCCAGATGAAAGTAAGGATGATTGGATGAAAGTACTAGTTTTCTCTCTGAGAAACAGGCTCCCCACTATCCTATTGTAGTGGCCATCAGAGGCCTAGAATTCCCCCCCACCTGGCCTGGTGGGAGTCTATATATATATGGGAGGATGATTGGATGAAAGTACTAGTTTTCTCTCTGAGAAACAGGCTCCCCACAATCCTATTGCAGTGGCCATCCGAGGCCTAGAATTCCCCCCCACCTGGCCCGGTGGGAGTCTATATATATATATATATATATATATATATATATATATATATATATATATATCAGTGAAATCATTTTCTTATGTATATTTATTCAGAAAAGATCATATGTTGTTCTATTATTATTATTATTATTATTATTATTATTATTATATTATATATATATATATATATCCACACACACACACACATGGCAGCATATCAATGAATATCAATAGAGCTTTATTAAACATCAGAATATATACAAGAGAGAGTATATATATATTGATACATATATAATATATAATATATATTAAAGAGATATATTAAAAAGTGCAAGGAATGTTATGAAGTCATATTACAAAGTAAAGAACAATGAATGCCATGTAAAGGTTGCGGTCTGGCTTGTGGTAAGCTGACTGACCGGAGATCTTGCCATGGCCAACCAGGCCATGCCGCCTAAGGGGCCATGTCCCCCATGGCTCCACAGCTCCTATGGATCGTGGTCACATTGGTGGCCATGGATACCAAGCCTAAGGCCAAAACAAATAATTTTTTATATATGATATTATTTTTTAACATTTTCTTTTTCATATCCATCAACAAAAACATAAATATATATGTAATTTTTTAACGGATGCATCATTTCCATTGTTCTCATAGATACTAATAATGAATGGTAACATCCAAAGTAACCATGTACTAAAAAAGATAAAAACTAAAATGATTTGTTACATATAATTACATTTTGTGTATCCAAAATTCATAGATTTTCCTAGCCATAACAGGGTATAGTGACAATTTGACAAAGATAACAAGGATCATAACAGAGATATTTTATACAAATCTTCTCAAATGTATGCATTATGTTAAAATGCCAAGTTCAGGAGGTAAAATATCTTTCAGCCAGAGGTAATTGTCATATCAATTGACTTCTCTTATACAACAGGGTTATTTTGAAACCCCATACAAAAAAGATTTGACAAGAATCAAATACATGATGGATTCTATTTCTCCATCTTCATAGATCATGTAAACTAAAATCAAATTCTCCTCTTGGCTAAAATCAACACCTGTAACCAAATGAACAGCCTAGTCCCACTCTCCTCCCAACTGTAAAGTTTGATTTACAAGCCCACCCCCCCAGTGGGAGATAATTCTCAAGTGCCCAAATGAAAATAAAAAAATATAAATACAAATCTAAAACAAGATTTAAACTAGGTTACATATGGCTGACTCACACACAAAGAATCCTTTCCATATTCTTACAAAGGGGGAGAGAGGGGATTCCCTTCCCTCTTGAGGAATAATCACAAAAACAATATTACTTCCTTCCACATATAATACCATCACAAAAATCACCTCCACAACCCTTCATATCCTCTCACCACAACATACGCAAACCACAACTCCTCCATTCAAACCTCAACAACCCCCCCAACACCACAACCATTCCAACACATATTCGTAACATAATCCACCCTTCCACAACCCTTCCAACCACTGAAAACCCCATATCCACTATAATACAAATACACAACAAATTTTCCCAAGAGAGGCTCCACGCCTCTCAACTCCACACGAGGGAGACTCTCACCCCTCAAGGGAGATCCACTCCTTATACACCCAAACCCCAATCACATTACAAACTAGCAAATTGCCAACAATTGCAATAAAATAAATTATTTCTCACACACACAAAAACACAATTGATAACAACAATAACTGCATAGATAAATCAACAATTTGCATCCACCAATCTGAAAACTAAATTAAATTTTCAAACCCTACCTTGGATGTCCAAGTTAGGAGCAGCTTAAGAGAATGCATTCCAAACCAGAAAAACCCTCTCAACCAAAAAATTCCAACCACCTTCAAGCCCTCTCTTCCTTCACCAACAATTTCTAGCCAAAGCAATAATCTCTAGTCTCTTTTAGCACAAAAAAGAAATGCAAAGAGGAGCCAAGCCAAAACCATGCAAGCACAACATCATGAAATGAATAAAATTATCTTCATAAAATAAAATTCACAACCCTCATTTCAACTTCCCAATGGTAATTTAAAATACTTAAGATATAATTCTATAATTCTTTAAATAACAAGTTTCAATAAAATAAAATGAAATTAAATAACAACTGTTAAATTAAATTCCCCCACATCACTAAAATTAACCACATAAATAATTAAAATAAAATAATCAAGATAATTAACCCAAATAATCTCCGATATGCAGTAAATGGGTTAACCACAACAAAATTAGAAAAATTAATTAAAATTAGGCATCTTGAGAATATAGTTTCCCCCACATCACTAAAATTAACCACATAAATAATTAAAATAAAATAACCAAGACAATTAACCCAAATAATCCCCGAGTAAATGGATTAACCGCAACAAAATTAGAAAAATCAGTTAAAATTAGGCATCTTAAGAATATAGTTGAACTAAAAGGATATGGGTTGCCCACCTATAAAACTCAATTTCAAACATCAATATATCATGGAAAAAATAGCCGAAGCAACATATAAATAAATACTAAACATCAAGTACCAACTATGATCCAGAATAATGTCCACACACGTATATGTATAAAATATGCATATCAAAACATAAAGGACCATGATCCTATCAAAACATAAAGGACCATGATCCTAAAAAATAGTATAAACTATATCCACACACAATGATTAATAAAGTCAACTATAAACAAATACCTATATCATAGTCTCATTAGTAGTTTCAACTAGGCCTCACACTATACTTCTCAATTTAGCATTTTTTATTTAGATAATTTATTGATGATGATCTTTTCCCATGATGATCACATGGCCATCCATGCTTACCACTAACATTTTATGATTTTGGGTTGCTCAAGTTTCTACTAACCATGATTATATCTCATGCTAACATGATGATTATATCTTTTTCTTATTATTATCATGATGACATCTCACGTTTTTTTGTGCTTGCAAAATTCACTCTCTAATTGTCATGGGTACTTTGACATTGATTTTTCCCCCTATTCGAGTGAAATATTGAGGCCATTTTGCTTCCTATCATTTACAAGTTATCACAATCATATCTTATTATATCAATTGATGACTTGTCATACAATATCTCCATAATCTTACATATTGGGTTATACATGAGTACACCATTTAATAGATTTTTTCTCCTTTCCTCCAACTTACTTTCATTTGTTCCATGGATCTAATTGGATGGAAATATATCATGTCACATTCTTCTAATGAATATGCCTACCATGACTATCTCATGATTATTCATGTCCAAGTATCCAACTATACTTTATAGTTGCTATAGGCAGTTCCTTACAACTATCCCTTGGTATGATTTCCCCATGACAATATCTTACTTTTGTCATGGAAAAATTCTATCATGTCAATAACCATTATGAATTATCTTATCATTACCCCTTGGTAGTAACCTATGGTTTCCCTTGAACATTATCCTATATTACCCTTTTGTTTATAGATAATTAGCAGTTATACTTATTTTATATGCTTCTCATTAGATCTTTGCATTCTTGATTTCAAGTTTCTAGGTAAAGCATTAATTGTGACCTAATTGTCTACAATCATCATTCTCATCCATATCATGTATGAGTATTTATTATTTGACTTCAAGTTAATTTCTTATTTTGCTTTTTCATTCATCTTCATGGTAGTTTGTATCAAGTTATACTGGGGGCAAAAAGCAATGGTAAAAATTGCATGCCTTATAGTTTTTCCTCTCATTTTAAACTCACTTTAACTTGTTTGTCCCTCATGCAATGAATAGTGTATTGAATAATACATTTCACATAGAAGTTGGAAAATAACTTGATCCTAGCATTAATTTCACATTATCCTAGTTTACCCTTTTGTTTATAAATAATTAGTAGTTATACTAATTTTATATGTTAGAGTTCATTAGATCTTTGCATTCTTGGTTTCAAGTTTCTAGGTAAAGCACTAATTGTGACCTTAAGTGTCTAGAATCATCATTCTCATCCATATCATGTATGAGTATTTATTATTTACTTTCAAGTTAATTTCTTATTTTACTTTTCATGCATCTTTATGGTAGTTTGTATCAAGTTATACTGTGGGCAAAAAGTAATGGTAAAAATTGCATGCCTTATAGTTTTTCCTCTCATTTTAAACTCACTTTAACTTGTTTGTCCCTCATGCAATGAATAGTGTGTTGAATGATACATTTCACATAGAAGTTGGAAAATAACTTGATCCTAGCATTAATTTCATCTTTCATCTACACTAGTCCACACAATCTAGACCCAATCCTATTCTACACCTAGGTTCAAATCCATAACACATAATTGTTGTAACTTATTTATATGATTTGTTAAAATGAACCCAAATTTTTAAATTGAAATTCAAATATTGGTTGACATACATTCTCCTTCCCTTTGGCTATTAATAGTTGAATTAAAACATAAAATATTTGCATCTTGTGTTAGAACTTTGTATTTAAGGACAAACCCTAATTAAGTTAAAACATCTAGCAAAACATTTTTGAAACACATCTAGTGTCTACCAAAAGAAGCTTCATTATTCCTTACATTTTTTAGAATATCAATGTCTACATCATATTCTATGCAAAGAAGATGTTCCAAACTATTGGGAAACTCGTGACCATACAATCACATTTTTTTATACAGGTCATGCAATTAAGCAAAACATTTCCAACCAGATTCTAGAAGTTTATTATGTCAAAATTAATATCTACTAATTGCATAAGTTAATATTGTCTTGAATCATTGTATGGCATCATTCTAATGCAGTTGACTTACCAACCATATTTTTTTTGCATAGAGATAAGTCATTTTAAAACACTTGACAAAATGAAATTCAACATCAAATTCAAAGCTAAATATTCTTATTTATTATTCTAAATTCTTAACATTTATTTTAATATATTTACTATCCTAAACTCTTGTTCCTATGTTTTTAAAATATTTTTTATTAATTAATAGCAAGAGGCATTCTACAATGGCAGCAAGGGGTGGTGTGTAATGGCATGAGTGTGTTAAAAAAAAAATTACCTTTTACTTTAAAATTGACGGTCATTTACATGTCAAATTATTAATATTTAATAATAAATATAATATAAATATAAAAATAAAGATATTAATAAATATAATATAAATACATTAGCCCGTAAATATAAAGATATGCTCTCATCAACAACTTTTTTGATTTTTTGTTAATCACTGTTAATAAATTGAAGGACATAAGGTTGAGTGAAGAAAAAATGTGCACAAATATCAATTTGAAGTAAAATGAAGTAAAATAAAATAGCTTCAAAGTAAATAAAATAACTTCAAATTAATATCTCTTTAATATTAATATTTAATAATAAAACAAAAAATTAATATTTAGTAATAAACATGATATTTCCAAAATAAGGAGGTAAAACAAAGATATGTCATCATCAAGAATGTTCACTTCTCCATCATCATATTTTGATATATCATTTTTTCAGACAATTTTGTAAAACCCTTCTACTACAAAGGAAATATTATTTTGTATATATTAAATAAATGAAAAGTGCCGTAATTTTTTGTATAATGTTAGAAATAATTTCAACCAAAATTTTATACATGTGTTTTAGGTTTGAATCTTAATTAATTTATATGTAAAAAAATGTAGTAGAAAGTTTAAATTTGATTTGTTAATTTGAAATATTTTTTATTTGTTAATTTAATTGAAAATTTGATGGGCAAGATATAAACCTTAAATAATTAAATAATTAACCAAAATCATGTGTATAGTAAATAAAATGGTTTTAATATGAAGTAAATAAAATGGTTTGATTGTTGAAGTGGATGATATTTAAGAACAACCCAAACCCTCTCATTTTATGTGCCAATGTGTGGTTTTGAACAGAAGAACAATGGGGTAGCAAGCTAAGGGCAGGGCCCCATGGCTGATTAGCGTTGAAGCGATGAATATTTTATTTTTCTACTTATTTTAATTAACAGCTATTTTAAATTTTAGTATTTTACTAGTCTATTTATATTTAAAAAAAATATCTACATTATGCCGAGAATATCTTCCAATTTGTTGGCATTTATAAATTACTTGTAGTTAAATATTTGATATGCTACATGAGTTAATTTAAAGAGACTGTGCTGCAAGACTTTTCATATTCTTCGTAATAAGATTTCATTTTTTATTTTTCTATCCATTCATATTGTTCATAATAAGATTTCATTCCATAACTGTCCAAGTTTTTTTATTTTTCTATCCATTTGGCTTCCACTTTATTTATTTACACATTTTATAAATTTTGTTTACATAGAATCTGAATCTTAATTGTTTATGGGAATCTGAATCTTTCAGCCCTTGCTGTGAGTGTAGAATGTGTTAATAATTGTCCAAGTTTTTTTATTTTTCTATCCATTTGGCTTCCACTTTAATTATTTACACATTTTATAAATTTTGTTTACATAGAATCTGAATCTTAATTGTTTATGGGAATCTGAATCTTTCAGCCCTTACTATGACTGTAGAACGCCTCTTGGCATAATTATATAAAAAATAAGAAATGAATTATCAATAAATAATTATTTATTAATATAGAAAATTTAAGGTATAGAAAATTTAAGGGATAAGATTTAGAAGAAAATGAAAAAAAAATAAAGAGCCAAAAAAAAAATGCTGCCACATGACATTTTTTATTATAATTTCAGCCCCTTTTTCACAGAGCATTTTCAATCCCTCAATCCCTAAAATGTCTGCTTTACTAAATAGGGAAAGATTTTGAATTATCCTTTATGCATAATTTAAAATTTGCATAAGGCCACATGTGCTACTCAAACTTAAGTAGTAAATCCATTTATGCAACCTCATGGGGCCATGGGATAAATGAGTTTGATTTTGGGAGAAACTCTATGGCTAAGTGCACTTAATACTAGAAGATGGGTGACCTCCTAAGAGCTTCACCTTATGAGCATCATCTAAATGCAATGAGTGCTAAGTGGTGGATCATTCATTCCCATGAGAGATGGGTTCATATGAACCACTACTCATAAAATATTGGTTCCCAAGATGCAATGAGTGTTAAATGGACCATTCATTCCCATGAGAGATGTGTTTGTGTGAATCACTAATGAAATATGGGTTAATGAGTTTGATTCAATGCAATGAGTATTAAGTGAACCATTCATTCCCACGAGAGGTAGGTTCATGTGAACCCTACTCATGAAATATGGGTCTCAAACTCATTGCAATGAGTGTTAAGTGGACCTTTCATTCACATGAGAGATGGGTTCGTGGTAATCACCACTCATAAAATATGGGTCATCTAAATGCAATGAGTGCTAAGCGAACCATTCATTCCCATGAGAGAAGTGTTTGTGTGAACCACTACTTATGAAATATGGGTCAATGAGTTTGACTAAAAAACTGCAATGAATTCATATAAATAATAAAAAACAATTACTGGCATCCAATGGAGCTACATGAAATTATATTAGTATCATTTGAACATTTTATTACACGTTTTACAAAACATCACTTCAATGTTGATTTCAAAGGATTGCAATAGAATGTTACAGTATACCAAATTGTTTTGATGCAGGGTAAATGAACAAAAACACTTACTTCTGGAAAATAAATGGGAGAGTTTATGTACATAGTAAAAGAACAAAAACACTTACCTCTGCAAAATAAATGGGAGAGTTAATGTACAACTCTTCCATGTGAGGAAAGCTTTGTAGAACCTTAAGATGACAGAGAGATATATTATGGGAGTCGTCGCAAGTGAGTTTTCTTATTGATTCTACTGCTGTAAAATGTTGAAGAAATTGAGACTCGGTTTCCAAGTGCACACACAACGGTAGACGTACTCTGAACATTTTCAAATCACAGCAATCGGTCATTTTTATGCTTTCTAATCCTGGGCAATTTGCTAAAATTGAACAGTTATTATCCAGTCCAACAAGGGTGAGAGACTTAATACTGTAGGAATTTATTACCCAATATGTAAGCGAATAGCAAAAGGATACCGTCAAACTTTCAAGAAGGGAAGATAATCCTACAAGCCCCCCTCAAATACTTTCTCACTTAGCTCAACTTTTTCAAGATAACAAGTCACAAGTTGAGAGAAACCATGAAAAGATGCAGGCACCTTTCTCATCTTAAAATTATTAATAGATAGAGACGTAAGTGTTTCACAGAGAAAAGGAGATGCGGGAGCCTCTATTGGAACTTCAGGACTTTCAAAATGTATGCGCTTGACACCTTTTACAGAAATACTAAGAGTCCAGTCGTGAATGTTGGGTTCACACCACGCACAGTTATGAAGTTCAAAACTCTCCAAGGTACCACACTGCATGAGAATAATCTTGTTGATTATGCCTACAGTCGTATTGTGACGACTCAAATCAGATTTAACCTTTCTCTTTTTCGGCGAACTACTACAAGTAGAACTGAAAAACTAGGGAGAAAATTTGAGATGGGGTAAACGCATCCAAGCTCGACACCATTTACGAGAAACTGCAGAAAACCGAACGGCTTCTTTCAGAGGAAGTCTTGAAAGAATTTGAGAACACAGCAAGTCATCTGGAAACTTCATCAAAGGATCTCTTTCACCCATTTCAAGACACGGCAGTTCATCTGGAAAATTCATCAAAGGATCTCTTTCACCCAAACACACCAGTTCATCTGGAAAATCCATCAAAGGATCTCTTTCACCCATATTTTATCTGACTTTGAATTGCAAACATAAAACATTCCTCAAACATCCTAACATGCGTCTTGAGATGTTCATCTACTTCAATTAGGCAGGCTAAGAATTTCTATATCGCTGACAACTTTAGGGGAGAGGAGCAGGAACGTGCGCACCAAAAATTCAACGGTCCATGTGGAGTGCCACGTGGACCAGTAAAAAAAAATTGCAAATTGTTTACATAATTTATTTAATAATAAACCATAAAAAACTATTTTTTTTTAAAAAAATTATGTTTTGACACGTGGGAGGACAAGATTCGTTGGTCCGAATAAAAAAATGCAATTTTGATCATGCGAACGAAACGTAGGCAGTTGGAGTGCCAGTTGGTGTGTGGCACGACGTCCAAAGTGGAAATCCCTACCACGTCACCGCATGCCACTCTGCCACCCAAAAACTCCACTGCATCGCATTAATGTCTCGCTGCCCATTCCAATTCTGTCTGTCACACCTCATTTACTTTCCGTCCTCTCTTCGTTCATCCACGCCATCCCGCGTAAATTTCGATATGATGGGAATTCAATGCTTGCAGTGCCTCGCACAACTCGCCAACTTCAAAGCCTTTCAATCTACCAAGTTCTTGAGTTTGCCTTACTTTTCTGCCAGAAGGTGCTCGGTTCGGCTCTCTGCAACTTTCATCCTGCCACCACAACATGCTATGGTCTGACTCCATTGAATGTGATTCTTGGTGCCGGTTATCAAATGAGAAATGCAGCAGGAACTCCACCATACCTCCTTCCAAGTTCACCAGTGCCATGGAGGTGAAAAAATAGTTTAAATGTATGCATTCTTTTCATTGTTTGCTGAAAGAAGATAAAGCGTTTAACCTAGTTTAAACGCAGGTGAGGAAGCTTCATAACAGTGTGCTCGGCAACGTTCGCGGGGGCTATTCATTCGACCCAAGTGAGCATGCTCACTAAGGTTGCCATTATTCGGTTTTGTCTCCTCTTTCTATCTTTGCATTTTTTTTTTGACTTAGCTCATTGCAGATTTCCTTCGTCACATCAAGGTTTCGTGTTTTTGAACACAATTTAATTTGTGTTCATCAACAGACTAATTATATGGAAATTATTCTTCTATTCAAGCATCAGTGTCTTTGAAATTGTTGTTTTTTTTTAATTTTAGGGCATAAAAAATTGTGGGGTTGTTTTTATTTTCATTACAGTAACAAATATTATTGTTTGTTGTCGTTTGGCGTCATACAATAATCTGGGGTTGTTTTTATTTTCATTACAGTAACAAATAATATTGTTTGTTGTTTCCGTGTCTTGCAAAAATTTGGGTTGTTCTTATTTACATTAAAGTAACAACTAATAGTGTTTGTTGTTTCCGTGTCATAGAAAAATCTAGGGTTGTTTTTATTTTCATAACAGTAACAAATAATATTGTTGCTTGTTTCAGTGCCATAGATAAATCTGGGGTTCCAAATATTATAGCCATTGGTTCGCATTTGTGTTTCCCTATGATTTATATTGCAAATGTTACAATCATAGTTTAGCATTTATGTTTTTCCAGGGTTTATATTGCAAATATTACAATCATAGTTTAGCATTTTTGTTTCCTTAGAGTTTAGAATCCAAATATTAGTCATAGTTTAGCAGTTGTGTTTCCCTAGGGTGTATATTGCAAATATTACATTCATATTTTAGCATTTTTGTTTCATAGGTTCTGCATTATCATTCAAACATTTATAAATCTACGGTTGTTTGTTCTGCATTTTCATAACAATAACAAATAATATTGTTGTTTGTTTCGGTGCCATATATTATTCTTGGGTTGTTTGTTTTTCGGTTAGGTTATCTCTTTTTAATTAGGTTTTTCTTTCATCTTTTTCAAAGGTTATTTAATAGGTGATCATTGTTTAATTGTCATAAATCTATTTCATTGTCTATATCTCATAATCAATATATTGCAAATATTGCAGTCATAAGTTACCATTTGTGTTTCCCTAGGGTTTATATTACAATTTGAAAAGGCATATTTTAGCATTTGTGTTTCAAAGATTCTGCATATCATTCACTCTGGGTATCTTATTCTCATAGGTTTTGGATTATCATTTAGTTAGGTTTTCTTCCAATCCAGTAATAAATTTGGGGGTGTCTCTTTTTAAGTTTTTATTAGGTTTTTGTTTCATCTTTTTAACAAGTTATCTCATACGTTATCACTGTTTCTTAGGAATCTATGTGGTTTCCTATGGTTTATATTGCAAATATTACAGTCATAGTTTACCATTGTTGTTTTCCATGGCTTTAAATTGCAGATATTACAGTCATTGATTAGCATTCCTGTTTCCCTAGGGTTTTTATTTGTTGTCAGTTTTAATTTTATCATAACTACAGATGCAATGTTACTGTTTTGATTTATAATATTTTCTGATCAGATTGCATTTTGTGTTGTATTTATGCTTATTGTTTCCACCTATGTTCAATTGACAATTTCTCTTTTTGAGTTATTATTTTTTATTGAATTTGCTATCAGTCACTCCGGTTATCCTATTCTCATAGGTTCTGCATTATCAAACAGTTAGGTTTTCTATGTGAGATTTTTTAAACTCTTATTGTTTTCCATTTGTAAGCTTTATAATGTTCTTCATTAAGCCATTATACTCATAGGTTAGCAGTTGTGTTTCCCTATGGTTTATATTGCAATCACTAGCCATAGTTTAATGGTTTATATTAGTTTCTTTGGTGCAATAATTGCATTAATTTAGTAAGTCAAGATAGTTTTTTGTGGTGCCTTAGATAAATTAGGGGTGTCTTCTTTTTCATAGGTTCGGCTTCACCAATACAGTCATGCAACTATTGTATCTTTATTTGGTGTCTTACATACATTTTCCATTAGTGCCATAGATTAATTTCGAGGTGTTCTCCTTTCCATAGCTTGTGGTTTATCAATTCAGTCCTCAAACTAATCTACCTTTCTTAGCCAACCAAACAACTATAAGTGTTTTCAAATTGTATCTGACATAGGGGAGAGAAGCTAAAATGTGTGCACCCAATATTCGACGGTCCACATTAAATGCCATGTGGACCAGTAAAAAAAATTGCAACTTATTCATAAGTTACACAATTTTTCTTTCATAAAAAAGCACTTTAAGCACAAACATAAATCATATATCAAATGCACATTTTATAGTATAATATATTGTCAACATAACATTACAAATATAACAGCCAAAAATGTTATCTTGTTTTCAACTTGTATCAAACATATCAGCCTATGGTAGGAACTTTAAACTTAAAACAGCATTAACATAGAACTTTGTACCCTTCTCCACTAACATTATAAATAGAATTGTCGCACCAATCCAGGTGTCACTTCCATATTACTCACAACTACACAACTACAAAACAATGTCAGTTCAGCACAATTCAAACCCATCTGTCCCATATTTGACCGAAGTGCTAACCCATTACAAGGATTTTTCCCACCGTAGCATAACCCAAACAACATGGCAATGCATCAGCCTATCTCATCAGACATGAGACATGCAACACATATCAATAGGAGTCCCTCCCATCTCACTAAGTAGGGTGCGGACGTACTGGCTCCTTCCTCTAAAAACCCACCTGCATCTTAAAATACAAGCTACAAGGCTACCATTATTCATATAAAAATTTATGGAAACAAATGCAAACGATACACCAAACCAATCAACTAAAGAATTAATGGCCCAAATCAATCAAATCTATAATTCATATCACTCATAATTCAAATTTGAAATAGGACAGGGATTTAATTCACCACACCAAATAAGCATCAACCAGATTGAACTAATTCCCAATTCAAGTAGCCCTTGATGTGTGTTCTTCACATTGATGCCATAATGTGTTGGCTTAAGGTCTCTACAACTTCAATCCCACCACCACTACATGTTACACTCTGACTCTGATGTCCCTTACAGATTCTTTATATATATGTTTATGCATATGTACAAACACATACATAGACAAATACATATGTATATGCATATGTATAAACACATACATAGAGAAATACATATACATATGTATATACATATACATACCAATATACATATACATATACATGTACTACTTCCACAACATCTCACGTAAACTTCGAGCCAACCTGCATTCAATGATCCCAGTGCCTCACACATCTTGCCAACTTTAGAGCCTTTCAATCTACCATGTTCTCGAATATTATTCACATTGATGGTAGAATGTATTTGGGGATGTTCTCTTATGCTTAGGTTCTACTTCATCAATTTAGCTTTAACTATTTTATTGTTTTTAGGTGCCATTGATTGAATTGGTGGTGTTAGCTTTTTTATAGGTTCTACTACATCAATTTTGTCATGTCATTGATTAATTTGGGGGTGTTGTCTTTTGCATAGTTCCATTATCATCAATCAAGTCCTGCAACTATTGTATGCTTTGTAGGTGCCATTGCATTGATTTGGGATCTTATCTTTTTTTATAGGTTCTGTTACATCAATTCAGTCATGCAACTATTCTATCTTTCTCAGGTCCCATTGATTAATTCGGGGGTGTTGTCTTTTGCATAGGTTCAATATCATCGATCTAGTCTTGCAACTATTGTATTCTTTCTAGGTGCCATTGATTGATTTGGGGGTGTTATCTTTTTTATAAGTTCTACTACATCAATTAACTTATGCAACTATTCTAGATTTCAGTCATGCCATTGATTAATTTGGGGGTGTTATCTTCTGCATAGTTTCATTACCATCAGTCAAGTCCTGCAACTATTGTATGCTTTGTAGGTGCTATTGCATTGATTTGAGGGTCTTATCTTTTTTTATAGGTTCTGCTACATCAATTCAGTCATGCAGCTATTCTAGCTTTCTTAGGTCCCATTGATTAATTTGGGGGTGTTGTCTTTTGCATAGGTTCAATATCATCAATCTAGTCCTGCAACTATTGTATCTTCTTAGGTGCCATTGCATTGATTTGGGGGTGTTATCTTTTTTATAAGTTCTGCTACATCAATTAACTTATGCAACAATTCTAGCTTTCTTAGGTGCCATTGATTAATTTGGGAGTGTTGTCTTCTATATATATTCATTACCATCAATCAAGTCCTGCAACTATTGTATGCTTTGTGGGATGGAAGTTGCAGAGACCTGAACCAAGCACCTTATGGTGGAAAAGTAAGGAAATTTTAAGAACTTGGTAGATTGAAAGGCTCTGAAGTTGGTGAGTTGTACAAGGCACTGCAAGCATTGAATTCCCTTCGTATCAAAATTTACATGGGATGTCATGGATGAATGAAGAGGGGACGGGAAGTAAATGAGGTGTGACAGACAGAATTGGAATGGGCGGTGAGACATTAATGCGATGCAGTGGAGTTTTTGGGTGGCAAAGTGGCATGCGGCAACATGGCAGGGCTTTCCACTTTGCACATTGTGCCACACACCAACTAGCACTTCAACTACCTATGTTTCGGTCGCATGACCAAAATTGCATTTTTTATTTGGACCGATGAATCTCATCCTCCCACATGTCAAAACATACAAAAATTAAAACAATGACTGTAATATTTGTAATATAAACCATAGGGAAACACAAATACTAACCTATGACTGTAATATTTGTAATATAAAGCCTAGGGAAACACATTTTTGACAAGTGAAAAATGAAATAGATTTATGACAAATAAATAGTGATAACCTATGAAATAACCTATGCAAACCTAACTGATATATAATGTAGAACCTATGAGAATAAGATAACCAGAGTGAATGATAATTTCAAAGTGTCAATTGAACATAGGTGGAACAAGAAGCATATATACAACACACATTACAATCTAATCAGAAAACATTGCAAATCAACACAATAATGCTACATCTGTAGTTATCAAAAATTTCAAACTGTCAACAAGAAGGGTGTAATTGTAGATATGAAAACTAAATAACTGTCAAAAACATCAAGTGCATATGAAATCCAATTAAGGCTACATCTAGCTGTTGTGATAGAGAAATAGTGGTTGGCTGCTCGGGGTGCCACTGGCCAAGTTCGTGTCCCCTTCCACTCGATGAGGAGTGTTACTTACATGACTAGGAGATGGACTGGAAAACTGGGTGCAAGTGACATGTGTTGGGGGTGATGGTGTAGACATCTGTACATCATGAATGCCAGTGTAATTTGAAAATTGAGTGCACCTGAAGTCAGATTGGGAGATGGTTGAATAATTCATTGTCATGGAGAATTGAGGGATATTGATGTTGAGAATATCACGGAATACTCCATTACTTTGAGACAAGGGATTGGCAGGGGCCCTTAACCACCTTTCTATTTGTAAAGCCCTCTGTGCATCCTCAATCTCTTTTTCCTTTCGGTCCTGTTCCTTTTGAAGCATCTCTAGCATCTTTTTGGCATCTCTATCCTTCTTTTGTTTTATTTTCTACTGCTCTTTTTCTTCGGGTTGTATATCCCTCTCTATTTTGGCCTACTCCTTCAACTCCTTTGCCACTTTATTTGCTGCCTTATTTTCCTCATTCTCCTGCTTCTTTCAAACTTTTAACTCCTCAACCTCTTTCTTCCTTTGCTCTTTCTCCATTAACAACTTCATGTAGTCATCTGTTGTCAGCAGTTAAGACTGTCTACTCAACTGAATTGCACCACCTTTTAATTTTCTTGACAGACAGTGTGCACAAGCAGCTTGAGGAATTTGCTGATGTGCGAAACTATTTCAATTTGTTCTATTCGATCCAACTGTGACAAAATGTTCTCCTCCTCTACTTATGAGTCCTCAGTGAATTCTTGATCACCTCCTAAATTTGAAGTGCAAGAAGGAGCATAGTAATGCACAACTTCACATAGCTCGATTGCAGGTGGTGGTGATGGAAAACTAAAAGTACCCTACATTTATGGGACATGCAAATCAATGCCTTGATTCATTACCCCCTCCACCAACCAGGATGGTGCAATTCATTCTGATGGAAGAGCTAAGCTATCATTGAATTGGTCAACAGGGCTATCCGCCACCACTTCTGCAACTGAATCAGCATGATTACTATCAGGGCACTACTGTGATTCTATCACAGTCTACAATTGTTCATTTGGAAGAGTGGATTGCAATTGTGCACCATCCTCTCTTGAGGCAGCAAGTCTTGAAAGACTTAGAATGTTTTCCAGTGCAGAAGCATCCTCGTCAATCTGAAATGTGTCACTGGGATGCATGTCTTCCACAAGTGCATCCAGATTGAGTGGTTAGATCCCAGTCCTTTTAAATCCTGCCTTGATGTTGTCAACTGTCAAATCTCTAATGAGTGTTTTGTTGCCTAACATTGCAAGTTCTGTCTTCCTCACTTCAATGTTAGGAAATTTTGGCATAAATACTGCATGTTTTGATTTGAAGTAAGTTTTAAAAGGCAAAAAACACTCACATCCAACGGCTATAGCTTATGTGATGTGTGTGATGGCAATGCCAGTAAATCTACACCCAACACTCTTGCTTCTTGGATGGTTTCAACTACTACATGGCTTCCATGCCAGTTAAAAATGAGCAAGTACCTATTGGTGGGCGACACACCGCCTGGAACTGAGTTCTTGAAGTGGGTCAACCAATCTATGAACATATCTTTAGTCATCCATGCATGGGGTTGGGCTACCATGCAAGCACTTGGTTCGCAGTCTACAATGTAGTTATCTATGTTTTGTTTCCCCTTAAACAAGTAAAATCATGGAATGCTCTACCCGATAGCATTGACACAACATAGAATGGTTATCTATTCACGACTCTTTGGAATGATGTAAGACACATTTTTGCTACCTTTTCTGGCTAGCACTTTCATGGACCCATTCCTGTCAGCCTGGATGCCAGTTTCATCGCAATTCCAAATGCGATGAGAACCATATGGTAATGCTTCATATGTTGCAGACAAAGTATTGTAGAAAGCTTCTACAATAGCAGGCCTAAGGTTGGGTGCCCTATCTTTGTCTAGGCATTCAGCAGTCTGCAATGCAAGCTCAGGATGTCTGTTCTTGAAACCTGTCCACCATGAATTCCTTGGGAACCCATTGGTGAAAGGGGTTGGCCTATTTTGACAGATTTGAGCAACCTCTGCCTTAAGATTGACTATCTCAAGACCATGGCCAACCTCAGCCATTTCCTTGCACCATTTGACAATCAGATGTTCTTCCTCGGTAGTGAGGACTGTTGGTGGACCTTTCTTGGACGTTGTTGTTAGACCGCCAAGCCATTTGGAGAGTGTGGCTATTGGGATTTTCCACTTCTTCGAAGCTCCCCTTATTGACATGTCATTTTCCTCCACGTCATATAGTGCCCCTTTCATGTCCTCCGAAGACCACAGACCTTGTTTCATTGTTTCTTTCTGCGGTATTCCAGGTGTAGGAACCTCATTCTGCAGTATTCCAGGTGTAGGAACCTCATTCTGCGGTATTCGAGGTGTAGCAATCTCATTATGTGGTACTCGAGGAGTAGAAATCTCATCTACTACTGCAATATGATCATCTTCTGGGGGAAAAAAACAACCTTGTTTGTGGGAGGGCAACCTTGTTGTGGCTCTTTTGTTTCTTTTCATTCCTCTACGAGTCACCATTGCATTGCCCTTTGCCATCTGCACAAAATAAGTATAGTCAAAACAAAGAAGGGAAAACAACATATATTTACTTGTTGTGACAAAAAGATTTTCATATTCAATGACAGTTATGTTTAAGTATGAAGACAGTGATGCTTGAACAAAAGATTAATTAGTTTCTATATGTATTTTTTCTTTTTAGTTTGTTGCTTTAATATTTTGAAATACTGTTAAATACATACGTACATTGATTCTGTAGTGAGCGACATAAGGAAAAGAGGAGTGACAAGCACAAAATTACACAACTGATAACCTATGATTGGCAATATAAACCTTAGGGGAACATAATTGTTTAACTGTGACTATAATGGTTGCAATATAAATAGTAGGGTCACACAGTATAAAGCTTACGAATGAAAAACAGTAATAGTTTAACATCTTTTACATCTTTTGTGCATGACCAAATCAAAAAACATGCATAAATTTATTCACAGGAATTATTAGTATTTAAGAGTGTAAATGATGTAATATTTTGAATGACTAAATTGATGAAGCATAACCTTATGAAAAAGATGAAATAGAAACCTAATAAAAAAAGAAACCCCCACTTTTATTACTGGGATTGAAGAAAACTCAACTAAATGATAATGCAGAACCTATGAGAATAAGATAACCAGAGTGAATGACAATGCAGAACCTATGACAATAAGTTAACCAGAGTGAGTGATAATGTAGAACCTATGAGAATAAGATAACTAGAGTGAATGAAAATGCAGAACCTATGAAAATTAGACAAGTAGAGTTAATGATAATGCAGAACCTAGGAGAATAAGATAACCAAAGTTAATAATAATGTAGAACACATGAGAATAAGATAAGTAGAGTGAATGATTATGCAGAACCTATGAAACACAAATGCTAAACTATGACTGCAATTTTTGCAAGATAAACCCTAGGGAAATAGAAATGTTAGGGAAACACAAATGCTAAACTATGACTGTAATATTTGCAAGATAAACCCTAGGGAAACAAAAATGCTAAACTATGACTATAATATTTGCAATATGGAAGCTGGTGTATAGTTTGGCATTTCTGTTTCAATATAAAACAATAGGGAAAGACAAATGCTAAACTATGACTATAATTTTTCCAAGATAAACTCTAGGGAAAACAAATGCTAAACTATGACTATATAATATTTGCAAGATAAACCCTACGGAAACAGAAATGCTAAACTATGACTATAATATTTGCAATATGGAAGCTGGTGTATAGGTTGGCATTTCTGTTTCAATATAAAACAATAGGGAAAAACAAATGCTAAACTATGACTGTAATTTTTGCAAGATAAACTCAAGGGAAACACAAATGCTAAACTATGACTGTAATATTGAATAGATAAACCCCAGGGAAACAGAAATGCTAAACTATGATTGTAATATTTGCAATATGGAAGCTGGTGTATAGGTTGGCATTTCTATTTCAATATAAAACAATAGGGAAAGACAAATGCTAAACTATGACTGTAATTTTTGCAAGATAAACCATAGGGAAACAGAAATGCTAGGGAATGCACTTTAAGCTAAACTATGATTGTAATACTTGCAAGATAAACCCTAGGGAAACAGAAATGCTAAACTATGACATATGTATTTCAATATAAAACATAGGGAAAGACAAATGTTAACCTATGACTTTCATTGCTGTAATGAAGAACAATATAAAGATTACGAATGGAAAAGACTAAGGGAAATACCTGGAACAATATGGATGTTGCCAAACTAGAATCTGTGTTTGTCATTCCTCTGTTTATTATGTCGCTTACTGTAGAATAAGTGAATACATCAAGGATTTCACGGCTATTTGAACTAGGAATTTTTTGAATTTTATTGATGGGTGTTTGGTGTGGCAAATTAAATCCTTGTCCTGTTTCGAATTTGAATTATGGGTGATATGAATTGCAGATTTGATTGATTTGGGCCATTAATTCTTGAGTTGATTGGTTTGGTGTATTGTTTGCATTTGTTTCCATAATTTTTTTATGAATAATGGTGGCCTTACACCTTAAAAATTTTGATGCAGGTGGCTTTTTAGAGGCAGGAGCCAGTACATGTGTACCCTACTTGGCGAGATGGGACAGACTCCTGATAATACATGTTGTAGGTCTCATGTCCGATGAGACAGGCCGATGCATTGGCGTGTGGTTGGGGTTATGCTACAGTGGGACAAATAGTTGTAATGGGTTAGAACTTGAGTAAAAAATGAGATAGATGGGTTTGAATTGTAGTGAGGTAACATTGTTCTATAGTTGTGTAGTTAAGAGTAAGTTTAGAAGTGACGCTTGGATTGGTGCAACAGTTCTCTTTATAATGTTTATGGGGAAGGGTGCAAAGTTCTATGTTAATGCTATTTAAGTTTAAAGTTCCTACCATAGGCTGATATGTCAGATACAAGTTGAAAACAAGATTACTCGCTGCTACATTTTTAATGTTATGTTGACAATATTATATTATAAAATGTGCATTTCATATCTAATTTATGTTTGAGCTTAAAGTGTTTTTTTATGAAAGAATAAATGTGTAACTTTTAGGGGACCAGTGCATACGTGTGGGCCCCAACGTGCGCCGGTCATATTGCACGTTAGGGTCCCCACGCACGTTCCGTCTCCCCTCTCCTAAAGGCAAATGCGAAGAAACTTAGAACTCAAATTTTAGGGCTCCCGGAATTATGACTATTCTGTCTTTCTTAATATTGAATTTATGACTACTGTAATGGCTGCCCCCTAGCAGTACGTTTGATAAGAGTGAAAGATTGCGAGATCAAGGGAAACATAGGTCGGAGTTACCAACGTACCATTTACTACGTACTATCCAATTTCTGGTGTCGTTTCATTTTATGTTAACTATTAATGCTGCAAATGGCATCATTTAGTGCGTTGCTTACGGCATTGATGTCATAAAGCTACGCCATGCTGGAAAAGTTGGTAAGCAGATACGCTTCAAATTGTGTAAAATGGGTTTGTATATGAAAATAAAATACTTTTAAATTAATTTAATTTTTAATTATTCATTATTATTTTTGGGCAAATATATTATTGTATGAAATTTTTTGAATTGGTTATTAATAATTAGGGGGATAGACGTTCTACAAGTGCAACAGGCAGCCTACATTTTTTTCTTATAAATTGAAAAAAAAATAAAATAACCTAAACAATTAATTGTCTTTAATTTGTATTTAGTATATTTATATTTTTAAAAATATATGGTAAATTGATTAAAAAGATAGGCATCTAGAGAAGGATATTCCACATATTATAAATATATTTTTAAAATATAAATATACTAGTTGTACCTTTCAATTAATTAGTACTTGTTTTGGGGCAAGTATATTATTGTAATGCAAATTTTTAATTAGTTATTAATAATTATATGTCTTGATTAATTAATTAGTACTTGTTTTTGGCAAATATATATATATATATATATATATATATATATATATATATATATATATATATATTTGAGTTAGGCTTTAGGGAGCCATATCCCCTAAAATGAAAGATAAAAATTTAGATTAGCTGCTCACCAAGGACGGCTACTTTACAAAAAAAATTGCATACCTTGTAAATAAGGGTGCATAATGACAAAAAAAAAACTATCCATCTAAGATGGTAATCACCTATGCTATTTTCCTATATTTCTTGCATGAGCATTAATGTTATTCCTGGAGTGAGAATGCATTTGCATATTATGATGAGCATCAGTGCCTTTGTTGGGGGTTTTCTTTTTCTTTTGCACCAATTTCCATTCCTCGCTTCCTCCTGTATTATTAGAATTAGAGGTTACAATGGAATTCTCATCCCCTTCCCTGGAGAACAAAGAATTTGCCTTGTCATTTTGAGATTCCTATACCGTCTCTTGTGCACTTTGTCACTGTTCTTTTTATATTTTCCTTTGCCTGGGATGAATCCTGTTGCACGGAATCTTTGTCCGTGTCAACTATATGCACCAATGTAGTCTCCTGCTCCTCAACCGTACTATCAATAGTGTAGTGTTGAGGAGTGGCATCTCTCCACCATGTGGCATGTTGATCTAATCTTAATTTGTTGCTGGTGCAGGTTTCCACAGTGTGGCTAGTTTTGTAGCATCTTCTGCACTAGAATTGTAAACCTTCATAATCCACTGGTCGAATCCAGCGACAGCCTTGAACTTTTAGAATAATTTTTGCAGGGAGATGTTTTGAAATATGTAAGTCCACAAGAATACGAACGAAGGTTCTGTGCATAAAATCAGTAGAGTCATTATCTGTGACTAGAAATTTGCCGAGTGAATCACCAATGGCTTCGAAGCATGACTCGACCTAAAAATGAAGTGGTAAATTGGGAAGACACACCCAAATCAGCTTCACAAAAAAAAGATTATGTAGACGGATTGAAAGCAAGATGCCATGGTTTTATCAGAAGCACGTGTTGTCCCCATACCCATAGTGAACAGAAAATGGTGTTTCTGTTCTCAACGCTATCAAAGACCACAACAAAGAAGCCACCTGCACAAGGGTAAATTTCTAATTTTTCCTTCAATTCTGGCTGCTAAGTCTCAGTAATCCACTAATGTAACTGTGGAAGGGTGGGCCATAAATGAATAAACATGCAAATCAATTCATTCTCTACGAAGAACTCCTTGTTTAAAACTATCTCTTTTTTAACCTCCTTCCCAAAAGAAATCTCTAAGGGCTTAGCAGAGCATAAGGGCCTTTCCCCCTCGAATCGACTGATAATTGGATTGGACACAGAGGCTGTTTGTGGATTCGGGATGTGAGCATCCTCATCAAACACAGGCACAAGGTTTTTGATCTATGAGGGCCTGGATTGGGGCGTGAAAGCCCTAGATCTAGAGAAGGGCACAAGCTATCCTTCCACCGATCCCTCTTCTACACAGATTCCATTCCTACCTGGAAAAAATTATCTTCTTCTGCATATTCAAACAAGCCGTCAAAAGGTGGGGCATCCAAGCGAAGGGATGTAAAACAGTTTGAAACCCTAAACATAGAGTCCTTTGGAGACGACACATGAACAACAGCTCTTTTCCTTGTTTTTGGCAAGTATATTATTGTAATGAAAATTTTTTAATTGGTTATTAATAATTGTACCTCTAAATTAATTAATTATTTCATTTTATTTTGAAGTATATTTTTATAATGAAAAATCTTTAACTAGTTATTAATAAATGTACCTCTTCTTGACTTGGCAATGCCCTTATTTATTTGTAATTATTTTTGCCTTGTTGTTTTAATACCCTGTCAAATAAGTTTTTTTTAAAACCTTTTATTAAAAAAATAAAAAATAGTAATAAAAATAAATTGTAGAAAGCCCAATTGGAGAAACAACAAATAATTTAAAAAGGTTAGCATATTTTTCCTTCAATATTATTTTCACTTTTCTCTTTTACATATAAAATGAATTGTTGAAGTTTCTAAATATATTATTTAAAATGAAATGTTGAAGCTTTGAAATATTTAAAATAGGTTAAAACAAATGTTGAAGTTTGTAAAATCTCCTGCAAATACTACCAATATTAATGTAGTATTTTCTTCGTAGGATTATAGTATTAAATATATTTTAAAAATAGGTTTAGGGACAAAGTTATAATATTAATAATATGTTTTTATGAATTTAATTTTTTGCTTCATTAGCTAAATGTAAAAATTACTTTTTGTCAAAGGGAGAAAGTTATAATATTAATAATACTATTAAAAATATAGGTTCTACACATTTTATTTTATGAAATTAGATTATTTTTGGGACTTCAATTTTATTTACTCAAGAGTTAAAAATCTAGTATTTCAATTTTATTTACCTAAAAATCTACACTATCATAAAAAATATTTCGCCATGTTATTACATTTTTTATTTTATTCTTCAAACATACAATATTTTAATGCATTTTAAATTATCATAGTATTAAATATTTTATTTTAATACAAATATGCAGGCTTTGTAAAGTTTAGTTCTATAGTTGAGAAAATATTTGTATTATTTAATAGGCTTTGTAAAGTTTAGTTTTATAACTAAGTAAATATTTTATTGCTATTTTATTTTTGAGATTTCAATTTTTTTACCCAAGACATTTCAAAACCAGTTCACATAAATTTTTCCTTGTTAAATTAGTTCTGGAAATATAATAGTTACAAAATTGAAATGATAAATAATTCTTTATCTTTAGGAAAAAATATTACTAAACCACAATATTAGATTAATTAAAATCATGTTCTTTAAAAGTACTTACTATTATTACTTAAACAAAAAATTAGGTGACTAACATAAAATACTGTAGTGATCTAAATATGAATATGTTATTGTTATTATATTGTGTAATTATTCTTCAAACTTACAATATTTAATGCATTTTAAATTGTAATAGTAATCAATGTTATTACATTTGAATATCTTAGGCAGACATTTCAAATCTCTCCACACCAAACTAAGGTTAGGGTTCTACAGATTTTATTTTATGAAATTAGATTATTTTTGGGATTTCAATTTTATTTTCTTAAGAGTTAAAAATCTAGGATTTCAATTTTATTTAGTCAAAAGTTAAAAAATCTACAGTATCACCAAAAATATTTTGCCATGTTATTACATTTTTTATTTTGCCATGTTATTACATTTTTATTTTATTATTCAAACTTACTGTTGGGATGAGCAGGAAGCCATGGATCCAACCAGGAAACAACCAAGAAATAAAATGCCACAAGAGAATGATCGAGAACTTTTCAAAAGGAGATGATGCTAGATCAATGATCAATTGATGATTGATTGATCATTTACAAATGTATAAATGTGCCTATTTAAAGGAAAGAGAAATATATGACGGGTGAACAACTACCCGATAGGTAAAACTACCCTACAAGTAAAAAACCACCTCACTAGAAAAACTAATTTCCCTATGCTAAACATAATATTGTAACACCCCCCTTAAGTGCAAACTTAGGGAGAATAATTATTATGCAAATCAAACATGCAAAATGCAATATATCTATGGGTCCTGGCTACTAGGCCATGTTAGGTACCCATTCACAAATATGTGAAAAATGAAATGATGTATGGTGGACTCACTGATACCCCCCAAGTGTTGCATACATCATGTATATATAATCAATGCCCCCCCATAAGAGGGAAAGAGAGAGACTATGTAGCCCCCACACAATGTGTAATCACCTGCAAAAATGGTAAGTGCCTGAAGACAGAACATGATCCAATGTCGACAAACAACTTGTCTCCCTTTTGGAAGAAACAAAACCATGTATATATGCAGGTATGCTTCCCACTCCAGATAGGAATTGAGAGACAGAAGCATGAAGAATGAAGATGTCTCTGAGATCTACTCATGTGTTTCCAAGACCTTGGAAAATGATGCCACGAACCAATCAGGAACATGCCCAATCACAATAGAAGGTGACAAACAAGGTACCACTGGAAACTAATTTTGAACATTCTCCAAAGACAAAGGTGAAGTCACAATAGCTGTACCACAACTATCATCAAATAGGAGGGATATACCCTCAAAGATGTCTTCCAAACCTCCAAGATGAGTCTCCACAAACAAGTCTGATAAACCTGCCAAATACTCATCAACCAAAGCAAGATCTAGAATACTATGATCAACCTACTCAAGAGAAGAACTCATATCAAAAGAACTGATGATGCCTTCTGTCAACTCTGATGTGGCATTTGATGGTGGTACAGTGATCAAATCAACAAACCCATGAAGAGGAACTGAGTTACTCTGTACACTAGATGGTGGAGTCAAAGGAACATAGGGATCATCATCATCAATAAAATGATCAAAGGTATATACCTTGGACTTATTATCAGCCCTTCCTACTGCAAACAACTCTCCCAAAGCATGATGAATAAGCACTGAATCAAAGGTAAACTCCACTGTATTACCTGCCTGTGTGATCTAATATACTTATAATAGATTATGGGTAATTTCAGGTATACAATGTACATTAGAAACCAAACCATCACCCAAATTAATCTCTCCTATGGAAGAAACTTGAACCACCTAATTGTTAGAAACCATGAATCTATCATAATAGGGTACTCTAAGAGTACCTAGAACTAATAAATCAAGTGATCGAGTAATGTGCACTAAAGCCCCTGAATCAATGATCCATCTGACATCTCTGGATGCATGAGTAGTAATTAGGGCATGTCCTTTTCCTTTGAAGCTGGGGGAAGTATCCCTGTCCTTATTCTTATTTTTGTTAGAAGGAGGAGGTGAACTAGACAAGGAAGGAGGGGTTATATTATGTTCCTTGAGCAACTATTTTAACTCATGAATTTCCTTCTTATAACAACTTTGTTCACTATGACCCTCTTTTTTGCAAAAATTACATTTGTGCCTCTCCTTCTTAGGATGTGTTTCTTTAGAGGAAGGCTCACTTGATTCTGTTTTGAGTTTATCCTTCTTTTCTTTCCTTTCTCTTTGAATGTAGAAGCAACTAATGCATGAGATTTAGTGATATCGAATTGACGAAGTTTAGATTGTTCTCTAGTCAATCTTTCACAGAATGTCTCAAAGGATGGCATAACAAATCTAGTTCCCAACCCATCCATTGTACAATAAAAGGAGGTATCAAAGTATGAAAAAACACTTGTTAATTTTGACATAATCAAGAAAATGCATTCCTTATCATCTTTTTTCTTTTCCACACCCCAACAACTGAGAACGTATGGACTTGAATTTTACCAAATAATCCTCAATAGTAGGGAATGTATCTATTGAAAGAGATGCTAATTCTTCTTCTAATTGAATAGCTATTATATCACTAACTGCACCAAAAAGATCCTTTAGTTTAGTCCATACCTCTCTAGGTGTAGTGCACTCCTTGATGTGGAAGAATAAAGAATCTGAGATATGCATTATAAGTTGACCCATCACCTCATCACACTTGTTCTTATATGCAAACTTCTCGTATTCCCTGGTGATATTCAGTTGCTCTTCGTTCAAGGTGGACCATAATCCTTTTGACCAAAGTAACCTTTACATTTTTACTTTCCACATGTGATAATTGTGAGGAGTGAGGACCTCAAATCCTAGTTCAACCATTGTGTGCCACCAAATTAGAAACTGTAAAAAATGCTAATAAATAGTGATATCGGGTGGATAGATCCAGACCACTACGAGCTTGGCGAAGTCAGCTTTCCAAAGATACGTGGAACGCGAAAATTAGACTCTGAATGCCCAAGATATGCTCTATGAGAGAAAAGTTGCCTATTGGGGCTCAATGCAAGAATGAGAGCTAGATTAAGCTCTAGGGTGAATTAGCCCTTGGTTAGCCATGTGACCACCTTCTGCAAGAGAGAGAAAATATGCAACGGATTTGTTACAAAAATAATGGCAATCCTGCCAATCAACCTCCAAGTCACCAAGCACGCAAGAACAGACACCACGAGGTTACCACCATCACTTCACAATACAATGTGAGTCCCCGCATATAAAAAGGGAAAATGATTCCTTAGTGGGAGCAATAGGGGATAAATGATCCCAAATCAACTGCTAATAAGCCAATAATGGGCCCACATGCTACACATGGAGAAACCCTAGATTCAAATATTTTCTGCAAACTTCATAATGTATATAGTTTGATGAAAATATTACCAAGTTTGAATCTGTTGTTCTGGTGCCAAACTACAACCAACACTTTCTCACATCCCAAATCTGGTAAAGTGTCAGGGGAGCCTAGTGATGGTGGCCGCTGTCCAGAAGAGCAAGTTCATGTGGCCATGCACCACTCTTCCTCCTCTAGGTGATTCTAGTTCTATGCCATTGTAGAGCGATTCTTCCTGCTTCTTTGTGCACACACTACTGCTACTGATACACGCCAAATGAAATCATGCTAGGAAAATGTTTGAGGCTGTAGTGAGAATGCAAAATGCTACCAAATAGTGAATGGAAGAAACTAATTTTTACCAAGTATGTATACTGGCCAATGCCCCATGGATTGATACCTCCGTGTGTAGATCTCTTCTCCAGCAAGTTCACCTCTTCAATATGGGCTGAGAATTTCCTAGTTTAGGCTCTGATACCATGTTGGGATGAGCAGGAAGCCATGGATCCAACCAGGAAATAAAATGCCACAAGAGAATGATCGAGAACTTTTCAAACGGAGATGATGCGAGATCAATGATCAATTGATGATTGATTGATTATTTACAAATGTACAAATGTGCTTATTTAAAGGAAAGAGAAATATATGACGGGTGAACAACTACCTGATAGGTAAAACTACCCTATAGGTAAAAAACCACCTCACAGGAAAAACTAATTTCCCTATGTTAAACTTAATACTCTAACACTTACAATATTTTAATGCATTTTAAATTATAAAAGTATTAGTATTATTACATTTTAAGGAAATATTTGTGTTATTTAATAGGCTTTGTAAACTTTAGTTTTATAGTTAAGGAAATATTTTAGTCCTATTTTATTTTTACCAAATTAGATTATTTTTGAGATTTCAATTTTGTTTACCCAAGACATTTCAACACTCTTCAAAAATTAATTTTTCAATTATTGGAATGCAATTTGTCTATACAACCAATACCTAATCAACAAAAAATTACAACTAAAGAAATACTATATACAACCAATAGCTAATCAACAAAAAAAAATTACAACTAAACAAATACTATAATAATAACACTACAAGGCAGGTACTGGCCACTACGTGGCACTTGTTTAGAAATGTTTAGATTTGTAAGAATGACATGGTTAAAATAATATATAATAGGGTTAGAACTTTTAAATCTTTGTAAAAATGTTTACATGTACATATACATCAACATTTGGGTTATAGTAATATTAGAAATTTACTCCAATATTATATGACTACTATTTCTTGTTTTTTTAGTTTTATTTATATAGATGTAACCTATAAAATAGTAAATCCTATGAAAAACTAATAACAATAACCTTTTTGTTAAGGGTAAGTCACTCCGTTGTAGTGGCGGTTGCGGGTTTGAAGTGTTCTTACTTGGGGATGAGGTCCCCCATGTTCTGGCCTCACCAATTCATAGCTTAGCTTGGGCAAAAGTGTTACCATAAAAAGTAAGTTTACCAGGTGCATTTTAAAAAATTTTACATAGATTTAAATCTAAAGATAGATATGCTAGTTATAAGCACTATTTTTTTCATATAATTTTTGCTCTTATGATAATCTTCACATAAATTAAAGAGAAAACATAATTATATAATTATATAATAATAATGGTAGTGAAATAAATAAATCCATCAAGGCATATAAAAAAATAGTACACATAAATATGCAACAGGATGAACATCAATATTATGCCGGATGCAATTTCATTAGATTGGGGGAATTTATAGGGGAGAGTACCTAGTAGATAACCATGTCCCAATAGTTTCTCTAGTGTTGCACACTAGTAGTTGAGAAATAATAAACTAGTAAAAATTTAACAAGGAATCAATATACGTGCGCATATACTTAGACCCCCAATTAAGTATATTAAAAGCATTAGTAGTTGATAAATAATATACTAGTAATTATTTAATAAGGAACCAATATACATGCAAATATACATGTGTAACTATACACTTCAGAAATCACATCAAAGAGACAACCAATCATATGGTGACACATAAGGTAATCGATAATACATGCCTAGTGCACATGCTTTGGTCAAATTTTTTTGGGAGTTTTTTTTTGACAACTCAGCGAAGATGTAGTTGATTAGGCTACATCGTTGATACCTAAAACCCCAAACAATAGCTTTAAGCTCTTAACTCAAATACAAAAATATATTGAAATTTTCATAAAAATTTGATGTACCGTTTAAGAGCTTGATGTACATGAAATTAGGGTGTGCAAGTACTAAATCCTCTCCCCTATATTGTTTCCTCATTCATATAATAATATTTGTTTTTTATTATATAAGTCGGCAAAAACCAGGGGCCAAACCCTTACAACATCAGTGCAAAAAGAGACAGCAAAGGCTCACGAACAAAAAGAGCCACCCAAACCAACTACAGCATTAACATCAAAAATAGCTGAGTACTAGCAGAAAGTAAGTAGTAGTAGATAGACAACATGAAACATAAAGAGTAACAAGACTAAGGAGATACATCCTCCCAGCCTTTAACCAAAAATTCCACAATTTCATCAAATTTCTTGAATTTCTCCTCATCCTCGCCATTAGCCTGAGTCTCATGTCCCTGCAACAGAGTCAGGTTGATCACATAATAATCTTTGTTTTAAAAGAAAATGAATACAAGTAATGGAAAAGCAAAGAAATAAATGCCTACACCAAGTCATTAGAAGGAGAAACTAATTGTTCTTTCAACATTGAGAATCAAATTAAGAAACAAAATTATTTTCTTACTTTTACCTTCGATTTCCATAGCCTTTGTCTATGGAAGGCTAAGGAAGTAATTTTTTTTTAAAATTTGATTCTCAATGTTGAAAGAACAATTAGTAAGGAAATCAAAGAAACTCAACTAAATTAAAGTAAGAAAATAGATACTTGCCAAAAAATCAAACAAGTTAGCATCAATTCTATATTCCTCTCCAAAGAGAGAAATATTTTAGGATATATCCTTTTTTAAAACTTCTAGGATGGAATTATATTTTTGAAATGATTATTGATCTATCTCCAAGGAATGATCATTCAGTTGACATGCAATATTCACCAATAGATCTGCCACCTAATTACCCTCTCTCTGAGTATGTTGGCAACAATAATCATCAAAATCCTTAGCAATTTCCCAAGATTCTGTTAAAATGTTATCAATTTTCCAATTTGAGTACTTACTTTGAAAGGCTTTGATTATAAGAAAAGAGTCCCCTTCAATGATTATTTTCTAAACTCCAATCTATCTAATTTTTAAACCCATTAACAAGGCTTGAGTTTTGACTTTGTTGTTCATTCCATGGGTGGGTGTAAAAAGTTGGGGCACCAAAAAGTGGCCAACTTTTTTTTAAAAAAAATTAAGCCATAATGCTAGTGCATTATAATGCGCTCGCATTATGGCTTGTTGATGTTGAGCCTAAGGCTCAGCAACACCAATCTATAACGCACTCGCGTTATAACGCGAGTGCATTTTGGCCCGCTATAGAAAAATCCATATTATTCATTTCTCCATGTATTTCTTCTATCTCTCACCTCTTTATATCTCACCTATCTCTCCCCCTCACCTCTCTACCTCTCACATATCTCTCCCCCTCACCTCTCTACCTCTCCCTCAATCTTAAACCTTAATCCCTCAACCCTAATTCCTTATCCCTAAACCCTAAACCCTGATCCCTAAACCCTAAACCTTAATCCCTTATCCCTAAACTCTAACCCCTATCCCTAAACCCTCAACCCTCAACCCTCAACCTTAAACCTTAATCCCTCAACCCTAAACCTTAATCCCTCAACCCTAATCTCTTATCCCTAAACCCTAAACCCTAATCCCTCAACCCTAAATGCTATCCCTATTCCTAAACCCTCAACCCTCAAGACTATACCTTAAACCCTAATCCCTCAACCTTAAACCTTCAACAGGCTAAACCCTATCCCTAAATCCCTCTACCCTCAACACTCTACCTTAACCCCAATCCCTTTACCCTGAACACTCTACCTTAACCTTAATCCCTGGACCCTCAACCCTAAACCCTAATCCCTTAATGTCCTAAACCCTAATCCCTTATCCTTAAACTCTAAACCCTTTCCCTAAACCCTCAACCCTAAATGCTATCCCTAAAGCCTCAACCCTAAACCCTAATCCCTCAAGGTCCTAAACCCTAATCCCTTATCCCTAAACTCTAAACCCTATCCCTAAACCCTAAATGCTATCCCTAAAGCCTCAACCCTAAACCCTAATCCCTCAAGATCCTAAACCCTAATCCCTTATCCCTAAACTCTAAGCCTTATCCCTAAACCCTCAACCCTCAACCCTCAACACTCAACCTTAAACCTTAATCCCTCAACACTAAACCTTAATCCCTCAAGCCTCAACCCTAATCCCTTATCCCTAAACCTTAAACCCTAATCCCTCAACCCTAAATGCTATCCCTATTCCTAAACCCTCAACCCTCGATGCTATACCTTAAACTCTAATCCCTTATCCCTAAACCCTCAACCCTAAACCCTAATCCCTCAACCCTAAACTGTCAACCCTAAACCCTAAACCCTATCCCTAATCCCTCTACCCTCAACACTCTACCTTAACCCTAATCCCTTGACCCTCAACCCTAATTCCTCAAGGTCTTAAGCCCCTAATCTCGTATTCCTAAACTCTAAACCATATCCCTAAACCCTCAACCCTCAACCTTAAACCTTAATCCCTCAACCCTAAACCTTAATCCCTCAACCCTCAACCCTAATCTCTTATTCGTAAACCCTAAACCCTAAACCCTAATCCCTCAACCCTAAACTCTAAATGCTATCCCTATTCCTAAACCCTCAACCCTCGACACTACACCTTAAACCCTAATCCCTTCTCCCTAAACCCTCAACCCTAAACCCTAATCCCTCAACCCTAAACCTTCAACGCTAAACCCTATCCCTAATCCCTCTACCCTCAATGCTCTACCTTAACCCTAATCCCTCTACCCTCAACCCTAAACGCTATCTGTAAAGAATCAACCCTAAACTCTAATCCCTCAAGGTCCTAAACCCTAATCCCTTATCCCTAAACTCTAAACCCTATCCCTAAACCCTCAACCCTAATCTGTCAACCCTAAACTCTATCCCTAAAGCCTCAACCCTAAACCCTAATCACTCAAAGTCCTAAACCTAATCCCTTATCCCTAAACTCTAAACCCTCAACCCTAATCCCTCAACCTTAAATGCTATCTGTAAAGCCTCAACCCTAATCCCTCAAGGTCCTAAACCCTAATCCTTTATCCCTAAACTCTAAACCCTATCCCTAAACCCTAAACCCTCAACCCTCAACGTTAAACCTTAATCCCTCAACCCTAAACCTTAATCCCTCAACCCTCAACCCAAATCCCTTATCCCTAAACCCTAACCCTAATCCCTCAACCCTGAACCCTAAACGCTATCCCTATTCCTAAACCCTCAATCCTTGAGACTATACCTTAAACCCTAATCCCTTATCCCTAAACCCTCAACCCTAATCCCTCAACATTAAACCTTCAACCCTAAACCCTATCCCTAATCCCTTGACCCTCAACACTCTACCTTAACCCTAATCCCTCGACCCTCAGCTCTAAACGCTATCCCTAAATCCTCAACCCTAAACCCTAATCCCTCAAGGTCCTAAACCCTAATCCCTTTTCCCTAAACTCTAAACCTTGTCCCTAAATCCATGACCCTAATCCTCAACCCTAAATGCTATCCCTAAAGCCTCAACCCTAAACCCTTATCCCTCAAGGTCCTAAACCCTAATCTCTTATCCCTAAACTCTAAACCCTATCCCTAAACTCTAAACCCTCAACCCTCAACCTTAAACCTTAATCCCTCAACCCTAAACCCTAAATGCTATCCCTATTCCTAAACCCTCAACTCTCAACACTATAACTTAAACCCTAATCCCTAAACCCTAAACCTTTAACATACATACATACATACATACATACATACATACAAACATGCATACATATATATATATATATATATATATATATATATATATATATATATATATATATATATATATATATACATACAAGCATGCATACATACATACAACCATACATACATATATACATACATGCATACATATATACATACAAGCATACATATATACATACATACATACAAGCATACATATATACATACATACATATAGGCATACATACATACATCAATACATACATACAGATAAGTATACATACACATATGCTTAATAACCTTGAACATAAAACATTCCAAGGGAGACATGTGAGCGTGTTATAACGCGCTCGCATTAATGTCAAACATGACAAACACCAGGCAAACTTTTGTGAAAAGGGAAAAATGCAAAACAAAGCATAATGCGAGTGTATTATAACGCGTTTGCGTTATATTTTTCATTGGGAATCCTAACCCTTAGGCTTGGGATTTGCTTTGGATTTCCAATCCAAAGGCTTGGAGTGCCTTCCCAACATCTAGAGATGTGTTTTTGAATATTCTACAGGATTTCACATTATTTGTTCGTGCTAACCCTTAGATTTGCATGTGTTTCAAGGTCAAACAAATCAAACACCTGGGTAATGTTATGATTTCTCTTAGCTATTTAACGATGTAATGTTTTTCACATTTTGACAATGTTAAGCCTTTCATCTTTAATTTCTTTTGTTTGTGTGTCCATTTTTGGGCAAAAACCAATGTTTGGTCTTTTTTTCATTGTAAATTGACCGTCCATTGAAATTTCAAAAAAATACATTTTTAGAAACTAGACTGCATTCTACACATATTAAAAAAAATTGATTTTCAATTAGTTTTCAAAATTTATAGGGGTAGCATGGCCAAAATTCTATTTTTCAAAATGTGTCCACTTTGAAAATTAGTAAAAAATTAAATATTCATTAAAAATTTATCAGGAAAAATGGGCATAAACTACATGATGTTAGCTAATTTCTGACCAAAGCGATTTTAAAAATACCAAAAAATGTTAACCTTTTGAGGGAGCCACAAAACATGTTATGTTATGTTTTTTTGACAGAAACAATACCAATTTATGTGGCTCCCTCTTTTGAACCCCTTAATCTATACCATTTTTTTTAAAAAGTAGTTAGAAAGTAGACTCAGAGCACTACGAACATTGTTTTTGTTGCATCTTAAAATTTTGAGTGTAACTATGCTCAATTTCTCATCCAAGGCCAACATTTCCTGATTTCAAAAAAAAAGTGGCCACTTAAGATGCCTTTTTGGCCCCCCATCTTCTTGCACTTACCCCCATCTATTATTGTAGAATCCTTAGCAGCAATAAGAGATCATGTATAGGCCCTAAGAATGCAACCTATTCCTAAGAGTCATGGATTTCTTTTTGATGCACCATCGAAATTAAGCTTCACCCATTTAACTAGAGGGACTCTCCACTTTATTTGACTCTGATCAATGGCACTTTTCTGAGGGTAGGTTCTAGCAGCAATTGGTTTGATCTTTGTCTATGTTTTGATAATATAACCATCCCAAGTTGTGAAGTTAGACTTTTTGTACAACTTAACACTTGCACCATTACAGTTATAGAGATAGAATTTTCTATTTTATATATCAAATCCTCTATCTTTAGTTGTTCTTTCCTAGAGACTCTTCTATTACACTCTAACCATAAGTTCTAGATCAGTATGAATTTAAAGATGAGGATGCTATGATGAAGTTGTTTGTGCAATCACTAGAGGAAGTTGCAAAGGAATCGTATTGAAGTCTTTTGGATAGCAGCATTGACTCATGGGATGAATTCATGAGATTTTATAGTTTATAATATGAGGATAGGACTTACTCCAAATTTGCAATCCATGAGTTAACAATAATAAAAAAGGGTATAAATGAGACTATTGTTAAATTCAAAAGTAGGTTTGTCATGACAGTGAGAAAAGTGCCCCTAATCTGAGACCAAATGAATCCATGTATTTGGTTCTTTATTACAGAGCATTTGATGCCAAATTATGATATTGCCTCTGTGACAAAAAACCCTCAAAATTTGAGAGAGGCTTACATCATGGCAATAAATATAGAAAGAAGCATGAGGGAATCTAGGAAATATATTAAAAGAGCTAATGTGAAGATTCTAAAATTAGATGCATTAGCCTCAAGCAAGCCTCTTATTACTGAAGACAAGTTAGATAAACTGATGGAGGCAATGAAAGATTTATCTTACCGGGATGCAAGAAATGAAAAGGGTTTTCCCTTTGCTAATGTTGCTACGTATTTCAAGAATAAATTAGTAAAAGCATTTAAATGCCACTTACCCACTTCCCTATCATAACTTCTAAAATTGGACCCACTATTAAGAAACTAAAATGAAATATTAATTTATGAAGATTCCAAACTTAATTGCCTTAAAGACATGAAACTGCCACTTGCATAAATTTATTTTCCAAAAGAAAATATCAGAACATTTATTGCAATAAATTGATTTATTTGTCGCAACTAATTATGAAAATATCAACTAAATGCAAGTAATTGTTTATTGCGACTAAATGTTGAATTACTCGAAATGCAAATAAATGCAATATTTTTCATGCACCCACATATGCAAATTTAATCTATATGACAACTAGGTGGTGTGTGCGCAATTCACTTCAACACAAGTCACCATCAATTAGCTAGATGCCCTCCGCCTCGATGATACTCTCTCTCCACGGAGAGAGTGTCCCTGTTGCACACACACAAAAGTCAAAATTAGTTGATGACCAATTAAATAATAATATTTAGATTCATAATTAATTATTGAAAATAAGGGTAGTGACAATGTGTAATTCTTCCAAAAGATTGAACTTTCCTATTAAATCTGGAAGATTTTGCAACGAGGGAGAAGAATAAATGTTCAGGATTATCAACTCGAAACCGGCCTGGCATTCACAATCAATCTCAAAAAATCAATTAGAGTAGTCAAAAATGTTCGCCAAACTTTTGTATTCTGAAATTTATGCTCTATCATGAAGGCGGGCATAATTTCTAGAAAAGGAAAAGGAAATACCTGTGTATTGGTTTGAAATTACTGTTGAAAAGGGAAGAACTTAAATAGCTGGCACGTTGTGTTGAACGGTTTTTTCAATTTTCATCGAAATCTTGCCGACTAACCCGTTTTTAATCGAAATTCAGTTGACTAATACTGTCGAGAGCATGAAGGATTGTCGATTGAACAAGTCAGTAGAAACTGTCGATTGAACAAGTCGGTCGAAAATTGAAAAAAAAAAGTCAGCACAACGTACTGGCTGTTTACGTGAGGCGGCTGAAAAATACTACACAATTCTTCCATTTCTCAAACAGTTAAACAGTGCAATTTTTGTAGAGGAATCCATTAAGGAATTCTTTTTAAATTGCCAATTTTTTTATTAAATTCAAGCAGCAAGAGCTTAGTTTCAGTAGAGTCACTTAAACTACCTATAAAATAAGTAACTTCAGTTTTGAGGAACAAATCCTCGAACGAATGGAAACACCTGCCCTTTATTTCTGCAAGGGTTCGTGTAAATCCCTTTGCTTAGTACAAATAAGGATCACGGTTAAATGTGTGGTTGGGTAGAATTTGTTTTATAAAAACACATAACTAGAAATGTTTTTTTCAGAAAACTCTTTATACTTCTAATTTAAAAAATGTGAAGAAGAAGCACACCATAGATCTAAGATGGTCTAGTCTCCACAGCCGAGGAGGGCCCAAGTCATTCGCCATTTGTCTTCCTAGGTCGTGGAGGTGATCATGCATTTCAAAGTGCTCGAAAGGGGATCTCACTTTAACTAGGCATTTATCTTGCAGAGTTTGAACTGCATGTTCAGCACTCCAACTGGATGCATTCCAGATTGATATAACTATACTTTTCATATCCCATATTAACTTCATATTGAAAAAGCAAGCAATATCTATAAATATCTGTTTCTCCTAACTGTCCAAGTCATCGACGCTGATTTTAAGCCTTTCCATTACATCCTTAAAGGCTAAATTTTCCTAACCTTTTCCAATTCTAACTCCCAATAATGCTCATCCCTACCATAAACATGGGCACCCAAAACGTTGAGTGAGGGGTAAACCTCTACAGAATTTCACTATGTTTTCAACCAATTTTTCATATGTAATGGGTGGATCCCATCCACGGAAAGAATGCCTACAAAAGAGCTCTTTATCATGATCCCTATCCATTCCCTTCATACTAAATGGATAGTGACATCTGCATCCCTTAACACACCTTCATCATGGGTTGTAATAATCACTAGGCTACCTGGACTTAGCATGCCTTCAAATAACATGGAACGTAACTATTCCCGATGATCAATATCATCTAGGACTATAAGTAAATGAAAATGCCTAGCCCTTTTTAGATGATGAACCAGTTGTCCTATTCCTTCATCTATATTCCTAAATTTTTGATCTTCATGGAAGATATCTTTGAAGAGCTGACTTTGCAAGCAGTGCAATTCACCTTTGGCATGTGATTCTCTAACATAAGAAAGAAAACATGATGCGTTGTAACCTGAACGCTTTATGCTAAACAATTCTTTTGCCAGACCCTCCAAGTCCAAGGATCCCTACCATCTACACCTTGTCCTTCACAGTCTCTGAGCAAGAACTCTCAAAATCTTGGACGAGTTCAGCAAGTCGAACTGGATATTCCGCAACATGTAATGGTATCCACTTTTCTTTTTCTTGCAATACTGGTAGCACACGAGACATAATCTTTTCACACAGGTTGCTGAGAGCCAAATCCAAGAATCTCTTTAGAAAGTCAATTCTACTAAGGTAAAATGAATGTCATGGGCTGGAGAAAAAGGGAAAACATGATGAATCGCAATCAATAGAAAGCAGATGACAGCAATCTTACTCTTTATGCTGGCTATGTTCATAGCCAGAGAAGTATGAAGCAGACACGAGGGCTTTTTTCCATCCATTCAACTTATGAAGGTTGCTGCCTTGACTTTGATAATCAGAAAATGCCGCAGTGTATGCTGAGTTCTCGTTCTCGATGTCTCACAGCTCCAACGGATGGACATCATAGAACACGGGGAAAAAGAGGGTGTCAGTTTGTTCTAACATAAGAATGAGCTCATTTAAACACGAAGAGGATTCTGCATATCATTTGGAAAAAATAGCTATTTGAACAACAGATGAGCATATGCCATTACGAATGGCAAAAGGAATAGCCTTCTATCTCTTCACGGTCAAGAAATGACCGGTACCCTCTTTCTTGGGTAAGATGATAAAGTTGTTTAGTACTAGCAAGAGTATCTTTGACGTCAGGGCCTCGGTGGCTGATGAACGCATCATATAATTTTGGAGATACAGTTGATCTTTCCCTTTGGTGTTGATATCCTAAAATTTCTTCGGGCTCGATGAGGAGGAGGAAGCCATGGAGGATTAGAATGATCAAATGTATGGAACTTTGAACAGAAGAGCGGGTAGGGTTTGATGAAACAATACAACACTACCAAACCCACAGTGTGAGGGAGAGAAACCAAGGCCAGTAAATTCATGCAAATAATAGTGTTAGAATATATGCTCCAATATTAATAAATGTAATAGTGAGCTGCTGTGCATGTAGACAGCTTGTCTTTATGTGCTGCTAACAATTTGTTAGATGTAGGTGTATGAGCAATTAGATGTTGTAGTTGTGTCAATAGTTGTTAGTGTGTTGTCAATTAGTTGAGTCAAGAGTCAAGTGTAGATCCACTTTTGTAGGAGTTTGTTATGAGTTTGTAATCTCTAAAAATTGTAACGTTTATTTGTTGAATCAATAAGGAATACAACAATTTTATTCTCGAATATGGTATCAACGCTGATTTGGGTGTGACTCTACCATTGGAGTGCCCAAGAATATGAGAGCGTGGGGTGTTGTCTGCAAGTCTAAAGGTGAAGTGTTGTTTGCAACTGGTCAAGCATTGGTCACAAAAGTTGATGGTTCATCCAAGTTTGCTTATGTTGTCAAGGACCTTAAATTCTCTATTCACCTGAGTGGGTCAAAGTTGATGGTCTATCTGTTGTTGCTGCAATAAGTGATCATGCTCAAGATCATCTAGGAGATGAAGTGTTTGTTGATGTAACAGATGTGTCTAATATTTTTGTGTGAAAGTGCTATTGTTATGATTGGTTGGACTGGCTGTATGAAGAAGTTGACTTCATAGATAGATGTTCAATAGTCCGAGATGCTTGTGCATGGAGAAACTATACCTCATTGGCGTTATGAGACATGCATGTGAGGATTGATGTCCAATAGTTCAAGGGAGATCTGAAATCTGGAAGTTCAGCATCATACCTTTACAATGGTAATGAGACGCTTCATGTGCAAATGGTGTCCAATGATGTTGGGAACTTGGATTGTAGCTGGGAGACTATACCTAGAACAGTTTTCAAAGAGTAGTGTTTGAACAATTTATTTTCTAGTTTTAATGTTGTTAGTTAGTTTAGTGTTATAGCATTAAGAGGGGGTGTTGGAATATATGCTCCAACATTAATAAATGTAACAGTCAGTTGTTGTGCATGTAGACAATGTGCCTTTATGTGCTATTAACAATTTGTTAGATGTAAGTGTATGAGCAATTAGATGCTGTAGTTGTGCCAATAGTTGTTAGTGTGGTGTCACTTCTAGTTGATTTAGGTGTCAAGTGTAGATCCACTTTTGTAGGAATTTGTTATGAGTTTATAATCTCTATAAATTGTAACCTTTATTTGTTGAATCAATAAGGAATACAACAATTTTATTCTCCAATAAATAGACCCCAACAACCCATGTACTTTAGCTCATTTTTAAAGACTCTACTAGCGCCCTACGTAAACAACTGGCACATTGTCGTACTCCCTATTTTCAAAACTTTTGATCCCATTCAATCTCAACATTATTGATCCTTTTGTTCGTCCATCAAATTTTGACAAAGTGATATGTCAATAAAAAATAGAAGTATTTCCTTACTCACCAAAAATTAAAATAAATATTTATAAGAGTGAAATTGGCATTTTATGTTATTTCTTATTTAATTTTGTGTTGATTTTGAGAAAACATTCTAATCTATATATATGGTGACAAATGGTATAATCTTGTGTAAAGTTAAGTTCATTTGTTTAGTAATTATTCACTTTTATCTACGCCTACTCATATGCTTATAGCTTTGTCTGATGACTCTGTGCACATACCCTTAAGCTTATACGTTCATCCCATTCTTTGATTGTCACACCTATGCTTGCATCTATCCAAAGCAAATATATGGTCGTGAGAATGTCCTTCTGAACTTGTTCTACCCCCCTCCAAAAAAAAAATTGTCAATTAGCCCCCTTGACCATTCCCACCTAGAGCCAACTAAATACACGTTTACACAATTAGATGTATTTTTGGTGCCTACTAGGGAGTATGAAGAAACTATCAAGAAATGATCTATCCTAAATCTCTACTAGACAATTTTAGAGCTTAAAATAAAATAATTAATTATGACTAAAGAAAAGATTGAAAACATTGTTAAACAAGAACCAAAATCCTAACCTATATGTGTTTTGGATGGCTAGTAGAAAGTATGAGGAAAAGATTTAGAAAAGATCTATTTTCAACCTCTAATAGACACTGTTTTGAGATTCTAAATGAGAAAAAATATAAACAAAATACTTACGACTATCTAAATTGATATGGGTGTGAGGTGTTTGATATTTTGTAAACCCTACCCAAACCTCTTAAGTCTAGTTTTGTGTTGTTTATGTAAGAAATTGCTAAAATAAATAGAAATGTGGCTATACTAATAAGAAGGCTATATAATTGAAGAACTTCTAACTATTTAAACTAATTAATGCTAAATTAAAGTAGGAAATAAGGAAAATAACAAGTAATGCAAACCTATAATTGAATGTTGCAAGCCTAGAGCATGAATTTGAAGTGTCATCCTCATATCTAAGTGCATCCAATGTTCCTCTTGTGCAACCAAGTGAAGATTCTTTTCAAATTGAGAAATATCACGAGTATGACTAGACATGAAAGAAACGTGGTGGAAGGATAGTTGACTATGTCTACCAAGTGTTGTCACATAGATTGAGCAGCATAAACCATAATCTTTTGACCTTGATTTTTCTCCAAAGTGGTGTATTTACACCAGTGGTGTGTGAATAAAGGGTTGGGCTTGTTAGGAAGAGGAAATGTGCCATTTAGAAAAAGTTGAACTGAAGAGTTTCTAACTTTCAACACTTTGATTGCCTAAACAACCATTTTTTATTAAGTTGTTCTCATTAGGTACCAGTTTTAAAACCTTGATGGTTTCAAAACCATTGCAATAATTATTAAATCATCATGATGATTGTGAAATCACTGCAATAATTTTATAGCTACAACATATAAGTAACTAGTGTTTCACCCAAACAATTGGAAGGATAGGTGAAAAAACCTAAAAGGAATGGAAGAAAATCAAATGGTTAAGAGGGACTATAAGATGTACTCCAAAAGACACAATTATCTTAATAAAAGATAATTATTATATAGAAGCTTTGTTTGCATAATATTTATTAAAAAATAAAATTATATTTCCAAAGTTGCCGCTTAAACATATTTTTAGGGAAGAACTCTAAAAATTGGCTCAATAAATTTCATCAAATTTTTGGCATTTTATTTTAACTTGTTGAGATGATTTGACTGGCCATTTCTCCTTCTAGTTTTCTTCAAACCTTTTGCTGTTAATGGGATTCTGTTCTACGTTCTTCAACATTGCCAGCTCATTTCTCCTCCACTTCACCGCCTTTAGAGTTTTATGTCATGTAAAAGTCGGCATAAAAACAAACATAATGGGAAACGTCAATTATATCAATTAATGTCCAGTAAATGGTAATGAACAGGAAAAAAAAGTGGAAAAACTATTTGATGTACTCCTTTTGCATTTTCTTTTCTTGGAATGACATAACTAGCCGGCAAGTTGTTGTCAACGTGCCGGCTATTTACTTGTGGACACCATCATTTCACATAATCACATAGGAATAAGTCCAGTTTCTTCCCGCCGCCATTAGATTCCCGAGGAAGAATTTGCCAATATACATAGCTTTAAAGAATTTATAATATAATTAACTTTAGTTGACATTCCCAAAATGTAGCAATAATTTGTTACAACCCTGCACAATGTTGATGTTTGTGTAGCTACAGGAGGTTACGATTTGTGTAGCTATAGGAGGTTACAATCTGTGTAGGCATTGGATGAAGTGATGCAACCCTACCACAAAGGTACCTCTTCCCATAATACATATGTAAGATCAAATCAAGGCATGAGATAAAGGGACAACAAAATAAGGAATCAATTCAATATATCTGATCTGAAAATTAATATGGTATCAGAGAAAGGTTCAGGTTTACAGAAGGAAGTATAAGAGTACCCCGTGCATGAAGGTGCAAATCTTAACAGATCAATTGAATCTAATTTCATGGCTTCTAGCAGCCACACACAGGTTGAAGAATTTACAGCATCTACATCTACTTCTGGTGGATCCACAATGCTTGTGAAAGAGCTCCCCTATGTTGTATTTATTAATCACGGCCCTAATGTCAAACATACGCTGGCCAGCGCTATGTATGAAAAGCTTACAGCCAATGGACTGAATGTTTTTATGAATTCAGAAGAGCTTGAATTGGAGGATCAAGAACTAGAAGCAGCAATCAAGAGTGCTTTGCTTTATTATGCTATATTTTCAAAGGACTACGCACAATCTAGGCCGTGTTTTGAAGAGCTGTCATTTATGCATAGAAAAGGCACATGAAATGTTTTTGACAGACGGCCTCAAAGCGATGTAGTCTTATAGAATGCAATTATAGCAGGACGTGCACAATATGGTTTTGTTGAAAAGGCCACAGAAACTTATAAACAGACGCATTTGACAGATGTAAGGCTATGTCCCACAATTTTTGCCAGCCAACTTCCTCTTAGCCCGTGCCAAAATGGGTGATTTGCCATAGGTTATGGAACTCTATCAAAGAATGATTGGAAATGGATTTTTGTTATCTATGATAGCTGCAGCCGCCCTGGTGGAAAGCCAAATTCCACAGCCTTTACATAGCATGGAAGCATTTACAATGCACATGATTGGCTGGACAAACTACCTCAAAGAAATGTGATAGCATGGAGTTAATGTGTGCAGGATACACACAAAATAGGTTCGTTGTAAAGGTCTGGTAGAAGAGTGTCTCAGGGGTAAGAAAGTTCTCCTCCTCCTCGATGACATTCAAAGCCCTGAGCAGCTCGAATCTCTTGAGGGAAACTACAGTGACTTCGGGCCAGGCAGTAGTTTGCTTATTACATCGCACAACCAACAAATTCTAAAACTAGCTAATGTTGACGAAATGTATGAGGTGAAGAGGCTTTCGCACCAACATGCCATGGAGTTATTTAAATTCCACGCATTCCCTAATTCCTGTTGTGCAGATCAAGAGCTACAAACTCTAAGCAATAATGTTGTTAGTGCCTGTGAAGGCCTTCCTTTGCCCTCCAACTTCTTGGGAAAAGCTTGTTTGGTGAGGAAGATAGAAACGTATGGAAAGACATGGCAGACAAGTTAAGGTGTGAGCCTAATATGCAAAAGAAACTTAGAGCCTCCTACGATACCCTTAATTCCTTTGAGAAGGAAATGTTTCTAGACGTTGCATGTTTTCTTACCGGGAGGGACAAAGAAATTGCTATGATCTTTTGGGCAGAACTAGACAGGAGTTGTCATGCCTCTCTCAGACATCTCTTGCAAAAGTCCTGTTGGAAAGTAATTTCTCCCACAATCATGATTAGTTAAATGACAAAAAGACAAAAGAGGAAACTAGAAAGTTTCTAAAATAGTCTAGATAAGACAAACAAGATTCTAGAAAGAAGGTTCTAGGTTAGAAAGTTCTAGAGGAAGTTTCCAGAAACAGATTGTTTCTAAATGAAGAATAGAAGAGCCTAGAAAGGCAAGGCATGAGCAAAGCCCTCTATAAAAGAGGCATAATGTAATGCAAGAAAAGTAAGCCGGTAATGATCAAGTGATCATTAGAATGCAGCAGCATTCCTGTATGTGATGTAATCATGTTTTGAAGTTAATAGATTAAAGTGCAGCAGCACAAATTTGAGTCATCTTGTGTTTCATGTTTCTGTGTATTTATTTTTTGTGTGTGATTTAAATCTGAGTGTCTTGTGGATTTATAATCCACCACCAACAAGTGGTATCAGAGCCATGTCTGTATGTGTTTGCAGGGTTGAAGATTATGGAGCTGGAGATGTTAGCAGCTAATTAACAGGAAGGAAATTGAGTTAAAGTTGCTGCCACTAAAAGATTGCTAGGAGGAGTCATAAAGGCACTGGTTGAAGATCCCTGCAGTCAAGATTAAAGCAAATTGAAGTCACAGCAGTCAAAGGGTTGAAGCTGCGTATCTGAATTCTAAAAAAAATTTGTCTTACATCAATCGCAGTATTGCATTTTATTTGTCTGATATAGTTATTTGGCTAGTTTGCTCTAGATTGCATTATGTCAGATTTATGGTGGGATAGTAAAAAATAGAGGAGGCATTGCTCGCATAAAAATTAGTTCGTTGTCTCAAAGAAGAATACACAGTTTTATTGCTGCAAAGAATCCAATCATAGACGTTGCTATTGGAGTTGAATTCATGTAGCATATTAAAGTTGGCTTTACAAATCATGAAGAGCCCCAGCAGGCTCCCATCAAAGGAAGGATTGCCCTAAATTGAGGCATTGGTCTAGATCGCTGCAGAAATTGTAGCAGGAGATTTGAGTTCGCTGTCAAATGAAAAGGTATTTTGACCACAGCCAGTAAAGCCGTTGGTATTGGTGAAGATTATCCAGGTTTGTGTGGAGGAGAAAGCTGCCCTAGGAGATCATATGGGCAAGTTTGCCGGACAAATGTTCGAAGCCACAGAAAAGCATTGAAGTCATCAAAAGCAAACTCCAGAAATTGTCAAGGGTTTGTTTCAGGCAATAAGAAAGTCTGAAGATAGTTTGCAGTCAAGGGTGAAGTGAGGCACACGAAGCCGCTAAACGAAGAAGAAATCAACAATTATAACAAAGGGCAATAGTCTGAGGTAAGTTAATCATTTAATTTTTCAAATGGGAAAAGCTAAAAGAGAGAAGACAGAAAATGATTTCCAAAAAGAAAAAGATGATTGGGAAAAGAAAAGAAAGGAATTATTAAGGGATTTAAAGCAAGTTTCAATAGAGAAAATAGGACATGAGATAAAAATTTCTGATCTTAAAATTGAATTAATTAATGTTCAAGAAGAATTAAAAGAAAGATTGAAATCGTTTGATGAGATTAAACAGAAGAATAAAGAATTAGAAGAAAATAATAAGAAATTGGAAGAGGAGAACAGTTTACAAAAAGATGAGATGTCAAGGTTGAAAGAAGAAATATCAAAGTTGAAAGACAAGAATGAATGTTTGAGGACAAAACTGTTACCTTGTGATGTCTCATGTGATACAAATGACTTATGTGATAAAGCTAAAGATAAAGAATGCAAGGTTGAAGAGGTTGGAATAGCAAAATTTGCATGTTGTGATATTATTGATGAAGAATGTAATGCTAAAAATGACAAGTTGTTTGAATCCAAAAATCATTGTAATGAAAAGAATATTGGTTTCAAGATGATGAAGAAGATGGGTTATAAAGGACAAGGATTAGGCAAGTATGGACAAGGAATGAAGGAGCCAATTGAGCCAATAGTGAGGCCAAAATATGCAGGTATTGGATATGGAAAAATAGATTATGTTACAGGCAATACAAGTGCAAACAAGTTGGTTCATGAAAAGAAGAATGTGCAATGTTTTCATTGTCATAGGCAAGGGCATAGCAAGGAGATGTGTTGGGATTTGCATCCATGTAGCATATGTGGATTGAGAAATCATAGTGATAAGATGTGTTGGCAAAAAGAATGGAAAAATATGACAGAATGCATAAAAATGGATTGTGGATTTGTTTCTGGATCAAGTTGGCAACAAATTACAGGTATGTTGAAAAGTTTTTTTAGGTATAGATCTTCATTTGTGAAAGATGATAACAAGCAGGAAAAGTTTGAAGGATTGAGGCATCATGCAAAGTTGAAAGATACAGATAGTAAGAGGACTTCTAGTTTGTTGTTCTAAAGACTTAAAAGGTTCAATGACTACTGCAGTAGTGAGTGGGTGAGAACAGTTTAAAGGCATCATGTAAAAAATGGTTTGAGTGAGTGAGCAAACTCGGAAGACTAGAAAGATTTGGAAGACAAATTTGAAATGATGAAATTGTGGTCGAAATTAAGGGGGAGTGTTGGAAAGTAATTTCTCTCACAATCATGATTAGTTAAATGACAAAAAGACAAAAGAGGAAACTAGAAAGTTTCTAAAATAGTCTAGATAAGACAAACAAGATTCTAGAAAGAAGGTTCTAGGTTAGAAAGTTCTAGAGGAAGTTTCCAGAAACAGATTGTTTCTAAATGAAGAATAGAAGAGCCTAAAAAGGCAAGGCATGAGCAAAGCCCTCTATAAAAGAGGCATAATGTAATGCAAGAAAAGTAAGCTGGTAATGATCAAGTGATCATTAGAATGCAGCAGCATTCCTGTATGTGATGTAATCATGTTTTGAAGTTAATAGATTAAAGTGTAGCAGCACAAATTTGAGTAATCTTGTGTTTCATGTTTCTGTGTATTTATTTTTTTTGTGTGATTTAAATCTGAGTGTCTTGTGGATTTATAATCCACCACCAACAAGTCCTTGGTAAACTTGGGCTCTAGTAATGAATTGTTGATGCATCGGTGCCTCCGAGATTTGGGAACAACAGCAAATGAAATTTCTATAGAACCCCATAAACGCAAAAGACTATTCTATGGAGACTTATATGGACAGCTATTGTCGTGGCATATGCGAGAGGTCGGCATCTCGACAAGGCTCGTGAATTGTTTGAAGGAATGCCTGAAAGGAATGTGGTCTCTTGGAATGCTATGATTTCAGGATATGCTAAGAATGGTCAAGTAGGAATGCCCTTGGATCTGTTTTGGAAGATACCCGAGAGAGATGTTGTATCTTGGAATGCAATGATTGCAGGATATGAACAGAATGGGTGTTTTGTTTAAGAAAAATGGTACGTTTTCTAGTGTGATACCAGCTTGTGCCCAGTTAGCTTCTCTGCAACAGGGTAAGGAGATCCATGAAGATGTAATTCGAAGTGGAGCCTTTGTCAGCAGTGCTCTTGTAGAAATGTATGCTAAAAGTGGCAGCATAAAAGATGCCCGCAAAATGTTTGATAAAATGCCAAGGCAAAAAAACTTGGTTTCATGGACAGCCATGATTGTAGGATATGCCATGCATGGGAGCGATGAGAAAGCCCTCCATCTTTTTGAACAGATGCAGCGTTCTGGCACAAAGCCTAATAGTGTAACAGTTGTTGGGTTCTATCTGCTTGTTGTCATGTTGGCCTAGTGGATAATGGGTGGCAATACTTTTATAGCATGAGTAAGGATTATGGGATAGAGCCTAGGTTGGAGCACTATTGTGGTATGGTTGACCTTCTTGGCCGTGCTGGGCATCTTGACGAGGTCAAACACTTTATCCATGAAATGCCATTAAAATCCAATGCTACTGTATGGATAACTTTGCTTGGCGCTGAGTCCGGTTGGGAGTTAGTACTGTAGAAGGTGCAACAAGTTGTTTGTGGCGGCACTTGGATGAGAAGTCTGAGTAGCATGGAAAGTTTTGCAGGAATGTATCGAAAGGATGGATCAGCTTAGTGAAAGAAGTCGAGGCAGGGTTCTCGCAATGATAGAGAGAGTAGTTTTGAAAAATCTACTCAAATCAGCTTAAGTCAAGGTAGGGATCTAGCAAGGGGTTGTGAAGTCTGGGACTCACAGCTAAGAGGGAGAGCCAGTGTCTGGTACATTGGGTGCATCAAGTATGACAGGGTCAGAAATGGTGCTAAGGAAAGCAATTCAACTCAAGTACATTTGCACTGATGATCAGACGGTTGATATTCTCACCAAGCCTCTTGCCAGAGTGAAGTTTGCATATTTTTGGGACAAGCTTGGAGGAGTGGAGAATGTCGCCCTTGCTGAGAGGGAGACTCAGCATCAGTGATCTTTGATATAATGCATATTTCTCTAAGACAAAGAAATATGAAGTGAAAGCCCTCGTCCATCTCTAAGATGGAGATGTGTTTCTTTCCACACATGAGAGTAGCCATGGTGGACATCATGTTGAGAGACTCCATGACAACATCACGTTGAGAGACTCTGTGATGAATCCTTTGTACTTATATTTTTCCATACATGGGAGTAGCCATGGTAGACGTCATGCTGAGAGACTCCATGATGACATCACGTTGAGAGACTCCGTGATGGGCACTTATGCACATGTTTCTTTCCACACATGGGAGTAGCCATAGTGGAAGTCATGTTGAGAGACTCCATGACAACATCATGTTGAGAGACTCCGTGATTAATCCTTTGTACTTATGTTTTTCCACACATGGGAGTAGCCATGGTGGACGTCATGTTGAGAGACTCCATAACGACATCATGTTGAGAGACTCCATGATGGGCACTTGTGCACATGTTTTTATCCACATCACTAACATTCCCCTGACTTTATCATCAAGTGGATTCGACTTGCTTCTGGAACTCCAGTCCTCTTTTATTAGTTTGTACTCCTCTGTCATAAGCCAGAGAGAAGGTTGTGTGAAAACACCTATCCATACCCATTTCCCTTCTCCCACCCTCATTTTGGGGATGTCTTCAAAAGTGTAATTCTCCCTATTCTTCAAATGTAGATATGTGTCTCTTGAAGAAGAATGTGTTACAAAACAAACCATCACTGCTGCATTGAAAGAACGTCTCTGCTCACAATTTAAGCTCAACATAGTGCTGGTATTATTATTAATCTTCTCTACACATGAATCAACCAAAGTGAGACCACGAAGGGCAAAAGAATTTGCAACTAAGTCCAATCTATGATCTGTCCTTGTGCATATTATACATTCCGCTGGCCATTTCTACAAACAGTATACAACACAATCAACCAATAAATACTTGAGATTATAATAAGTTTAACCTCATCGTGGGAGCAGAACATGCAAAGGTTAATACAATAATGGCACAGGAGTGGGAGGTGTTACAATAAGGATTGGACTGCATTTATAGTCCACGTACACCAACAAATTTAAACTACATGAAAACTAAGTGGTGTGTGTATAGATCAACACAAGTTGCCGTCAATCAGCTAGACGCCCTCTACCTCGATGATACTCTCTCTCCACAAAAAGAGTATCATTGTCGCACACACAAATATTGAAATTAGTCAATGACCGATTAAATAATAATATTTAGATTTATAATTAATTATTGAAAATAAAGGTTGTGACAATGTGTAATTCTTCCAAAAGATTGAACTTTCCTATTAAATCTAGAAGATTTTGCAACAAGGGAGAAGAATAAATGTTCATGATTATCAACTCAAAACCCGCCTGGCATTCAGAATCAATCTCAAAAAATCAATTAGAGTAGTAAAAAATCTTCGCCAAACTTTTTGTATTCTAAAATTTATGCTCTACCGTGAAGGCAAACATAATTTCCAGAAAAGGAAAAGGAAATACCTGTGTATTGGTTTGAAACTGCTGCTGAAAAGTACTACACAATTCTTCCATTTCTCGAATAATTAAACAGTGCAATTTTTGTAGAGGAATCCATGAAGGAATTCTTTTTAAATTGCCAATTTTTTTATTAAATTCAAGCCACAAGGGCTTAGTTTCAGCAGAGAAGCTGCAGAGTCACTTAAACTACCTATAAAATAAGTCACTTCAGTTTTGACAGACAAATCCTCGAACGAATGAAAACCCCTGTCCTTTGTTTCTGCAAGGATTTGTTTAAATCCCTTTGCTTAGTACAAATAAGGATCATGGTGAAATGTGTGGTTGGGTAGAAATTTTTTATAAAAGCACATAAATAGAAATGTTTTTTTTTTAAAACTTTTTATAGTTTTGATTTAAAAAATGTAAAGAAGAAGCACACCATAGATCTAAGACGGTCTAGTCTCCACAGCCGAGGAGGGCCCAAGTCATCCTCCATTTGTCTTCCAACGTCGCGGAGTTGATCATGCAATTCAGAGTGCTGGAAAGGGGCCCTCACTTTAACTAGGCATTTATCTTGCAGAGTTTGGACTTCATGTTCAGCACTCCAACCGGATGCGTTCCAGATTGATATAGCTATACTTTTCATATCCCATATTAACTTTAAATTGAAAAAGCAAACAATATCCATAAATATCTATTTCTCCTGACTGTCTAGACCATCGATGCTGATTTTAAGCCTTTCCATTATATCCTTAGGCTGAATTTTCCTAACCTTTTCCAATTCTAACTCCCAATAATGCCTATCCCTACGATAAACATGGGCACCCAAAACTTTGAGTGAGAGGGGGTAAACCTCCACAGAATTTCACCAAGTTTTCAACCAATTTTTCATATCTAATGGGTGGATCCCGTCCGCGGGGAGCATGGTTACATAAGATCTTTTTAGCATGATCCCTATCCATTCCCTTCATACTATAATGGATAGTGACATCTAGATCCCTTAACACACCTTGGTCATGGTTGTAATAATCACCAGGCTATTTGGACTTGGCATGCCTTCAAATAATATTGCATGTAACTGCAAATGCATAGCCCTTTTCAGATGATGCTCCAGCTGTCCTATTCCTTTATCTATATTCCTATAAACTTTCGATCTTCATGGAAGAGATCTTTGAAGAGCTGACTTTGCAATTCACCTTTGTCATGTGATTCTATCACATTAGAGATTAAACAATTCTTTTGCCAGACACTCCAATTCCAAGGATCCCTACTACCTTCACCTTGTCCTTCACTGTCTCTAAGCAAGAACTCTGAAATTCTTGGACAAGTTCAGAAAGTCCAACTGGACATTCTGCAACATGTAATGGTACCTACTTTTGCTTTTCCCGCAATCCTTGTAGCACACGAGACACAATCTTTTCACACAAAATCCTGAGAGCCAGAACCAAGAATGTCAATTCTACTAAGGTATAATGAATGTCTAGACTAGAGAAGGGAAAACATGATGAATTGCAATCATTAGAAAGCACATGACAGTAATCTTACTCTTTATGCTGGCTAAGTTCATAGCCAGAGAAGTACGAAGCCCAGTAAATGCCTGCAAACAATAGGCTCAACAGCCCATGAGCTTTAGCTCAGTTGTTAAGACTTTCCTAGTGCCCTACTAAACAGCCGACTTATTGTCGTACCAACTATTTTTTAAAAATTTGACCTTGTTCAATCTTGATTTTATTGATCTTGTTGTTCGTGGATCAAATTTTAACAAAATGACGTGTGAAGGTTGTTTTACAATGATCAAATTTTAACAAAATGACATGTGAAGGTTGTTTTACAATGTGCGGGCTGTTTAAGGTTTAGTCTTAACTAGATCAACTCTACAATAAATTCAAGTTGATTTCTCAACAATAACCATCCCAAAAAAATTATAAAAAATTAAAAAACAAGTATTTACTTAACCACCAAAAATTTAAGAAAGTTCATATCTTCATTAATATATTTGATCTTATTATTAAAAAAAGTCATATCTTTAGGGATCATTGAGGAATCACAATAAATATTTTGTAATAGTGGAATTTTGTGTTATTTCTTATTTAATTTTTTTTTTATTTGGAGAAAATGTTTTAATCTAAATATATGGTGACAAATGGTATAATCTTGTGTAAAGTTAAGTTCATTTGTTTAGTAATTATTCACTTTTATCTACACCCACTCTTATGCTTATAGGTTTCTCTTATCCCTATGTGTACATACCGTTAATCTTATACATTCAACCCATTCTTTGATTATCACACCTATGCTTGCATGTATCCAAAGCAATATATGGTCCTGAGAATGTCCTTCTAAACTTGTCTTACCCCCCCAAAAAAAAAAAAATTTTTTTTTTTCAATTAGCCCCATTTACCATTCCCACCTAGAGCCAACTAAATACGCATTTACACAATTAGATGTGTTTTTAGTGCCTAGTAGGGAGTATGAGGAAAATATCAAGAAATGATTTATCATAAATCTCTACTTGGCAATTTTAAAGTTTAAAATAAAATAATTAATCATGACTAAAGAAAAGATTGAAAACATTGTTAAACAAGAAATAAAATCCTAAGCTATATGTGTTTTGGATCCCTAGTAGAAAGTATGAGGAAAAGATTTAGAAAGGATCTATTTTGAACCTCTAATAGGCACTTTTTTATATTGTAACTGAACAAAACAAAAAAACTAGTTATGACTCTCTAAGTTAATATGGGTATGAGGTGTCTAATATTGTGTAAACCCAACCCAAACCTCTTAAGTCCAATTTTGTGTTGTTTATGTAAGAATTTGCTAAAACAAATAGAAATTTATCTATACTAATGAGAAGGCTATATAATTTAAGAACTTCTAACTATTTAAACTAATTTGATTAAACTAATTAATGTTAAGTTAAAGTGTGAAATAAGGAAAATAGCAAGTAATGCAAACCTATAATTGAATGTTGCAAGCCTAGAGCATGAATTTGAAGTGTCATCCTCATATCTAAATGCCTCTAGTTTTCCTCTTGTGCAACCAAGTGAAGATTATTTTAAAATTGAGAAATATCATGAATATGACTAGACATGAAAGAAACGTGGTTGAACGATACTTGACTATGGAGTTGACTATGGCTACCAAGTGTTGTCACATAGATTGAGCAACATAAACCGTAATCTTTTGACCTTGATTTTTCTCCTAAGTGGTGTATTTATACCAGTGGTGTCTGAATAAAGGGTTGGGCTTGTTAAGAAAAGGAAATGTGCCATTTTGAAAAGTTCAAATGAAGAGTTTCTAACTTTCAACACTTCTATTGCCTTAACGGTCATTTTTTAATTAATTTGTTCTCATTAGGTAGCAATTTTAAAACCTTGATGGTTTCAAAGCCATTGCAATAATTATTAAATCACCATGGTGATTGTCAAATCATTGTCATAATATCATAACTATAACATATGAGTAACTGTTGTTTTTAAACATCATCCACTTCAACAGTCAAAAGTCAATATTGACCAATAAAAATAGGACAAATATTTACCTTTTTATTGTGGATAGGTGTAAAATTGCTATTGATTGTTTGACCATTGAAGTGGATGATGTTTAAGTAAAGCCATGAGTAACTAGTTGCAACCCTAAACATATTTCCAAAGTTGCCGCCCTAGACATATTATTAGGGAAGAACTCTAAATTATAGAATTGGCTAAATAAATTTCATCAATATTTGGCATTTTATTTTAACTTGTTCAGATGATTTGACTGACCATTCAAATATGTTGTTGTTAATGGATTCTGTTCTACATTCTTCAACATTGCCGGCTCATTTCTCCTCGACTCCACCGCCTTGAGAGTTTTAGGTGATGTCAAAGTGAGCGTAAAACCAAACATAATGGGAAACGTCAATTATGTCAATTGATGTTTACTCTGGTAATGGATGGAAAAATTAGTGGAAAAAACTGTCTGATGTACTTCTTTTGCATATTCTTTTCTTGGAGCGACATAACTAGCCGGCAAGTTGCTGTCAACGTGCCTTGCCGGCTATTCACTTGTGGACACCATCCTTTCACATAATCACATAGGAATAAGCCCAGTATCTTCCTGCCGCCATTAGATTCTGGGGAAGAATTTGCCAATATACATAACTTCAAAGAATTTATAATACAATTAACTGTACTTGACATGCCCAAAATGTAGCAATAATTTCTTAAAAATACAATTAACTGTAGTTGACATTCCCAAAATGTAGCAATAATTTCTTAAAACCCTGCGCAACTCTTTCTTGATCACCCATCACTAACATTCCCCTGACTTTATCATCAAGTGGATTCGACTTGGTTCCGGAACTCCAGTCCTCTTTGATTAGTTTGTACTCCTCTGTCATAAGCCAGAGAGAAGGTTGTGTGAAAACACCTATCCATACCCATTTCCCTTCTGCCACCCTCATTTTAGGGATGTCTTCCAAAGAGTAATTCTCCCTGTTCTTCAAATGGAGATATGTGTCTCCTGAAGAGGAATGTGTTACAAAACACACCATCGCTGCTGCATTGGAAGAACGCCTCTGGCTGCATTTTAAGCTCAACACAGTGCTGGTATTATTATTAATCTTCTCCACGCATGAATCAACCAAAGTCAGACCAGGAAGGGCAAAAGAATTCGCAACTGAGTCCACGCTACCTTCCGTCCTTGCGCATATTATACATTCGGCTGGCCATTTCTACAAACAGTATACAATACAATCAACCAATAAACACTTTAGATTATAATAAGTAAATTTTTCAGAAGACTATTATTACCTTTATAGTTTGAAGGCAAGGTTCAATTGCTGATATGTTACATGCTGCTGAGAGCACTAGAGTTCTCAGTCTCTCCATATGCTCCAAACTTTGTATGGTTGCCACCTTCCAGCTAGTGAGTGCTATCAACCTCTCCAAAGATCTGCAATTTTCCCAGCCTTCTATTTTCCTTGGTTGGTGAGTAGTTTCTATGATTTCAATTTCTTTAAGTGAGACTAGTTGTGAAAAACTTGGAAGCTCACCTAACTCCTCCCAACTCTCTTGTATAGACAGTTTCTCAAGGTTTACCATACCACAAACACCACTTATACTCTTCAGCATTTTACATTTGCTCAACTTTATGGCCTTGACTGATAATGGCAAGATTTCGATGTCTACTAAGTGGTCATTGCTGTAAAGGTCTAGAGTTTCCAAGTTGGGGCAGCATTGTTGAGAGATTGATATTCTCGACACAAGAGTATTGCAAACATATATAAATCTGAGGTTGCACAGCGAAGAAGAAAAAGACCTGGACACGAAAGGCAGTTCTGTAATGGGGCAGTGGTCAATAATCAAACTTTGAAGGTTACTAAGCTGTGCAGGTGCTTCTGGTAGAGACTTTTGTTGGGGTGACCCTATGCTCAGTTCCTCTAACAGATTAAGATTCCCCACAGACTGAGGCAAAGATCCCAACTTCTTACAGGAGGAAATTCCAAGACTAGTCAAGGAGGACAAATTCCAAATGGACTCAGGTAAAGACTTCAATTCATTGCACTTGTATATTTGAAGACTAGTCAAGGAGGACAAATGCCCTATAGACTCTGGTAAAGATTCTAACTTTTCACAGATAAAAATCTTAAGAGTAGTCAAGAAGGACAAACGCCCAACAGACTCAGGTAAAGATACTAACTTTATACACCCACAAATTTTCAATCGAATCAAGGAGGACAAATTCCCCATAGAAGCTGGCAAACTTCTCAAGAACTCACTTCCTATTTTCAGCACTCCCAATTTGCTCAGTTCTCCAATGTTACTTGGCAATTCCCTTAAGCTGGTTCCAGCCACATCAAGATATCTCAGTGACAACTGATTTGTGATGTGCAGAGGCAACTTCTGCAATTTTTTACATTCTGAAAAATCTAAAGTCTCCAGCTTTGTCATATTTTCGAGAATGTATTTGTTCTCTGATGTAAAGGGAAGCTCATGACAATATCCAAAATTTATATACTGCAGATGTTTGAGCTGCTTAAAAGAATCAGGCAACATTTTCAGCTCCCTGCAATACCTCAAATCTAGATGCCGCAGGTTTTTCAAATCGCCAAAGTTGCTTGGCAGCAATGTTAGCTTTCCACATGCTCTTAACTGGAGGTGCTCCAGCGACTGGAGAAGACAAAACTCTTCTGGAAGACTGTCGATAGGATTATCGGTTTTCCTTATCCTTCCTGTCAAGGATATCTTTTTCAAATGTTTTAGACATCCTATTGAACTGGGAAATCTGAGGAAACTTCGAGCATCTACGAGACTTAGCTCTCTCAATTCCAAAGGAGGCTGCAGCCACATTGGATTTCAGTTCAGAGAAAATAGTACAACAATTATAAAGCACTTAAATATTAATAAAACAAAGGAGAATACTTACATCGGCAGTGTGGCTCCACAATTCTTCCAGGTGATCAGCCTTTGGAAGCTCTAAAACTCTTAAATTTTTCAACGAAAGCCACGACGGAAGAGCTTTCTGCCGAAACTTGACCCATCGCAACCAGACAAGCCCTGCTGACAGTGTTGCGAATTCTTGTGTAAAATAATTCTGTTTTACAGTAAGGATTGAAGGCGTAAGACGTTTAAACCTTGTAGTAGAGCTTCTCACAAGCTCCATGCACTCTTCAAAAGGTGTACTATGATGGGATGAGCATTCCTCATAAAAATCATCAGTTGCAGCTTTAATCCCCCGAATCAGCACTCTTTCCTGAATGGAAAATGGAAAATCAACAAGCTTATAAAATAATTAAGGTAGTATGCCGATGGGCGAACAACGTTTCCATCTATGATATTGAATAGCCTATAAAACAAGATGGTAATCTCACCGTTGCCTGTTTCTGAATGTCAATAATTTGCTGTGATGACCAAAGACGGTAAGGTGACTTTCCCTTTGCAATTTCCTTTCCCAGATCCCTGAGGTGATCATGCATTATGATGTGATTTCTGTGATTGAGCTCAACCAAACACTTATTCTCGAGTGTTTCCCAGCTATGCACCCCACTCAATCCCAACCCATCCCATACTGCAAGAGCCAAACTTTTTTCTTCTCCTATAAAGAAACAACTTATATCCAAGAATATCTCTTGTTCCTCCTCGTCTAGTGCATCGAAGCTTATTTTTAAGCTCTCCTTAATGTCATTGGGCATTAATCTGGACACCTTATTTAATTGAGAATCCCAATATTCCTTTGGCTTTCCATAAAGTTGTCCTCCAAACACTTTAAGGGACAATGGCAATCCATTGCAAATTTTGACAAATTTTTCAATAAGATGTTGAAATTCATCTTGGGGAGAGGGTTGAAGGAAAGCATGCCAGCATAAAAGCTGCTTTGCATGTTCATGATTTAATTCTCTCATTTGATAAATGGATGAAATCCCCCATGATTTAAGAACACCCAATTCACGACTTGTGACGATAATTAAACTACCCTGCCCAAAGCTATCAATTCCTGGCAATAGAGCATCTAATTGGTCTTGGTGATCCACATCATCCAAAACAATAAACACTTGAAGAGATCTCAAACGGCTTTTTAGGATCCCCTTGCCTTGTTGTACATTATCAAATGGAAATATATTGAAGCCAATGTCTTGCATTAGTTTCTTCTGCTTGTTGTGCAAATCATTTTTGTATGCTGCATCCCGCACATCAAAAAGAAAACTACATTTATCCATGGAGGGATTTTTCCTATTGTATATTTCTGTTGCAAGTGTTGTTTTTCCAGACCCACCCATGCCAATGATCCCCACAATTTGTACCTTCTGGGAAGAATCAAATACACTTCTTTCAAAGTCTTGTACTATATCATCAAGACCCACTGGATGTTTGGCTACTTCTAGTGGCACCCTTTTCATGTGCTTCATTACACAATTCACAATACTCTTTAACAACCTTCCTTCATCACTGGATAGTGGAAAATCATAAAAAAACACCACCTAAATGAGTTATATCAGAAAAAATGATATAAATATAATATTATTAGTAGATTTTATATAATAGCTTGATACAATTGTTTATGTAGGGAAAGGTAGATTTATGGTAAATAAATAAATATAATAGCACACTTTAAATATACGGAAAAAATGTAGTGTTAAGTCTAGTATGAAATTAGTAGAGACAAGCTTAAGAGATAAGAAACCTATTGTATAATCACTGGTGAAGATTTCTTACAAATTCAAATTCATTTTAAATAAACCATTTAGATGTATTTTATATTAGCATTAAATTTGATGCTCAGAAATAGTAGAAAAAAGAATCTAAGGAATATAGACTTTAAGAAACTTTTATCATTTGTTGATTGTTCTTAGATCACACCTTTGTCACACAATTATATTCATGATACTTATTATATGTTTATTCATTTTATATGATCATATATTTTTCTCCTCTCTTCCAATTCCTTGTATCATTTAGAATAAGGATAATCAATAAATAATAAAATCCATGTTGCAAGATAGCATCATGTAAGCATGATAAACATAAGATATAACATGACAAGAAGGTACATAAACATGTAATCATCATAAGACAAGAATGTATCAACATGTAAGCATAACACATCCATGATAATATTATATGTAAACATTATAAACACAGGAACCATACGATAATCTTAGGAGTGCAACATCATCAATGGAGAACAAGAGAAGTGACAAAAACGGGATGCTCCCAAGTGGGGAAACATAAGAAAATGACAACATGTAACAGAGACAAAAGGAAACAAGACATAAATAGAATTTGAAATAAGAATGAAGACATAAGAGAATACGATGAAAGAGGGATAACACAAAATATGGCATAAGAAAAATGATTAAATATAAAGCAAATAAAGCCCAACAATGACATAAGATGAGAGGAAACACACAAAAAATAAGTGACACATAAACAATGCAACACATGTCCATAACCACCCATGTCAACATGTACCACTAAAGGTGTCCTTGAAACTAAAAACATGAAAATAGCATAACATAGAAATATAATTAGATCACATTATGAAAATATATTTAAATTAATTTCAAAATATTAAAAATTTTCCCGAAAGGTCATCCTCATCACAAATTTTCTATCTCATACTTATGTGAAGTATTGCTCTTAAAAAAAAATTTGAAGATGCTAAATTGTTAATTGTTGAGTTTTCTTTCATTACCAACTACTCTTTCTTTTTATAGGGGGGTCCAAAAGTATATCTTTTACTTTGTTAATATATATGATTCTTTCTTTTGAAATCATGTAGTAGAAGTACTTTTGAAAATGAAGTTCCTTTATCATTAGTAATTCTTTTATATTTTTCTTATTTTATTAAGATATGTGGAAAACATGGATCTCTTGTACCATATAAAGGCTCACATAAATAAAAACTTATATTCTTAGGTGGTGCATGATGTGTCATAATAATGTATTAAAATACAACAAATTATTACTTAGTCTAAAGATAAAAGTTATGTTAGTTAACTAGATATAAATTCATTTTAGTAGGGTACTAGCACTTAGCAAAAAAAAATTAAAATTGAGAAGAGATGAACACAAGATATATCATGGAAAAACTCACTAAGGAGAAGAAACTAGCAAGAAGAGTATCTCCATGTCTTACCAACAATTCAATAGTTACAATACATATTAGAGAAGCAGTCCTCTTAGGATATCTTCATGCTTCAAAACCTATATTCTTAGGTGGTGCATGATATGCCACTTGAAAGGCAATAATTACCAAAATGTAACAAGTTTCTACTTAGTCCAATGAGAAAAGTTATGCTAGTTAACTAGATCTAAATTATTAAATTGGGGTATTAGCACTTAGGAAAAAAATTAAAATGTAGAAGAGATGAACACAATATATATACTAAAAAATAAAATATATAAGAGATGAACACAAGATATACCATGGAAAAAATCACTAAGGGGAAGAAACTAGCAAGAAGAGTATCTCAATTTATTACCAATAATTCAACAGTTACAATACATATTAGAGAATTGGTCCTCTTAGGATATCTTCATGCTTCAATTTTTAGGAGAAAACCAACATCATAACTCTACCAAAGAAATCTCATAACACTTGAAGAATCTAACACTTGTCTCTAACCTTCAATCTCTAATACACCAAAATTAAGATGACATAATTCCCAAACCACTCACCCAAGCTTGTTTATATAGGAAGAAGGCTCTCCTAGAAGCCACTAGTTCTAAGACCATGAACTAGTGATGGTATGAGGTGGCACAAATCATAATACCTTATTTAGGCTAATTTGAGATGTCATAATGTTGTTTCTTGCACACCCTGATGACCCACTATAAATAGGAAATTTTCTCAATATACATCTCAAACAACTTGTCCAATATAAGTGAGGCATCCAAGCTCATCTTTAGCCAATTTAACCACCCTATTTAACACAACACAACATGCCTAATATCTCATGCTTGAATTTATCCATGTGGGTTGACCTAATCCATATGTGTAGTTATTTTTACATGTTTACAAGTTAACAACTAAGTAATATGTTCCTCCACACCTAGGTAACCCTACTAGAATAAAATACATTATTTATGCAATGTGTAAAAACTTCCCAAAAATATATCTCTTATTTTATACATCATACAAGGGGTTAAATAAATGCAATTAGACACTAGGGTTTGATCTCTATAGCTAGTTGTTATAAATCTAAACTTTTTTGTGTTCACGACTCATTACTTTTAAACTATGTGTCATTTATGAATCTAAAAGTTGCTTCACACTATAGGATTCATTGTCTATAGGTTTAAAAAGTTTTGAATTTCATGTCTTTTACCAAGTTAGGCTATCAAAAAAAAAAAATTGTAAATGTTTATTAAAAGTTGCATTAAAAACTAATAAATAATTATTCATCTTTTTAAAAATTCAAAACATGTGTTACATCCACCTATGTGTCCTTTACTTATAGTTTTCACTAAATTTAAAATAATTTACAAAGAAATTAATACTCTATAAATTTCATTGAATTTCTTATAAAATTTATTTCAAATTAATTTAGTGAAAAATAACATTTGTGGAAAAATCTTTAAAAATGCACTACACTTCGCATAGATGTCCTAGTTTCAATGAAAAAATATACACATACATACATGTATTACGAATATAGGTCTGAAATTTTGTTAATATTAGTTAACAATTAATAATAAATAAAAATTACCAAAAAAATATCAGAGAGTTAATGGTTTAATTCCAATAAATCATGAAAATTTTTTATTTTTAGTGAATTTATGGTTATCCAATAATGTCACTCAATAAAAAATTTAAAAAATAAAAATAAAAGATATAAAATATTATAACTTGAGTCTAGAAAAGTCAACAACTCATTAATTTATACCATCCTCAATTTCTTAACTATCTTTCCCTATAATTTAAACAAATTAAAAAATGTTGATTTGCTTTTGGGTGGATGTAGCCACATTGACCAACCAGTTAAATTCTTGTCTATGTGTATTATTGTATATGCTTTTTGTTTGTCTTCTTTCTTAACAATAATGGAATAATTATCTATGCCACTTGCAAATTAGAAAACAAAATAACTAGTCTTTATGTGGGGATGAACTCAAAAAACAAGGCAAACTAAAAGTGACATTCCTAAAACTAGCAAAGTTTAGATCCATATGTGACAGATCAGATCTGCAGTTATGGAATCCAATCCACAATCACACAAGTGATTCAAAGTAACAAACAAATCATTCACCAAAACATTCACCTGAATATCAATAATATTTCAACACCCTCAATGAATCATCATCCCGCCTTCACAAAATTATATTCACTCTATTATATAAACAGAGGGTTAATTAATAACTTTCCTTTCAAGGAGACAGAATTTGATATTAAAAGATAAGAGTTAAATTGATGTTAGTGTATATTTTATAATTTAAAAGATTTCGTGATCTAATCAGAATAGAATTGATATTAACTGTTTAACCACTGAATTGGACAATGTTTAAGTAGGGAAGACATAATATTTCATTAGATAAACAAAACAAGAGAAGAGAGTATTCGATGCTTACTTATTATTCTGAAGGATTTGGCCCGAATAAAATGAAACGGTGTGGACCGCCATTTTCCACGCCTCAAGCTTTTCTGAAGTGTATCTCTCGTTCCTCTCATGTTGGGAAAATGCATCAGCATAGATTCCTTTCCCTTCATTGATCCAGCGTACACTATGCGGCTCAACATTGTAAAAAACAGGAACAATTGTCTTGCCAGTTTTGAGCATAAATGACAGCTCGGCCAAACACCATGGAGATTGGGCATAGTTAGGTGAAAGTATGGCAATATGAATTAAAGAAGTGCGCATGGCCTCTTCTATTTCAGACGGTATGAAATCCCCCAGTTCAAGCATTTCTTTATCTAGAAAAACTTGAAGGCCCATTCCCCGCAGGGCACTGTAGATAGAAGAGGCCAGGCTGTGTTTGGCATCAATACCACGATGACTAATAAATACATCGCAGGGCACCCTCTTTGAAGATGTTGCAGATGTAGATGGCGCAATTTCCTCAAAAGCATTGCTAATCTCCTTAGCTGTTGACATTTATATTAAACAGAACAACAGAAAGTGATGGGAAATAATTGTGTATATATTTTTGAATCAATATTTCAGATCACGAGAAAAAATGTGAAAAAACAGAGGTGAAACAAACAAGAGTAATGAATGAAAATAAGCCAGATTCGTGGCAGAAGGCCAAAGCAATGAATATGTAAAAGAGAGACACACAGAGGGAGGAAAGATTAGACAGTGAGTGAATAGAGAAAAAGGGTATGCCGATGGGTATAAGGAATGTGTGGATGAGTTTACAGTGGGAAATAATGGAAGAGCATAAATAATAGTTAATTTATCAGATCAACTGTTTACTGTTGAACGAAATGACAAGGAAGTTCTGTCAGAAAAACCATGGAATTGGTTTGAACTTCTAAAATTTAATTATTGTGAGCGACAACCATCATTGTAGAAAACAAGAATTTCCTGTTCCTAACAGTTTGGAATATTACGTGCGAATATTACGCGGGAGAGTATTCCAGGCGAATATTACATGGTAGATTCGAACGTAATATTGACATTTACGAATATGAATATGAGATTTGACCAATCGGAAAATTATACCGTGGGATCCAACAAAAACTGAATGAAATCTACGTGTATTGAAAGAAGGAAGTTTGTCTTTTGTCTTTTGTCTTTCGTCACCTTATTGCCGAGCTGCTGCGCAGGTGCGTTTGAGAGAGGATATCCTTTTTTGCTCGTAGAACTAGACACCTCCTTGCAAGGATGGCGTTTTGCTAGGAAGTCTTCACAAATTAGGGTTGGAAAAGACATTTCTATATTAAATTGTGTAGCGAAACAAACAATCTTATTGAGCTGGATTAACAATAATAAAGTAGAATGTAATGGAGTAAGATTTCTATCATAAGTAAGATTTTGTTGGTGTAAAGGAGATATTATCTCATTAATGATTTTCTAGGTCCTCTTCACACTAGTCTATTTAAGCTTACTTAGATGTCATTAGGTGCATTCAATAATGTATATCTAGGTGCATTCAATATTTTTGCACTGGTTGTCTCATGTCATGGCATTAAGATACATGTCATATTACAAGTTCTAGGTGCATTTATTATTTGTGTCATCCAGTTAGTTTTTCCACTATGTTGGCCTTGTGCCTCACTTATCACCTTGTCTATATAAGGGAGGTCTCTCATTGTACAATTCAATTGTAGTCAAGCTTTGCATCTTGTAAATGTTATGCATCATTATTCTTGGCAATATTGTTTTCTCTCTTATTGTGGAAGATTGAATTGATTGCAGGGGATCCTGGGAGTGCTTGAATCCATTATAGACTCTTATAGATTTCATCATATATGTATAATAATCATCATAATAATATAATGGAGTAAGATTGCATTAGATATGTATAATAATCACCATAATAAATAAGTGTTAGGTAGTGGTTAGTATTTACCTTTTTAATATTGTAATAATAAAATTTGTTTTGTTTTCATGAGTAGGAAATGTATATTATTGTTGTTGAAGAATATTTGTAATGTGTTTGAATTTACATTGTATTCAAATTCATCAATATTGAAGTAAAAAAAATCATTACATCATCATTGAAGTGTAGCTCCTGAATAATACTTGATCAATAATGTCGATTATTTTATCATTATAGTGATTTCTCTTTTTATCATTATAATAATTCTTTAGTAGAGAGCCTTGATAGATTAATTATTTACTATTGTAAATGAGAATTGTAGTACCTTAAAGGATTGTTGTTACATCACAAGGATGCTTTCATCTAGATCCATCCTTAAAAATTAAACTATGATTGAATATAACAATCTCCAATCATGCAAATGCCTCTAGAAATTAAAGTGTGTAAATGCGAGCTCTCAAAGTGTAGATGATTAGGATGAATGCATCAAAATGTCTTTAAATACAAGGCCATAGAAACATATCGCACAAATGTGTGCTTGGTCAGCACTAGGTGGAAGGATAAACCTATGACAAGTTAGTCATGTTTGAATTTTTAAAAAAATTGGGCGAAATGAACTTATGAGACCACAAGGTCAACCCCACAACTACAAACTAAAGGGGCTAGATCATAGTGGATAGTGTGTGCATGGAAATACATGTGAGCATGCGAGTAACAAATAGGTGGATAGAGTGAATGTATAAGGATGTGTGAACATGGAAAAGGAGATAAGCAATAGGTGTATAGCATCTTAATTACAATATACTAGAAGGAATTAAATGATAACTACCCAGACATTTAAATCTTCCCCTATTTTAAACATTTAGTTCTATTTCACGAGCAATAAGCCCTATATGCGACAAAAATATTGATTGTATTGTAGGAGAAAAATATTGATTTCATTCTAGCACAAAAATGCAGAAACAAATAGGTCTCCACCCCAATAAGTATAATTCACCCACTAAGACCAAGATCAAATCAAATCAAGATTTCAAAGCTACATTAGTAAGCTAGATTATATTACTAGTGTCTTCATCTAGAAATTGTCCACCAATGTAGAAACATGGATTTCAAATTTTATTAAAAAAAGTTTTTGTGTCTTTCCTATGGGTTCACCCCAATGTTACTTAGGGATTGTATAGTTGATTAGTCTAATAATGAAGTTCTATTTTCTAGAGTTACTCATGTTAATAAAAAATGACATGACTTGTCTTCATCTTGAAAGTGTTTCCACCAAGGTAGAAACATGGATTTCAAATTTTATTAAAAATGGATTTTTGTAAGGGTTGTATGGTTGAGTAGTCTAATAATGATGTTCTATTTTCAAGAGTTACTTGTGCTAATACAAAATGGCATGACTCATGATTTAAATCCCAATTAACAAGACAACTCGTTTAAATCATCATGCCCAATTTCAATTAATACTCTCAAATGGGTCAATAGAAATAAGAAGTTAGATGCCTACCCCAACTCATTCTCACCAACTCCATGTAAATTATTAGTCCATACCCTTACAACCACTATCATTAAATAATATTTATACACTATATAATCTAATATTAGTGAATCCATAAATATAAAAATTTATATATTTAAAAATAATTATTTATAACAATTAAAAATAAATATAATTTTAAAAAATAAAAACAAAATTATTTATTTATTATAATTATGAAAATGTATTTATATTTTTAAACTATTTATTTATTATAAAATTAAAATTATTTATTTATAAAAAAAATGCATGAGCGATATAATAAAATAAATAATACAAATATAACTAAATAACTAACAATAATAAACTAGAGCCAACATAATTTTAAAAAAATAGAACTAAATAATTAACAATAAAAAACTATAGTTGAAAAATAAAAAAGCTTAATACAACTAAATTAAATCAATTATATAACTAACAAAAATAAACTATAGCCTACATAATAAACAAATTTTAAAAAGTTGAATTGGAATTAGAAAATAATTAGAAAAGGTAAGTAGTTTTTTAAATGTTATTCATGGTAGGAGACCATCAAAATCATGTCAATGGTCCATATTATTATGTGATTATCTTTACATCCTATAATAATTAATAATATAATCATTTCTTGAAATTAAAAAATGGACATGATTAAATGGATTCATTAAAAAGAATGGAGATACAAGCATAAATATTCACAATGATTTTTTTCCTTCCTTTTTTCATTAATAATTATTACTTTTTTCTAAATGTTAGAAATAGAAGTGATTCTAAAATTGAAGATAAGACTTACAAGTTTTCAAGAAGAGATTGGACACATTGAATACATATCGATTGATGAAATCAACCTCATTGGATAAAATTGGATATAGAACATAGACTCTTGACTTCATCAAGCATTTCTAAAAATGCAAACATGAGTTTATTATTTTAACTTAAATAATAGATACTTGTTATTTTAGTACATATACTTCAAGACAAGAACCAATCTTGGCATAAGCTCAATGACCAATGAAGAATTTGACAATACTATTCATTTGTTTCCAACAAATGATAGTGTGCATAGTCATAATACCTAAGAAAATTGTATTCATTGAAAACATGTGTTGCACATAGCATTGCAACAAAAGTAGCCAATGTCAATGCACTAGAGGGAAGTCAAAATGATGAACTTGATGTTGAGTTATTAGTTGCTAAGGATGCAAGGGTCATGTTAACTTCCAATCTATTAGGAATGACCATGAACTCTGTGTTTAATAAGGCATCTGAAAGTTGTCTTGTGCATATCCTCCTTGAAAATAGAGATCTGAGGGTAGATTATTGCCAAATTAGTCCTTTTGAAAAATGGAACAAAATTGGCATACTCACATCTGATGTAGTCAAGATTGAAGAGCCTTATTAGGCTGTCAATCAAGCAGCAATTCGATCCTACAATACAACAATTTTTCCAACAGAAAACCACCCTCCTTTGATTATATCAACTGATTACATATTACATTCAAAAGTTCTATTATAGAGATTTACTATTGAGGCCAAATTGACCTTTCCAAGCCTACACAGTCCAAATACATTTCAACCCACAAAAACTTCCCAATTTCCCCCTTTTATTACATTCTTCAATACTCTGTCCTGTTCAGTTGAGAAGGTGAAGCGGTTCCCCTCATGCCCCCTCAAAAGAATAGTTGAATAACTGTATATAATATAGCAGGGTGTTGGTTAAATTTCCTCTCCAATCATGTTGAATGGAGCCCATTGATCTTGCACCTCCACACCAAATCTGACAAATGACAAAATGTTGGATAGATTGAAATGGTAGCCACACAATTGAGCTTTCAATGGCATTTAAACTTCTAATTCAATTAGCACTATTCAATGTCACTTTAGAAGAATCTCCTGCTATACTGCGGGCTATGCTTTTGACCCTAGCAGGACAGTGGTAGTCATTAGCTCATTCCCACATTACCACGATGAGAGGACATCAAATCACCTCCCACCAAAATGACCAGGTCCTACCGAAGTCACAACGGGGTTAATGATATCGCCATATTAGGGGGACTGTATATCACCTCCCACCGACATAAATAGGTCCCACCAAAATACCAAGTGGTCCCTACCATCACACATACGGCATCCAAGTCACCACTGCAAATACCATTCCTCGCTTCCTCATGAGGTACAGACCAGGTCCCACCAAAGGCACCGCAGGGTAGCAGGCTGCATTGACCAACACCATCGGCTTATCGAGGAGACTTCATTTCAAGTCATGTCAAAGTCAACTTGTTCCACTAATATCAGAGAGACATGGGATTTTGTCCCAACGATACAACCACCTCCCGCCATAAGCTTTTGGTCTATCAATGGGACTGTGTATTACGTCCTACCGAAATGGAGCTGTCAGGCCGATGAAGGAGTCTAGATTTGGCAAATTCTAAGTCATCATACACAAAACCATGATGAAAACTAAAAATTGCTTTTGGTTGATGTTAGATAGCTAGTTCACCCGGGATGCTCCTGTATCAAACACACTGGGTAGAAAAATTGTGAGCATAGGCTCACAAAGCAAAGTTGAGTAGTCGAACTACCCTTTCAGGTTGTAATCAACCTATAGCGAATTCCATCGCTATCCAAGAACTAAAAATCAATTTTTCTTTCAGCTTTTCCATCATTGTGTCCGATCATGCACCACCTTCCTCCAACAACACCGCATCTTCCTACTCTTTCTCCTCATGGACTTATGTCCACCAAATCTCGGCCTCCTCCACCAAATTCATTCGTCACTTCTCTCCTCCTTCATGGGTTCAAACCCACCTTTAACCGTCCACCTCCACCAATATCCTGCAACATCCTTAACCATCTCTACACATAGCCATGAAACATTCTCTTGTCCTCTATTCATCTCATTTTCTACTACCACATCTGAAAATAAAATAACATCACATAACTGATTTACCTCATTCACATTCATAGCTGCTACATCAAACTTTACTGTGATGTCTTCCACGTTCTCGTCAGCTGCGACTACATCCTCTACTGCTGCAATCGCTTCTTCATTTTCTTTCACCTTCATTTCTCTTACATCTTCTTCCACTGTTGAAATTTCATCATCTACTGCAACATCTGCAATCTCAATTGTATCTTCATTCTCGGTAACTGCAAGATTTTCTTTCCACTCATCCTCTATCACCATCATCTTAAGAAACAAATCTTCTTCAACCTTTGCAACTTCAGTTGCAATCTCTTCTCTTTCCTCTTGATCCTTTTGCACAAGGACCTCCTCTCCTTTTTCTTCAATCTACATACCTACTGCAACCATTTCCTTCTTCTTTGCATCCCTCAAAAGATTCTCAGCCACTTCTTTCTCACCTACTACAACCTTGATGTTGCTTTCTTCCTTCATACACTCATTAGAGCATATTGATGCAATTTCCTTAACCACTTCCTCTGGTTTATCCCGCAATGGATTCAACACATATTTCTTCCCATCCTTTGCTATAAGTGTTTCTACTACTATTATGTACAGCCTTCCTATCCCAAAGACAATGTTGTCCCAACAAAACATGACAAACATCCATGGGTACTATATCACACACAATTGCATCCTCATATCAGCCAATATGAAAACTCACAATGCTATGTTCACTTACCCAAATTCGATGACCTTCTTGCAACCAAGAGACATAGTAGGGCTTCGGGTGCCTCATCTGCTTCAAGTTCAGTTTCTCAACCATCTCTAAAGCAACTAGATTATCCCTCCTATCATTGTCCACCATTACTTTGCAATATTTTCCACCAAACTTGCATACAGTTCAGAACACATCGCTCCTTCGGACAGGTTCTTATTTCACTTCATGTGGCTTCAAATATTCCTTCTTCATCCACAAACTCTCTCCATATTTCCAAGACATTTTGCCAAACAAGTATGACACACTCTCTATCTACAACCACCAGCAAATCAATAGTCACTACCTCTGCAGGTTCCTCCTACAACAAACTCTTACCACTATCCTCTACCCAACAGGATTCTAGAAGATGTACCCTCACGACGTCTTCTACCCATTTCCTCTCAGTGGAAGAGATTTGCACACATTCTACCCAGCCGCATCTCTGTTGGAGGATAGTCAACATGATTCCAATGGAACCAATGGCCTCTCAAGGCTTCTTCACTCCTCAAAAACTCTTCACCCACAATCCTGGTGCATACTCTACACTCTCAGGATCACCTCGCTCTGATACCACTTGACATAGTCAAGATTGAAGAGCCTTATCACGCTGTCAATCAAGCAGCAATTTGATCCTATAGTAAAACAATTTCCAATAGAAAACCACCCTCCTTTGATTATATCAACTAATTACATATTACATTCAAAAGTTCTGTTATAGAGATTTACAATTGAGGCCAAATTGACTTTTCCAAGCCTACATAGTCCACGTACATTTCAACCCACAAAAACTTCCCAATTCCCCCCTTTTATTATATTATTCATTACTATATCATGTTCGATTGAGAAGGTGAAGCAATTCCCCTCATGCCTCCTTAGAAGAACAATTGAATAATTGTATAATATGGTGGGGTGGCTGTTAAATTTCATCTCCAATCGTGTTGAATGGAGCCCATTGATCTTGCACCTCCACGCCAAATCTGACGAACGATAGAATGCTAGACAAATTGAAATGGTAGCCACATGATTGAGCTTTCAATGGCATTTAAACTTCCAATTCAATCAATATCGTCCGATGTCACTTTAGAAGAATCTCCCACTATACCGTGAGCTATGCCTTTGACCCCAACAGGACGGTGGTAGCCATTAGTTCGTCCCTGCATTATTGTGATGGGGGGCATCAAATCACCTCCCACTAAAATGACCAGGTCCTACCGAAGTCACCACGAGGTTAATGATATCGCCATATTAGGGGGATTGTATATCACCTCCCACCGACATGAACAGGTTCCACTGAAATACCAAGTGGTCCCCACCATCACACACGCGGCATCCAAGTCACCACTGCAAATACCATTCCCTGCTTCCCCGTGAGGTACAGACCAAATCCCAGCAAAGGTACCACGGGGTAGTGTGCTGCATTGACCAATGCCATCGGCTTATCGAGGAGACTTCATTTCAAGCCTCGTCGAAGTTAACAAGTTCCACCGATATCATAGAGACATGGGATTCTATCCCAGCGATACAACTGCCTCCCACCAATAAGCTTTTGGTCTATCGATGGGACTATGTACTATGTCCCACCGAAATGGAGCTATCAGGCCGATGAAGGAGTCTGAATTCAACAAATTCTAAGTCATCATACACAAAACCATGATGAAAACTAAAAATTGTTTTTGGTTGATGTGGGATAGTTGGTTCACCCGAGATGCTCCTGCATCAACATCTAATTACAAATTCTATGGCATGCTAAAATCCTTTATCTAATAATGATCCTGGGTACATATATTTTTTAACACCATTCTATGTTGATTTGGAAGCAATTGAATATCATAATAAAGACTATGTTACTTACCAAAACTGAAATATTTTACATGCTCACCATTATTAGTCAACTCACTACCTAAACAACTTGTCCCATGTAAGATATCCTCTTAGCTATGACCATTCTTGAAGTTTCCTTAGAGATACCTCCAAATATGATATTTTTTTCTTTGGGTGTAAACTTAAACTCCATGGATTTGTGAATCTATAATAACTCACCAATGGATTGCAACCATCCTACATCGAAAACCATTTCAATTTATCCCAACCCATTAACATTGAAATTATCACTTCCTGCCCCATCATTTAACACTTTACAAATCATATCCATAGTCAGATTTGATTCATTTCTCAGCTTAAAATGTAAACTCTTGTAACTCTTTGTTTGAATTGGAAGTGTTCTACCTAAAACCTTAAGATGCATGAAATCTAAAGCATTACCATTTCTCATTACCAAACATTTTGCTATACCAAGATCCCAAATCATCCATAGAACTTTCTTAGGCTTCCTCATCTTTCTTGCAACTTCTAACTTCCTTGGTGATTATATTAAATGGAAAATGTATTCACCAGCATGCTGGTGTTGTACTACTTTGATCTTCATGTGAACCTTCTCTAATGATCTTTTGATGGTGCTTGTAGCTCCTTTACTAGGAAGAGTACTTCCCATACAATTTATTCTTGACTCATAATATAGTGTTCTTCACTCCATGGTGATTTTGGAGATGCAAATTCCATCACTATGCCATACTGATCCAAGTAGAAAACATACTATCATAAGAAAATATTTTATATAGTTCCATGAAATTACAACTTAGATGTTCTCCCCAAGTGTTATCATCATGTTGAATCTCCATGGTGCTAGGAATGTTGAAATCATTGTGTAGTATCTCATCAACTTCTTCATCTTGAAGCTCAGTAAATATATCATTCATCTATTTGATCTCCTTAGCTCTTTCTTCAAATTATTTCTCCTTGGGCATAGTTTTAATAACCAACTGACTTTCATCATTGTAGAGATAAAAGTGAGCTAGACTTAGCTCTAGGTTGAATTCATTGACCTCTTTCTCCTTTCCTTTATATAAATTGAAGGTTTATTCTGTAAAATTGATGACATTGTCTCTATCTTTGATCAACTATAAATATTCTATCTTTATTTCTTCCAATGTATCTTTGATAGTCTGTAAGTATGCAAGAGTGACTCCACCCTCAATGCCTTTCTTCTTCTCCTCATTTGGAGCCTTCAAAGTAAGGTCTTCAATGAACTTGTGTGTGTTGTCAAAAATTGTGAGGACCTATATCTCTTTCTCATCTATGACCAACAATTTATTCTTCAATTCATGCATCCCTCTAGACCTTTATTCCCTTCCCACAAGGTGACTTTTCTCTGTTAGAGTTGGCTATGATTGGAGCCACCTAGGATCTAGGACTTCATGAAAGCACAAGAGAGATCAAATGAGAGAATAATGCTATTCTATAATTGAATGAAAAGAAAGATTGTTGTTTTGATTACATAATACATGAAGAGAGCCTTGCTTATAAAGGCAAGGTGAAAGCTAGAAGGTGGAGTGGAAAGTGGAGATATTCCTACAACATGTGCCAATTAGTGGATGATAGCTAATTGCACATGTGGAGGATAAGACAACTCACTCCAACTATCAACAACTCAACACACAACTAGACACAACTAGACATCTAGTAGACTCACTAAGTCAACTTAACATGTGTGATATATGTGTGATGTGTGAATATTATTTAACTAGTAAATAGTTAAATAAGATGAATTATCCACACTAGGGTAAACTAGTTAGGTGATAACCCTGTTCACACCAACACCCCCCCTTAAGTGCAACTTAGGGAGTAGCTGACTAAAGCAAGATGAAATGATGGATGGGTCCCGGCTACTAGGCCATGTTAGGTACCCATGTACAACAAATCTCAAGTGAAGAAAAGGAGAAAACCTCATGGGACAAAACTCCTCTCCAAAAGTGAGAATGCATGAAACATGGAAGTGAAAAAAGTGATAGTAGGAAGGACTGAACATGACCCCCCAAGGACAACTTCTATCACATATATACAATCAAATACCCCCCCATAGGAGAGCAAGTGTGAGACTATAGGTCCCCCACATAATGAAGTAGCTCATGTGCTGATGCTGAATGCCTGAAGATGAACACTAGAAAGTGTCAGGTACCTGCAAACAATATTTCTCCCCTTAGGAAGAAAAAAGTCCAAAGGCTGATGTCGAAGAAACTCCATCTCAAGGAATGAGGGAAAAAGCCTCATGATGTATGCCTCTGAAGACTACTGAAATGTCCACATGTCAAAATCAAGGAATGCCACAATGCAATGATGTGTGTCCAATCCAAAATCCTGTGTAGATTGATGAAGAACAACCTCCAAAGACGAAGTAGATGAGATAACAGTTGTGTTGTAACTGTCATCAAAGAGGAGAGATATCCCCTCAAGTGTGTCCTCCAAATCTACAATATGAGACTCACAAAACAAGTCCGATAGACCTGCCAAGAAAGTATCCCATAAAGCTATGTCTGAAAGACCTGTATGATCTTGCTCAACAAAACTAGATGAACCCATGTCGATGTTGATCTCTGAAGAAGTAGGAGGATGAGGTGATAGAAGCTCAGCACTAGTCTCATGAACCAAAGTGGGTGAAAGAACACCAAGGTTCAAGTGACCAAAATTGTCCTCAGAAACACGATTCACACTTGATGCATGAGTGTGAATGCCAATCAATGGATCTACATCATCAGAAGAAACAAAATGGGAGAAAGTATACAAGTGAGATGCATGATCAGCCATCCCAACTGTAATGATATCGCTGCTCTCCAAGTCCCGAATGATCACTGAATCAGGAGTGAACTCAACTGTCTTGCCTGCACCACAATGAGTAATCTGATAGATGGAAAGGAGATTGGATGTCAAGGAAGGTACACACAACACATTGTTGAATGTATTCTCTCCAACATCAATTGTCCCTTTTCCAGATGCATGCATGTATGTGTTGTTACCCATCAAAATAGGTGTCGAAGTACATGACTCAAATGAAGAGAACATCCCCTGTGAAGATGCCATATGATGAGAAGCTCCAGAATCAAGAAGCCATCTCTCTGATTGAAGACTTGTTGAAGCAAAGAGTACATGTCCTTTTCCTTTGTCTATCCCATTTGCAATGCCTACTTTACCTGTATGTGTAGATGATGATGGTGTCGAAGAAGAGGATGGACTAGGTGATGATGATGGCATTTGGATATTGTGCTTTTGAATAATGTGAGTCAGCGCATCAATTTTCTTCTCATAACACTTATGCTCATCATGTCCTAGTTTCTTGCAATATGCACACTTTGATCTCTCCTTCTTAGATGGTTCCTCCTTGGGAGAGGATGAGGACTTAGGTGATTTGGTTGATTCTTTTGCTTGCTCATTGTTCTTTAGATTCTTATTTTTCTATTTCTTGCCTTTGCTAGTTGAAGCCTGTTGATCCTTAGAACCTTGATTAGCAAGAAGTGCTTCAGGTTTAGGAGACGTCAATTTGCCCATGTGTACTAACTTAGCTTGTTCCCTTGTGAGTGATGCTGCAATCTCATCAAGTGAAGGCATTGTGAAAGTTTTCCCAAGTGCATCCATCATAGCATAAAAGGTAGAAACAAAAACTGAATAGTCAGGACCAAGCTTGGCAAGGATTGAAAGAATCAATTGAGTATCCTCTTTCTCAATTCCACATTGTTTGAGCTGCAATCTAAGTGACTTTAGTTTTGTGAAGAAGTCTTAGATACTTGCAAAATCGGTTGGATTCAAACCAATTAATTCATTCTCCAATTTGAAACCTCTCATTGTATCTTGTTTACCAAAGAGATTTTCTAAGGTAGTCCACACTTCATTAGGTGTTTTACAAGATTCAATATGAAAAAGAAGATCAGGAGAGATAGACAAGCATAGTGTTCCATAGGCTTGATCACATCTATTATACCACTTTCTCTTTTCTGCAGCTGCAGTTGGTTCAATTTTTGTACCCATAGTTACTCTATGAATTTTCAAACTTCTTAAATGAATCTCCATTTTAGTTTTCCACTCATGATAGTTATATGGTGTGAGTAGAGGAAGTTTGTGTGAATCCATGATGCAAGAGTACAAAAAAGAACACAAGACACCCCCCTGTTACTCAATCAAAGAGATCACCCCCAAAAAAAAGTGATTGTGGCACTTTATACTTAGTGCGATTTACAATCGTCCTCAAGGGACCAAATTTGGGAAAATATGAAAATCTCTTACAACTGATATTCAAAGGAGATTACAATTGCTCACAATGATTAACCACAGCAATAGATCCCTTCAAAACAAGTTCCACTTCCTCAAGTGCCAAAATGCCCAAGTTATCACCTAAAAGCCAAAAAATCGACAAATGGAATAAAATGAACCTGAAGCTGAATCTAAGAAAAGTGCATAGATTGATTTGAAGAGCTCCTGAATACCTTTCCGATGCTGCAAGAATCACAAAAATCAGAGATCGTGGCAAGAAGTTGTGAGATTGGAAGTGAAAAATGAAGATCTGTCTTCAAACTATTATAGCAGAATTTCAGAAAACTACTGACACCATTACGAAGTGCTCTCTGTTAGCTTTCTGACGATATCTTGTTTGCCCAATTTCACCTCTGTGGGCAAAAGTTATGCAAAAAAGAAAAAAAACACCTGTTTAGGGCTTTGAGGGGCAAAAATGGCCCCCTAGCAGAATATTCTTGGAATATTCCCTTTTGCCGGAAAAAGAAAATCCCCCCCCCCCCGAAAAAGCTAAAAATGACGGGAAACCACCTTATTTGGTGGGAAACAGCTGTTTGAGTCACAGGAACCGCCTAGTATTGGCAAAACTGCCCGATCAGTTGTTCGATACCACTATTTTCCTAGCGGAATCTGCGTTTTGACTGGTCAAATCCACTGTCTTGGCAGAGAAAACCGCTTTCGTTTTCGTGGAAACCACCAAAATATGGCGCGAAACCGTAGGTTGAGGCAGAAACCGCAAATCTCGGTGGGTGGTTTAAGGTATATGCTAATAGGAACAACCGACTGCTAACCGTCTGTAAGCCACCTGCTTGTATATGCCCACAGAGTTGGAAGGAAATGGTATATCCACCGAAGAATTTATATGTCTGTTGTGGACGAAGGCTTTAGAGACCGCCAGTGGTAGCGGGTTTAGTAGAAACTGTCAATTGGAGATCAGCTGATTAGCAAAAGACTGCCGATGTTCAAATACCGCTGAAAGATTTGTAAATGCCGGTCAATGTTTGAAAAACTCCACTGATTTCTGTGTCAGCCGTTAAGTTTGGTGACTGCCAGGAATATCGCCGATGTCTATCAATATGCCACTGGTGGAATGTTTGATGACTTCCGCTAAAGATGTCGATCAGTGATATTTGACCATTATATTGCCGTCGGTTGTCAAAAAAAACCACCGCTTGATATTGGAACCCGCCTGCCAAAGACAGATATTAGAAGCTTCGAAGCTTGGGGTGTTTGATTGCAGTCTGCCAGCGATCTAAGCCACCGATTTAGTTGTTTTGGGCCGCCAAGCAATGGGCATTTTATCAATTGCCAGAGGAGATTTAGCTGCCGGATATGGATCACCGTCGACGGGAAACCACCGACCAGTTTAGAAATGGTCAATGTTGATTTTGAAGTGCCCGTCGAGAAACAAATGCCGATAGGAATGTCCGATGAGATTGGTGGTCACCAAATGTTAACTGCCAGATTTGGCTTGAAGATTCAACTGGTCTTTGCTTACTGCTGGGAAGATTTATATATCACCACTAAATTTCATCGCCTAATGGTTAGGGAATACACCGATAGCAAAAAAATGACGAGATTAGAGAAATTTTGGCATGAAGTTTTTTTTTAATGGTGTAAGGAAGGCTATTTGCAGATATGCAGAGACCACCTGCAGAGACCACCGTCGATGGTTCTGGCCCGCAAACACTCTGCGGTAAACGACAGTCTGAAGATCCACCGGGTGAGATCTTCTGAGCGGATATGTGAGTTGACCGATCCGCCGATGAAGCAAAATGTGGGAGATTGTGACTATAGAACCAAAATGGCCATCTAGGAACAAACCTCCATGGCCAGTCAATTGCAAATGCCTTAGAGCTTAACTGCCATTCAATTGTGATAGCTGAAGTTTACAACACCCACCGGTCTGCACTAATGGTGTTGAACACACCACGTGGTGCCTGCCTATGGGCTTTGCAAATACTTGCAAATCGCAGGTACTCCCCTGTCACACACAGTACCCTTTTGACCCATTGAAATTAAACCAATTCGCTGACACCTGCGTATGCAGTCAAAGATTCCTCAGGGATATGCCACTGACGCAGAGAATATTCTCTGCAGAGATTTCGTACAGCCAAAAAGCAAAAAAAATTTGCCTTTTAGTTCAACTTTGTCCGATTTGGACGATTTGCAGTTGATCCGTACTGATTTGGCCGTTTCGGACGCAATGGCGGTGTCCGATTTGGGCCAAACTACTCTGAAATTGCTGGTACCTCCTAGATCAAACCAAAGAGCCCCAAAATGAAACCCTTGTCAATTTTGCCTCCGATGTCCGATTTGAACGAAACAAAAGGTGATCTTGACTATTTCGGCTGCTCCAGACGCAATGGTGAAGTTTGATTTGCAACAATATGCACCGAAATGCGCCTGCAATACAAGGGCAAGAAGGGGAAACCCTCACAAAACTGGAATTCTATCAAGTTTTTCTGATTCTCCAGGTCATCATGTGATGCAAGAGAAGAGCATACTAAACTATCAAGATCCACCATGAATTGCACTCAAGATCTCTCAAAAAATGACTAACACAAAGTGATTCTTCCTAGAGCTTTGATACCATGTTAGAGTTGGCTATGATTGGAGCCACCCAGGATCTAGGACTTCATGAAAGCACAAGAGAGATCAAATGAGAGAATAATGCTATTCTATCATTGAATGCAAAAGAAAGATTGTTGTTTTGATTACATAATACATGAAGAGAGCCTTGCTTATAAAGGCAAGGTGAGAGCTAGAAGGTGGAGAGGAAGGTGGAGTGGAAAGTGGAAATATTCCTACAACATGTGCCAATTAGTGGATGATAGCTAATTGCACATGTGGAGGATAAGACAACTCACTCCAACTATCAACAACTCAACACACAACTAGACACAACTAGACATCTAGTAGACTCACTAAGTCAACTTAACATGTGTGATATATGTGTGGTGTGTAAATATTATTTAACTAGTAAATAGTTAAATAAGATGAATTATCCACACTAGGGTAAACTGGTTAGGTGATAACCCTGTTCACACCAACATTCTCTCTCTACAAAAAAGATTCTAAAATATCTTCAATTATTTTTGATGAATGCACAAGACAACTAAGAGGGGGGGTGAATTATTTGTAACAAAAATTTCAAACCCTTATAAACATAATCACATTCACCTTAGTTCTCTTAAACCCTTAATCTATTATGATGATTAAACATGAAATGCATGTAACAGAAACTTAAACACATCTACACAGCTCAGAAACATTGTCAACTACAGTCTTCAAATTGGTGAACATAAATTCCATTGCACAACGATCCAGAGCACCAAATTCTAGATTTAACATCTTCAAACACTTCTCAACAATATATCCAGACTACACACTTAGGTCTCCAATATAGAAGAAATGCAGAGCAAAACTCAAATAGCACTTGCCAAAAGACTTCTTCAAGACATTGTTTCCAGTATAAATCATTTTTTCTCAAAATTACTTGGAAACCTAGCAAAAGGAACAATATACTAACATCATCAACACCTATATAAGGCATTTAGATCACTTTAATGGAACAATTCAAACAAACATCAATAGTAACATCAGAAGACACAATTGACACCAATGACAACACAAACATGTTGATATTAATGACAACACTGATTAGCACATACTTGCAATAATCTCCCCCTTTGTCATTGATGGAAACATATGATGTGAAAAACCATCATGACATAAATATGCACACACTCCCCCTTTCTTTTACATATCTTATTCTCTTACACTCTCCCTTTCTAATTTTCACATAAACTCTCTCCCCCTTTGACATCAATGGCAAAGGGTAACACATTTTTCTCATACTTTTTCCCCCTGATTAAGATACTGCACATACTTGCACTATTCTCAACTACTCTGAATACTCCCCCTTAGGAGTACATACCAATCTATACCAACTCTTAGTCACTCTGAGTGCAACAATCATAAATGACACTACCTGCTCCCCCTAAGAGGTAGCCTCCATCATTAGTCCAGAAAAGAATGAATCTTGAATTGCACTAGATTGACGCATCTCCTTATGCATGTAGTTCAAAGAAGGAGGAGGAATAACCCCTAACTTCTCCCGGAGATACTCAAATGTATCCTTAGGAAGAGCCTTGGTGAATATGTTAGCAACCTGATCCTTTGTAGGAACATACTCAAACTTCACTTCATTTTCTGGAACCTTCTCTTTCAGAAAGTGATACCTAATAGAAATATGCTTTGTCCTTGAATATATCACTTGATTCTTTAAAATGTTAATAGCATTGGTATTATCATAGAAGATAGGAATTTGATCATCATACTCAACTTGGATATCTTCCAGGGTTTGTATCATCCATAACACTGTGTAAAATAGGATGCTGCTACAATGTACTCTACTTCTATAGTAGATAAGGACACAGAATCATGTTTCTTGCTTAGCCAAGATACAACTATATCTTCGAGAAAGAATGCACCACCGCTTACATACTTCTTCTATCATCTATGCATCCAGCCCAATCTGCATCTGTATAGGCACTTAGGGTAAAGTCATTATTCTTGGGATACCACAAACCATGGTCTAGAGTGCCCTTCAAATACCTGAATATTCTCTTTACTATCATGACATGTGACTCTCTAGGATCAGCTTAAAATCTGGCCACAAGACAGACTGCCTGCATGATATCTGGTCTGGTAGTATTTAGGTATAGCAATCCTCCAATCATTGATCTATATTTGCTCTGATCAACCTTAGGGGATTCATCATCTTTACTCAGCTTACAACCATTTGTCATGGGGGTACAAACTAGTTTAGAATCTTCCATTCTAAACTTCTTCAACAACTCCTTGACATACTTTGATTGTGAAATGAAAATACCCTATCAGTCTGATTAATTTGCAGCCCAAGGAAGTTCATCTCACCACACATTGGCATCTCAAATTCTTTTCACATCTCATCTGCAAAGTTCTTACACATACCTTCATTTCCACCAAATATTATGTCATCCACATAGACTTCAACAATCAGGATTTGATCTTTGCCTATCTTGATATACAAATTACTATCTACAAACCCTTTACTAAATCCCTACCACAAAAAATACCTATCTAACCTTGCATACCAAGCTCTAGGAGCTTGCTTCAGCCCATACAATGTCTTCTTCAATTTGATACCATATCTGGTTTATCTGACAACTAAAATTCATCCAGTTGCTCTATGTATACTTCCTCTTCCAACTCACAATTTAGAAAATAAAACTTCACATCCATTTGATATACTTTCAAATCCTTATATGATGCATAAGCTAGAAATAGCCTAATGGCCTCCATTCTTGCCTCCAAGGCAAAAGTTTCCTCATAGTTTATTCCTTCTACTTGTGAATAGCCTTTGCATAAAAGTCTTGCCTTGTTTCTTACCACTTCTCCATTCTCATTCAACTTGTTCATGTATACCCACTTAGTTCCAATCACATTCTTGTTCTCTAGTCTTGGGACAAGTTCCCAAGTCTGATTCTTCTCAATCTGCAATAGTTCCTCCTCCATAGCTTTGATCCAATACTCATCCTTGCACGCCTCAATCACTGTTTTAGGTTCAACTTTTGAAAGTAAGCATAGATTTACCTATCCTTCTGCAGCTCTTCTTCTTGTCAATACACCTTTTCTCTTATCACCAATGATTTGATCCTCAGAGTGATCCTTCTGCACATATTTGGGAGTTTTAGGGACTCTTTCCGAAGCTTCTTATTCTTCAACTTATACTTCTTTTTCTGGAGTTTCTTGAACTTCAACCTGTACTTCCTTCTCTTTTGTCTTTTCTTCTTCTCCACAAGAGGACTCATCTGATTCATAACCATTAATCTCTGAGAACTTCTATAAATCTTCATCAACCTTAACATTAGCACTTTCAACAATATTTCTTAGCCTCTTATTATAGCACCGGTAAGCTTTGTTTTTATTAGAGTATCCAAGGATAATTCCTTCATCACATCTTGAATCAAACTTTCCTAGTTTTTCATCTCTTCTGATATAACATTTACTTCCAAAAACTTTGAAATACCTAGCAGTGGGAACCCTTTCGTACCATAGCTCATAGGGATTCTTTGTGTCATTTTCTTTCACTTGTACCCTATTTTGTATGTAGACACCAATATGAATTGCTTCTCTCTAGTAGAATTCTAGCAAGTTTGCTTCTTTTATCATTGTCCTTGTAGCTTCTTGAATGGTCCCATTATTCCTTTCAACCACTCCATTCTGCTGAGGAGTTTTAGGAGTGGATAGATGCCTTTTATCCCATGAATCTCTCAAAACATCTTAAGCTCATTAGAAGTAAACTCTCCACCTCTGTCAAACCTCAAACATTTGATTTTCATATCCAGTTCATTCTCAACCATTGCTTTAAAATATTTAAAATTATCTAGGGCTTCTATTTTTTCTTTAAGAAAAGTGACCCAAGTCATTCTAGAGCACTGATCAATAAATAACATCAAATACCCGTCACCTTGAAAACTCCTTACTCTGTTGGGACCACACAAATCTGTATGTACCAACTCCAATAGTCTGGTAGATGACTGATCCTTGTTTTTGAATCTTCTTCTTGTTTGCTTTCCAAATTGACATTCTCTACAGATGGCAGTATGCAAGAGTGACTCCACCTTCAATGCCTTTCTTCTTCTTCTCATTTGGAGCCTTCAACATAAGGTCTTTAATGAACTTGTGTGTGTTGTCAAGAATTATGAGGACTTATATCTCTTTCTCATCTATGACCAATAGTTGATTCCCTCTAGACCTTTATTCCCTTTCCACAAGGTGACTTTTCTCTCCCCACAAAAAAGATTCTAAAATATCTTCAATTATTTTATCTTCAACCAATATGTTGGGTCCCTCTTGTTCTTTCCCAATGATATCTTATGGCTTTGAATTTATTATCCTTCTTGCTTCCTAATTTATTCCTTTGCCTCTCCTTGTGGTTTGATTTTTCATCTAGCTTCACCTCTTCTTTGCTCCAATAGATCTATGACATGGCTCCTAATGTTTCCTGTATTAAAAATAAAGCTTCTATCTTTTGAGCTCATTTTTACTATCAACATTATTTCTTGTGACATGGTGAATTTATCATTTAGTAAAACTTCCTTTGATTCCTACTCCTTAGCAACTTCTTTGACTTCTAACTTTTCTTCTTTCTCCAAAAGCATTTTATTTATGTTTGGATCCTTCATCCATGATGTTAGATCCTTCTAATATTCTTGAAATTCTCACAACATTTATATCATGGATTCTTGAAATCTCTTAATATTTCTGCATAAAAATTAGTCTACCATGTCGTCTAGCAAGATCTTAGCTCTAGTACCACACAAATGTCCCAAAATAAAATATTTTACTAATTTATTTAGAATATAACAATACATAGAAAACCTGAGATAAAATAATATATTCAAAATTCTCCTCAAATTATTTTATAAAATATAGATAAATTCCCACAAAAATTTATCAATTTCTTTAATAAACATAATGCTTCCAATATCTCAAATTTGATAATCTTCGCACCAAATTGCACACAATTGCAACATAAATTACAAGAGGCATCTTAGAAACCATAATGTACATAAAATTACTATTGTATATAACTTACAAAAAAAATAATAGAAACCACATTATGAGACAAATTCAAAACATTCTCTGAAAACCCATCAACACCCTCTCACCAATTTTGATAGTTTTGTACCAAAATGAAATATAAATTTTCCAGATAAAATGGTTGAAAAAGAAGAATGAAAATAGTGTTGTTAGATAGTAAATAACACATCAGAAACACATAATAATAACTTAAACCAAACTATGCTCAAATCCACACCCAAAATCCTACAAAACATAGAAATTGAACACAAGCTGAAAACTGCAGCTCTGGAAGCTCAATCACAACCTATATATGAGATTTTCCTAATTAATCAAATGGTTTTCATCCTATGACTCTTGAAACCAAAGGATTTTTATCTTCTAGTCTCTAGAAAACCCAAGGGTTTTCATCCTCAGATTTGATTTGCTTGAACACAAGTGCTCAATACAAATTGTGGTAGAGTTTTTATAGAGTAAAATTAGATTCCTAAAATATGTAATTTCTTGCAAATAAATAGAGGACCAAATCCAAATGCCCCTCTTTTGGTGGGAATTGAATAAAATAAAATAATTCTAGATCATCACATAACTATCGGCTAAAGATAATGACAAACTATCATAGAATCTATCATATCTGTCAACTCCATAATGACAACCTGTCATCCAACCTATCATAACTTGTCATAGAATATTTCTAAATTAAAATTTAGGAGTTATTAATGCCTCTTGAGAATCCCAATGCCTGATATGGTGGAGCCACAATATTATTTTAAATATTGAATATTTAATTGGCCCAATAAATATACCTTAAAAAATAAAATCATTATAGGAACAAATAGGCATATTAAATAAATTACTTCCCTTATTCCTTACCATAGGCCATGGAAAGTGTTGGAATGGTCTATAAGGCTCACCAATTTGAAATTAATTAAAAGGAGACATGATATTAGACAATGGTAGTCACTTGGACACTATCATTGTTGCTCAAACACAAAACAACACAAATAAGTCTAAAGGAACTTGATAATCTCCATTTGACCATCAGTTTGAGGATGATAGGCCAAACTCAAGTTCAAGGTAATGACCTATGAATTAAACTCTTGCTAGAATTTGTTGGTGAAGGATGGATCATGATCACTAACAATAGAGAAAGGCTTCCCATGGAGTTTGAAAACTGAATCCAAGAAGTGTTGAACAACCATAGCAATACTATAAGGATGAGGTCATGCACAAAAATGCACATATTTGATCAAGTGATTCACCACCACCAAGATAGCATGTTTACCCTATAAGAGTGGAAACCCCATAATAAAATCCATATAAATATTAGTCCAAGCCTAATTAGGAATAAGGAGTGGCTACAACAATCTCGGGGCTTTGAGAGTCTACCCTTGGGTCCTTTGACACACATCACATTCAGCTACAAATGCCTTATCAAGGCCATCCTAGAAGAAATGTCACTGCATGCTCATATGTATTCAATAAACCTGAGTGTCCTATAGTAGGAGAGGAGTGCAATTCCCTTAGTATCTAAGGTTTAGCACTAAGTTGGGTGGTAAATAAAGATGATTAGGATATGTAAGGATTTTGCCTGTACAATGATTCCTCATTAAGAGGGTGGTCCACTCAATTCTCTTCTATTAAAATTTTATTATTGCTACATGATCAGTAGTCATCTCCCACTTGTTTGATCACCACACATATTCCATGTGTAACATTTGTGACTCACTCACAGTGGTGCTAAGTCATATTTGTACCATGCAGTACCTAGTTTAGAATAATTTCCAACATCTAAGAAGGAAACTTTAGAGTTTTGGTCTTTTTTAGATTGTTAAAGATGAATGAGAGAAAATACAACAAGATTAGACATGTTGTGAGAGTGAAGTGGATTGCAAGAAAATGGAGAAATCTTGTGAGTGCAAGGAAATCTACATTGAAACTTTTAAGATATAAAATTTATGCTCATTTATGTAGATTTTCTTATGAAGCGAAGAATAACTCAAACTTGCAATATTGCATTCTTATTGATGTCCCAATTGGCCACCTTAATAGGATACATAGGCACACACCATACAAGGTCTGTGATCACAACAGGCAAATCATCCTATTTTTGATATGTTTTTGGAACAAGTGGAACAAAAATTTGACTGCCTCACTATTCTCTATGATGAACTTGTGTGGTTTGATTATTCTCCAAATAACTTGGAAGTAGGAAAGGGACTTCTCATCACACATGAGATTCTTTGAGTTAAGGTTCACAAGAGAGGGAGGAATAGGCTCCATTCTTCAACTATTTGAGTGCAATAAATATTTTAATTATGTATGATCAATTTTAAGGGAAATGTGAATTGAGTTTGTCCTTTTTAAAATGATCAGCAAAGATTAAGACGATTTTCTTATTTGAATTAATGTTGACGATTTTCCTTCACTAATTAACATAATAAATGATCACAACTGATTATCAATCCCTATAGTAAAAAGGATGGGTATCTATTAGGGCCTACATTTGATGATAGACCCTTACTTGTGAAGCAAATTTTTCATGATGGTTATTTATTCCAAATTATCTTTTAAATGTTCAGTCCCACTTTATTTTTAATATTTATACAAGAATAATTATATAGAAATTTTGACAATCTACCTGAAATCTAGTCTTTCAAATGATACAATCTTTTAAAATTTTAATTATATTTTACAACTATATAATTTTCATATGTGACCTATTCTCAGATATATAACAATGGTCAGCGAAATCTAGAATCTCTCTGTAATATTCACCACCTTCTGGAATCTCTCATGTAATATTCACCTGTAATATTCTTATACAACTATATAATTTTCATATGTGACCTATTCTCAGATATATAACAATGAAGGTCAGCGAAATCTAGAATCTCTCTGTAATATTCACCACCTTCTGGAATCTCTCATGTAATATTCACCTGTAATATTCTTCTGCGTAATATTCGCACCGAATAATTCCACTTAAGCAGCAGCCACATTGTAGTTCACGGTTATTTCCGGAGAACCCAAAATTCTTGTATTGTACACTGATGTTTGTCGCTCACAGTAATTAAAATTTCGAAGTTAAAACCACGTTAACATGATTTTTGAGAAATTGTAGCAGTAATTCCAGAATTTTTCTCACACACCTTCCTCTCATTTCGTTCAAGAGTTAACAGTTGGCCTGATAAATTAACTCATCCACACATTATTTATACCCATTGATCTACCACTTTTCTCTATTCCCTGACTGTCTCGTCATTCTTCCCTCTGTGTGTCTCTCTTTTAGATATTCATGGCTTTGGCCTTCTGCCACCCATCAGGCTAAAACCAAGCCCATTTTCATTCATTAATCTTGTTTGTCTGTTCTTTTTACATTTTTTCTTAAATAGATTGTTGATTCAAAACTATTTAGACAATTATTACCTGAAGCTTTTTCAATCACTTTCTGTTATATTTAATTTCAATGGCAATAGCTATGGAGATTAGCAGTGCTTTTGAGGAAATTGCTCCGCTATGTACATCTGCAACATCTTCAAAGATGGTGCCCTGCGATGTATTTATTAACCACCGTGGTATTGATGCTAAACACAGCCTGGCCTCGTCTATCTACAGTGCCCTCCGGGGCATGGGCCTTCAAGTTTTTCTAGATAAAGAAGTGATTGAACTGGGAGATTTCATACCATCTGAAATAGAACAGGCCATGCGTAATTCTTGGCTTCATATTGCCATTCTTTCCCCCAACTATGCACAATCTCCATGGTGTTTGGCCGAGCTGTCATTTATGCTCAAAACTGGTAAGACAATTATTCCTATTTTTTACAATGTTGAGCCGCATAGTGTACGCTGGATTAATGAAGGGAAAGGAATCTATGCTGATGCATTTTCCCAACATGAGAGGAACGAGAGATACACTTCAGAAAAGCTTGAGGCGTGGAAAATGGCCGTCCACACCGTTTCATTTTATTCGGGCCAAATCCTTCGGAATAATAAGTAAGCATCGTATACTTTCTTGTCTTGTTTAATAAGTAAGCATTGTACACTTTCTTCTCGTCTCAGCATCAACTCTATTCTGATTAGATCATGGAATCTCCTTATTAAAGATGGAAGGCACTGATATCGATTTAAATCTTACTTCTGAATATCAAAGTCTGTCATCTTAAAGTAAATTAATTAAAATAGGGTGAATAAAATTTCTTTTATATAAAGTCGGTAAATAAAACAATAATATTGAAATAAAAAATAGTATTGTTTTACAAATATGTAACTTAAGAATAATTAGCAAGTGGTCGAATTATTTAAATTGTCTATATTCCTTATATTATTGCTTTTACTATTTTAAAGCATTAAATTTGGTGTTAATCTATACAAAATAGATTTAAATGAAAATTTTAAAACTATTTTAAATTTATAAGGAATTTTTATCTTTTTATCATATAATAAGTTTTTTGTCTTTTTACTTAAATGTCTCCCATTTTATATTAGATATTGTTGGAGGAAACTAATTTCTCCACCTAATTAGTTTTTGTTTTAGTTAGTTGTATGGAACATTCATTATAATCGATTGTATTTTCTATTTATTGAGGTTTTGTAATAGTATAGTGTGCAATGTTGAATTAAAATCAATTTGTCTTCAGATTGTAACAATCCATTTGTTTCTACCCTCCCTTCAAACATGAGCTAAATCTTTTCTATACATCTCAGGCATGACATTATATTTATTTATTTACCATTGATATATCTTTCCCTATGTCAATAATTGATTCAATCTATTAGTAATAAGATCTACTAATTAAATTATATTTATATCAGCTTTAATTTGTTTTTCTTGACTTAATTAAATATTGCTCCCTACTGCATCTAGCCCTACCTCTATATGGGTTCAATTTTGACATTGATTGATATATCTTTCCCTATATCAATAATTGATTCAATCTATTAGTAATAATGTACTAATTAAATTACATTTATATCAGTTTTAATTTGTTTTTCTTGACTTAATTAAATTAGGTGATGATATTTTGATAATTTTTTTATTGTCTAGTGATGAAAGAAGATTGTTGAAGAGTATTGTGAACTTTGTTATGAAGCACATGAAAAAGGTGCCATTAGATGTAGCCAAACATCCAGTGGGTCTTGATGAATCAATACAAGACTTTGAAATGAGTGCACTTGATTCTTCTCAAAAAGTACAAATTGTGGGGATTGTAGGAATGGGTGGGTCTGGTAAAACAACACTTGCAAAAGAAATATACAATAGGAAAAGTTCTTCCATGGATAAATGCAGTTTTCTTTTTGATGTGCGAGATGCAGCATACAAAAATGATTTGCATAATAAGCAGAAGAAACTAATGCAAGACATTGGGTTCAATGTTTTTCCATTTGATAATGTACAACAAGGCAAGGGAATCCTAAAAGGCCGTTTGAGATCTCTTCAAGTATTTATTATTTTGGATGATGTGGATCACCAAGATCAATTAGATGCTCTATTACCGGGAATTAATAGCTTTGGACAAGGTAGTTTAATTATTGTCACAAGTCGTGAATTGGGTGTTCTTAAATCATGGGGAATTTCTTCCATTTATCAAATGAAAGAATTAAATCATGAACATGCCAAACAACTTTTATGCTGGCATGCTTTCCTACAATCCTCTCCACAAGATGAATTTCAAAATCTTGTTGAAAAATTTATCAAAGTTTGCAATGGATTGCCCTTGTCCCTTAAAGTATTTGGAGGACAACTTTATGGAAAGCCAATCGAATATTGGGTTTCTCAATTACACAAGGTGTCCAGGTTATTGCCCTGTGACATTAAAGAGAGCTTAAAAATAAGCTTCGATGCACTAGATGAGGAGGAACAAGAGATATTCTTAGATATAAGTTGTTTCTTTATAGGAGAAGAAATAAGTTTGGCTCTTGCAGTGTGGGATGGGTTGGGATTGAGTGGAGTGCATAGCTGGGAAACACTCGAGAATAAGTGTTTGGTTGAGCTCAGTCAGAGAAAAAACATCAAAATGCATGATCACCTTAGGGATATGGGAAAAGAAATTGCAAAGAGAAAGTCACCTTACCGTCTTTGGTCATTACAGCAAATTACTGACATTCAGAAACAGGCCACGGTGAGCTTAGTATATTGTTTTATACGCTATTCAATATCATTGATGGAAACCTTGATCATTCGTTGGTAAACCACTTTAATTGTTTTATAAGCTTGATGCTTTTTCATTTTCCATTCAGGAAAGAGTGCTGATCCGGGGGATTAAAGCTGCAACTGATGATTTTTATGAAGAGTGCTCATCCCTTCATAGTACACCATTTGAACAGTGCATGGAGCTTGTGGGAGGTTCTACTGCAAGGTTTCAACGCCTTAAGCCTGCTATCCTTATTGTAAAACAGAATTATTTTACACAAGAATACACAACACTGTCAGCAGGGCTTGTCTGGTTGCGATGGATCAAGTTCCGGCAGAGAGCTCTCCCAGCGTGGCTTTCGTTGAAGAATTTAAGAGTTTTAGAGCTTCCAAAGGCTGATCACCTGGAAGAATTGTGGAGCCACACTGCTGATGTAAGTATTTTCCTTTGTTTTAGTAATATTTATAGAATCACATCTTTAAGTGCTTTGTAACTGTTGTACTATTTTCTCTGAATTGAAATCCCATGTGGCTGCAGCCTCCTTTGGAATTGAGAGAGCTGAATCTCGTAGATGCTCGAAGTTTCCTCAGATTTCCCAGTTCAATAGGATGTCTAAAACACTTGAAAAAGATATCCTTGACAGGAAGGATAAGGAAAGCTGATAATCCAATCGACAGTCTTCCAGAAGAGTTTTGTCTTCTCCAATCGCTGGAGCACCTCCAGTTAAGGGCATGTGGAAAGCTAACATTGCTACCGAGCAACTTTGGCGATTTGAAAAACTTGCGGCACCTAGATTTGAGGTATTGCAGGCAGCTGAAGATGTTGCCTGATTCTTTTAAGCAGCTCAAACATCTGCAGTATATAAATTTTGGATATTGTCATGAGCTCCCCTTTACATCAGAGAACAAATACATTCTGGAAAATATGACAAAGCTGGAGACTTTAGATTTTTCAGAATGTCAAAAATTGCAGAAGTTGCCTCTGCACATCACAAATCAGTTGTCACTGAGATATCTCGATGTGGCTGGAACCAGCTTGAAGGAATTGCCAAGTAACATTGGAGAACTGAGCAAATTGGGAGTGCTGAAAATAGGAAGTGAGTTCTTGACAAGTTTGCCAGCTTCTATGGGGAATTTGTCCTCCTTGATTCGATTGAAAATTTGTGGGTGTATAGAGTTAGTATCTTTACCTGAGTCTCTGGGGCGTTTGTCCTCCTTAACTAGTCTTAAAATTTTTCTCTGTGAAAAATTAGGATCTTTACCTGGGTCTATGGGGCATTTGTCCTCCTTGACTAGTCTTCAAATTTACAAGTGCAATGAATTGAAGTTTTTACCTGAGTCCATCTGGAATTTGTCCTCCATGACTAGTCTTGGAATTTCTTCCTGTAACAAGTTGGGATCCTTAAATCAATTTGTGGGAAATCTAAATCTGTTAGAGAAATCAAGCATAAAGTCACCCCAAGAAAAGTCTCTACCAAAAGCACCTGCACAACATAGTAACCTTCAAAGTCTGATTATTGGCCACTGCCCCATTACAGAACTGCCTTTCCTGTCGAGGTCCTTTTCTTCTTCACTGTGCAACCTCAGATTTATATATGTTTGTAGTACTCTTGTGTCGAGGATATCGATCTCTCGACAATGTTGTCCCAGCCTGGAAACTCTAGACCTGTACAGCAATGACCACTTAGAACATATCGAAACCTTGCCAATATCAGTGAAGGCCATAAAGTTGAGCAGATGTAAAATGCTGAAGAATATAAGTGGTATTTGTGGTATGGTAAACCTTGAAACACTGTCTATACAGGAGTCTTCGGAGGAGTTAGATGAACTTCCAAGTTTTTCAGAACTAGTCTCACTTAAAGAAATTGAAATCATAGAAACTGCTAACCAACCAAAGAAAATAGAAGGCTGGGAAAATTGCAGATCTTTGGAGAGGTTGATAGCACTCACTGGCTGGAAGGTGGCAGCCATACAAAATTTGGAGCATATGGAGAGACTGAGGACTCTAGTGCTCTCAGTAGCATGCAACATATCAGTAATTGAACCTTGCCTTCAATCTATAAAGGTAATAATAGTCTTCTGAAAAATTAACTTATTATAATCTCAAGTATTTATTGGTTGATTGTATTGTATACTGTTTGTAGAAATGGCCAGCCGAATGTATAATATGCGCAAGGACAGAACGTAGCGTGGAGTTAGTTGCGAATTCTTTTGCCCTTCCTGGTCTAACTTTGGTTGATTCATGCGTGGAGAAGATTAATAATAATACCAGCACTGTGTTGAGCTTAAAATGCGGGCAGAGGCATTCTTCCAATGGAGCAGCAATGGTGTGTTTTGTAACGCATACCTCTTCAGGAGACACGTATCTCCATTTGAAGAACAGGGAGAATTACTCTTTGGAAGACATCCCCAGAATGAGGGTGGGAGAAGGGAAATGGGTATGGATAGGTGTTTTCACACAACCTTCTCTCTGGCTTATGACAGAGGAGTACAAACTAATCAAAGAGGACTGGAGTTCCGGAACCAAGTCGAATCCACTTGATGATAAAGTCAGGGGAATGTTAGTGATGGGCAATCAAGAGAGAGTTGTGCAGGGTTTTAACAAATTATTGGTACATTTTGGGAATGTCAATTAAAGTTTATTATTATATTATAAATTCTTTAAAGTTATGTATAATGGCAAATTCTTCCTCGCGAATCTAATGCCGGCAGGAAGAAACTGGACTTATTCCTATGTGATTAGGGCGTTCCAAGACAATAAAATGCAGAAAGAGTACATCAAACAAATTTTCCACTTATTTTTTCCGTCCATTACCAGAGTGAACATTAATTGACATAATTGACGTCTCCCATTGTGTTTGTTTTTATGCTGACTTTTACATCACATAAAACTCTGAAGGCGGTGGAGTCGAGGAGAAATGAGTTGGCAATGTTGAAGAATATAGAACAGAATCCCATTAACAACAAAATATTTAAAGAAAACAAGAAGGAGAAACGGCCAGTCAAATCATCTGAACAAGCTGAAATAAAATGCCAAATATTGATGAAATTTATTTAGCCAATTCTATAATTTAGAGTTCTTCCCTAAATATATGTTTACGGCGGCAACTTTGGAAATATAATTTTATTTTTCAATAAATATTATTCAAACAAAGCTTTTATATAATAATTATCTTTTTATTAAGATAAAAGCTTTGATCTATTTGACAATTGATTAAATGATTAAAAAAGTGATAGTAAATCTTGAATTCCAAAACAAAACATGTCAACCAAATCACTTGTGTCTTTCCTAGTACATCTTATAGTCCCTCCTAACTATTCGATTTTCTTCAATTCTTTTTAGGCGTTTCACACCTATAGTCCCTCCTAGCAGGGCTTAAATTTGACAATCCACCTTGCCTGTCATGGAATTTTTTTCCTACAGTTTAGTCTTCATTATTGCCTGTCACATGACAATTAATTTTTTTAAATGCAAGTCAAATTTTATATATGACATATTAATAATTTAATATCACTATTTCCATTTTTTTCTATTTCACTATTTTTGATGTAAAGCAAAAGCCTAGAAAGTTGTGTCTTAGAGAGTTGTGCTGAAAAAACCTATAAATTTAGAATGAATATATTCTATTAAAAAACAAATGGGAAATTTTTTTCTTAAATAATAGAAATTCCTATTAAAAAATTTAAAAATAAAAAGAAAAAATATATATAATATATAATTTAGAATTAATATATAATTATATTCATTAAAAAACAAATCTAAAAATTTGAGAAATTCTTAAATAATAGAAATTCCTATTAAAACATTTAAAAATAAAAGGAAAAAACTAAAAATTTAGAATGAATATATTCTATAAAAATCAAATCTAAAAATTTTGAATTTTTTTTCCTATTAAAAAATTTAAAAATAGAAAGAAAATATATATATAATTATATATAATTTAGAATGAATATATAATTATATTCATAAAAAATAATTCTAAAAATTTGGAAAATCTTAAATAATAGAAGTTCCTATTAAAAATTTAAAAAGAAAAAGAAAAAATATATATTATATAATTTAGAATGAATATTAAAAAACAAATAATAACTTCTATTAAAAAATTTAAAAGTAAAAGGTATATATATATACATATATACATGCATACAGTCATATTTCCATATTAATTGTTTTTTTTACAGTTTTTAAAATAAATTACATGTATATCAATACAGTCAAATATTTATTTTCATTGTATTTTACAGTTAAAATCTTTGAATACAGCTATACAACTATCAAATTTAAGCCCTGCCTCCTAACCATTCGATTTTCTTCCATTCCTTTTAGGCTTTTTGCACCTATACTTCCAATTGTTTGGGTGAAACACTAGTTAGGAGAAAAATCAAGGTCAAAAGGTTAGGGTTTATGTTGCTCAATCTATGAGACAACACTTGGTAGCCATAGTCAACTATTGTTCCACCACGTTTCTTTCATGTCTAGTCCTATTCATGATATTTCTCAATTTTAAAAGAATCTTCACTTAGGTTGCACAAGAGGAACATTGGAGGCACTTAGATACGAGGATGACACTTCAAATTCATGTTCTAGGCTTGCAACATTCAATTATAGGTTTGCATTACTTGTTATTTTCCTTATTTTCCCATTTTAATTTAGCATTAATTAGTTTAAATAGTTAGAAGTACTTCAATTATATAGCCTTCCTATTAGTATAGACACATTTCTATTTATTTTAGTAAATTCTTACATAAATAACACAAAATTAGACTTAAGAGGTTTAAGTTGGGCTTACACGATATCAAACACCTCATACCCATATCACCTTAGATAGCCATAACTATTTTGTTTTTATTTTTGTTCATTTAGAATCTGGAAAAAGTGCCTATTAGAGGTTCAAAATAGATCCTTTCTAAATCTTTTCCTCATACTTTCTACTGGGCATCCAAAACACATATAGCTTAGGATTTCATTTCTTGTTTAACAATGTTTTCAATCTTTTCTTTAGTCATAATTAATTATTTTATTTTAAACTCTAAAATTGCCTAGTAGAGATTTAGGATAGATCATTTCTTGATATTTTCCTTATACTTCCTACTAGGCACAAAAACACATCTAATTGTGTAAATGTGTATTTAGTTGGCTCTAGGTGGGAAAGGTAAAGGGGGCTAATTGACAATTTTTTTGGTAGGACAAGCTCAGAAGGACATTCTCACGACCTTATATTTTCTTTGGATGCATACAAGCATAGGTGTGATAATCAAAGAATGGGTTGAATGTATAAGATTGAGGGTATGCGCACATAGGGATAAGACAAAGCTATAAGCATAAGAGTAGGTGTAGATAAAAGTGAATAATTACTAAATAAATGAACTTAAATTTATACAAGATTATACCATTTGTCACCATATACATAGATTAAAACATATTCTCAAAAAAACATAAAATTAAATAAGAAATAACATAAAATGCCAATTTCACTATTACAAATATATTTACTCTTATTCCTCAATGATCAGGTAAAGATATGACCTTTTTAATAATAGGATCAGATTATTGGAAAAATCAGAGATCATCTATGTTTGCTCATTAAAGAAAACACAAATATTGATCATATTATTGAGATGGTGATCAAGGTATTACAATATGACTTTTTTATAAAGTCTTTCAAGTAGATAAATTCTCAAAGCACCATATGAGAATAACTCCCAACTAACTACTAACTAGCATAAGTCACTAAGGTTTATTAATGTAAACCTTAATATTCCAACACTACTCCCCCTTAAGGTTTACATTACACAAATAGAAAATATAATGAAACATGTTAATTACACAAAAAATACACATTCTTAAGAAGAGTTTAATTTGAAGAAACTATTGGAATTAGGCTAGACAACTGAGAGGGGGGGTGAATCAGTTGTCCCAAAACTTTGGCACTTGCATCAATTAATTCTTCTTTACCACTTAAAATAAATTAATGCTGTAAACATTAAAGCATGTATCATCAACACCTAAGCAGAAATAAGATGAACACACTTAACACCAAGATTTTTAACGTGGAAACCCGGTTAAAGGAAAACCACGGTGGGGGTTAACCCACAAGATTCGTACCCTGTTAAAAGTACTTAGAAAAAGAGAAGGCACATGCCTTCGGGTGCACTACCCACAGCTCACTCCTCAATAGAGGCTCACTACCTACAAGAGTTTATGTTTAACACAGAGATAATGAACTGAGAAATAACATCTACTTCATGCCTGGTTCAGTCCCATTGAAGGCTCAAAAACTTATGCTCTGCCCCTCAAACACTTCTTCGCTATATCTTCATCATTTACTACTCTTGTTCTTCTACTCCTCCTCTTCTCTGCCCTGCCTCTGTACCCTTCTTAGGATTTTATCATTTTTTCTCAAGGACTACTTTCCATGATTCATCAACAAGTATTTGTATGCTTCATCAACCTTGGAATGAACATCAAGGTTAGGTTGACTTAACGCAGATCATTATATTGTCAGCCAAACATAGCTGAGACTTCAATCTTCTTCCAACAACACGCTACACTCCTGAGAATTGCTCTTAGATCATCTACAACATGCTTGAATCATCTGGTTGGCCAAGACTGGGAAGAATAGCTACATCAAGGAAGAAAGCTTCAACAACGAGCTCAGACTTCAATGCGGACCTCCAACACAGCAGTCACATGATCTAGAGACCTCCACAAGCACATTGAATTCAACAAAAACATCCACACTCCTCTAAATCATCAGGATCACTTACATCTTCATCTAAAACCTCAAGAACACTGTCGGCCATGACTGTCACAGTGGGAAGATTGTTTGTGGACCTCCAAACAACAAACCACTTGAGTTGATGATACACACTGACTTTCCAAACATACCTCTAGATCCACAAATCATAATATCTCAATGTGGAGCAATCCAGACCAGTTTATTGTCACTCTATCTCTTATGAACATGACAAAATCTGATTCTACTCAAATGGCCATAGCTTCTTCAAATCTTCATGTGGACCTCTCAAATATTAACTGGAGCTACTTCAAACAATCCTCTACATAGCCATATGGTCTGCATACATTGATCTTTATTAATTTTCTCAATATCCTCAACATTCCAATCTTCTAAAAAGACAACAAAATAGGATATGTTGACATCAATGACAACACCGATTAGGCACATATTTGCAACAATCTCCCCCTTTGTCATTGATGGCAACATATGATGTGAAAAATTGATTTAACCATCAAGACAAGAACTTCTCCCCCTTTCTCTTATCACTTCTGTAACTACTTTCTTCACTACTTCCCCTTTCATCAGCAACTGGTTTTTCACATGACTTCTCTCCTCCTTTGACATCAATGGCAAAGGGCACATATTTGCAATCTTTTCTCCCCCTTTTTGTTTCAGACTGATCACAAAATTTGTATACTGACTACTCCCCCTGAGTAGTATCTCCTTAGCATCAATCCAGATCACAAGATATGACTGTGAATTCCACCAGACTGATGCATCCTAGTGCATCTTGGTTCTGATCAGGAGGGGTAATAACCCCTAACTTCTCTCTGAGATACTCAAAAGTATCCTTGGGTAGAGACTTAGTGAAAATATCTACAATTTGATCCCTTGAAGAAACAAATTCTAATCTAACTTCATTCTCATTAACCTTCTCTCTCAAGAAGTGAAACTTGATTGATATATGCTTTCTCTTTGAATGCAACACTGGATTCTTTGAGATGCTTATTGCACTTGAATTATCATGGAAGATTGTAACAGGCTCCTCAAACACAATTCTGATGTCTTTCAATATTTTCTTCATCCATAGAACTTGAGTACAATTATTTGTTGTTGCTATATACTCTGCCTCTGTAGTAGACAAAGATATTGCCTCTTGCTTTTTGCTCATCCAAGAGACCAATCTCCTTCACAAAAAGAATGTACCACCACTAGTACTTTTCTTATCATCCACATCTCCTGCCCAATTAGCATATGTGTAAGCATGAAGACTGAAGTTATTATCCTTTGGATACCATAAGCCATAATCAAGTGTCCCTTTGAGATATCTAAAAAAAAAAATTACTACTACAACATGGGATTCTCTAGGATCATCTTGAAACCTAGCAACAAGTCCAACTGCATTCATGATATCAGGTCTGGTCTAAGTCAGACAGAGTAGTCCACCAATCATTGATCTATACCTTTTATGATTTGTCTTAGGGGAGTCATCATCTTTACTCAACTTACATCTGGTTACCATGGGTGTACCCATTGGCTTTGAATCTTCCATTCCAAACTTTTTCAACAAATCTCTCACATACTGAGATTGAGATATGAAGATACCTTTATCTGACTGAATGATTTGCAGACCTAAGAAGAAACTCATTTCACCAAACATGGAAATCTCAAATTCACTCTGCATCTGATCAACAAATGTTTTTCACATCTCTCATTTCCACCAAAAATGATATCATCAACAAATACCTCAACAATCAGAATGTGCTCATGATCAATCTTAAAGTAGAGGTAACTGTCAACAGTGCCTTTGCTATATCCTAGCTTGAGCAGATACTTATCTAATCTTGCATACCAAGCTCTTGGGGCTTGTTTGAGTCCATACAATGTTTTCTTCAGCCTATAGACCATATCTCTCTGATTAGACAACTAAAATCCTTCTGGTTGCTCAATGTAGACTTCTTCCAATTCTCCATTCAAGAATGTTGACTTGACATCCATCTAATAGACCTTGAAATCTTTATAAGCAATAAATGCAAGAAATAATTTGATTGTCTCTATTCTTGCCACCGGAGCAAAAGTTTCTTCAAAATCAATCCCTTCCACTTGAGATTATCCTTTGCATATCAACCTTGCTTTGTTTCTTACAACTTCACCATCTTCATTTAGTTTATTCTAGAAGACCCATTTAGTTCCAATCATATTTTTGTCTTCAAGTCTAGGAACAAGATCCCAAGTGTGATTCTTTTCAATTTGCATTAATTCTTCTTCAATTGCTTTTACCCAATAATCATCATTGCAAGCTTCACTTACTGATTTAGGTTCAATCTTTGAGTTTAGACAAATCTCCTCTTAACCTTCAGCAATTCTTCTTCTAGTTTGAACACCTTTGTTTCTATCTCCTATGATCTGATCTTTAGAATGATTCAACCTTACATACCTGGGAGTTTTGGGATTTGTTTGAACTTCTAATTCTTGAGATTGTTCCTCAACTTCTACACTATCCTCTTGAGTTACTGGATATTCCAGATCAATCTGGATCTGAGTCTAAGTTTGAGCTTTCCTTTCTTGATTCTAATTTTCATCTTGATTATCTAAATCATATCCACAAGACTTGGAATGTCCTTTGCTTTCATCAACTCTAACATTTGCATTTTCAACAATCTTTTTCAATCTCTTGTTAAAGCATTGGTATGCCTTGCTTTGAGTAGAGTAACCCAGAAATATTTCATCACTTCTTGTATCAAACTTGCCTAGATCCTCATCTCTTTTGATATAGCATTTACTCCCAAAAACTCTAAAATATTTCACAATAGGAGGATGACCAAACCATAGTTCATAAGGGGTCTTACCAGAATTGCCTTTGATCTACACCCGGTTAAGAGTGTAGACAACAGTACTCATAGCTTCTCTCCAATAGACTTGAGGAACATTTGCTTCCATCATCATGGTCCTAGCAGCTTCTTGAATGGTCCAGTTCTTTCTTTCCACAACTAAATCTTACTGAGGAGTCCTAGGAGCAGATAACTATCTTTTTATTCCTTGTTTTTCACATAATGAATCAAACTCACTGAAGGTAAACTCTCCACCTTTGTCGGATCTCAGACACTTTATCTTCACACCAATCTCATACTCCACCATGACTTTGAATACTTTAAATTTATCAAGATCTTCTAATTTTTTTTTAGGAAGGTTACCCACATCATCCACGAGTAATCATCAATCAGCAACATAAAATATATGTCTCCTTGCACACTCCTAATTCTAGCAGGACCACAAAGATTAGTATGCACAAGTTCCAACAATCCACTTGAAGATTGTTCTTTAATCTTGAATGAAGTTATATTTTGTTTACTTAATTGAGATTCTCTACACATGCTATTATTAGGTTCCACAAGTCTTGGGAGATCTCTTACAGCCTGAGCGAAACTTATCTTGACAATGTTATCAAAATTCACATGACACATTCTCCTATGCCAGAGCCAACTCTGATCAACCTGAGAAATCAAGTAACTTTTACCATAACTACTTAAATGAAAGATGCTACCTCTAGTCTAAGTACCAGATGCAATTTTAGTTCCAGAGATTTCCAAGATTCTACATTTTCCATCCTTGAATCAGAGATCATAACCCTTGTCAACCAACTGTCCAACACTGAGAAGATTATGCTTCAGTCCTTCCACATACAGAACATCATTAGTGTTAGTAGGCATGAGTTTTCCACAGTCCATAGTAAATGTGAAGAAAGATTTTGGATTACACTGTGTGTGTTTTTGTCTCAAACACACACAGTGTAATCCAAAAGCTTTCTTCACATCATTAGTGTTATTCTTACCATCAAAAGAGATGGATCCTCTGCCACGGATTCTACCAGCTAAGTTGTCTTCAAATTTCATAATTCCACCTTCATATTTTTCAAAACTTACAAACTTACTTTTATCACCATTCATATGATGAGAACATCCACTATCAATCACCCATTCATCCTTTTCAACAACCTGAGCAACCAAGGCACTTTCCACATTTGCATAGCTAGCAGATTCAGTAGACACCAGATCTTCTTCTTTGATAGAAATAAACACCCAATCACTTTTAGTGGAACCTCCATGATTAAATTCATCATCTGTGACTCCTTCTTCTCCAGCTTCTTGAACATAGTAACATTTCTTCTAACCTTTATATCTGTTAGGGTTTGGCTTTGAAACCCTCTCTGGACATCTCAAGGCAAAATGACCAATCTTATTACAAGAAAAACATTTGAATGGCAACTTTCCTTCACACTTACCAGATCCTCTTGGCATTCTTTTGGCAATAAGAGCTTCAAGTTCTGCAATCTCAATTTCATCATCTTCAAGATCCTTCCTTGCCTTCACAAATTTGTTTGATCTTCCTAAAGAACTTTCACCTGAATCATATCTTTATTTTCCATATACACTAGCCTTAAAAGCATATTTAAACTTTGAAAGAGAATCACCAGACTCACTCATTTCAAATGCTGAAAGCTTACCAACTAATTGATCCCTTGTAACAGTTGTTAGAGTCCTGATCTCTTTAATGGCAGCAACTTTATGCTTGTATGTTGGAGGTAAGGATCTGAGCACTTTGGCAACAATCTCTGATTCTTCCAATACTGCACTAGCATTCTTGATACCAGTTACAAGTTCATTCACTTTCTGCATGTAGGAAGTAATGTTTTCATCTTCGCTCATCATCAACCTTTCATATTTACCCTTCATGCTCTACAGCATGGCACATTTGACATATTTGTCACCTTCATACAGATTTTCCAACTTTTTCTAGAATTCATGGGTAGTTTTCAATTCTAGGACATTTACTAATTCTGTATCAATCAGGGCACTCAATAATGCTTCTTTAGCTCGAATATTGCATTCAGCTTCCCTAATTTTGTCTAGAGTTGTAGGGCCATTCTTTGGAATCTTATACTCATTCTTAGTTATCAACCAAAAGGCATCACCCATACATTCTAGATGACACTGCATGCACACCTTCCAAAGAGAGTAATTTGTTCCATCAAATCTTGGACTTTCCTTCTTGTAAGTTGACATCTTGGATCTCCTCAAGTGGTCAAGCTTCTTTTAGAGGAACCTACTCTGATACCAATTGTTGGAATTAGGCTGGACAACTAAGAGGGGGGGTGAATCAGTTGTCCCAAAACTTTGGCACTTGCAGCAATTAATTCTTCTTTACCACTTAAATTAATTATGTAAACATTAAAGCATGAATCGTCAACACCTAAGCAGAAATAAGATGAACACAGTTGACACCAAGATTTTTAACATGGAAACCCGGTTAAGGGAAAACCATAGTGGGGGTTAACCCATAAGATTCGTACCCTGTTAAAAGTACTCAGAAAAAGAGAGGGAACATGCCTTCAGGCGCACTGCCCGAAGCTCACTGCTCAATAGAGGCTCACTACCTACAAGAGTTTATGTTTAACACAGAGATAATGAACTGAGAAATAGCATCTTCTTCATGCCTGGTTAGTTCCATTGAAGGCTCAAAAACTTATGCTCTACCCCCTCAAACACTTCTTCACTATATCTTCATCCTTTACTACTCTTATTCTTCTGCTCCTCCTCTTCTCTGCTCTTCCTTTGTACCCTTCTTAGGATTTTATCATTTTTGCTCAAGGACTACTTTCCACAATTCGTCAACCAGTATTTATACGCTTCATCAACCTTGGAATGAACATCAAGGTCAGCTTGACTTAATGCCGATCATTATACTGTCGGCCAAACATAACTGAAACTTGAATCTTCTTCCAACAACACGCCACGCTCTAGAGAATTTCTCTTAGATCATCTACAACACGCTTGAATCATCTGGTCGGCCAAGACTGGGAAGAACAGCAACATCAAGGAAGAAAGCTTCAACAACGAGCTCAGACTTCAATGCAGACCTCCAACACAGCAGTCACATGATCTAGAGACCTCCACAAGCACATTGAATTCAACAAAAACATCTGCACTCCTCCAAATCATCAGGATCACTTACATCTTCATTTGGAACCTCAAGAATACTGTCTACCATGACTGTCACACTCGAAAGATTGCTTGCAGACCTCCAAACAATGAACCACTTGAGTTGATAATACACACTGACTTTCCAAACATGCCTCTAGATCCACATATCATAATATCTCAATGTAGAACAATCTAGACTAGTTTACTATCACTCTGTCTACAAAATCTGGTTCTACTCAAATGGCCATAGCTTCTTCAAATCTTCATGCCAACCTCTCAAATCTTAACTAGAGCTACTTCAGACAATCCTATACACAACCATATGGTCCACATGCATTGATCTTCATTAATTTTGCAATATCCTCAACATTCTAGTCTTCTAAACAGGCAACAAAACAGGATATGTTGACATTAATGATAACACCAATTAGGCACATATTTACAACAGAAACAAATTTTGAATTAGGTGGACTCCATCAAGCTACCTCATAACACTCAGAAAGGTGTAGCTCCTGAGTTGAATTCCTAAGTTCTTGGAATACCACATCCTTGAACTCCCAAATCACAGATCCCCTGAATTATTGGACAACAATCCATGTTGAGCTACATCCACAATGCTCCATCGAGTTTTCTCATGACCCTCGAAAGGGTATAATTCCCCAAATCCACAGGCTCTTGAACTATCTAAAAAACAATCCATATTGAGTTCACCAAATCCCTTCTTGTCTTCAAAAGCAAACTTCACAATATATGCATTCTTTAATTATGTCAGCATTCTTTAATCCTTTAGAGGCCCTAGTCTAACAAAGATGTCCCAAAGTCCAAAGATGATCAAAACTTGGTCCCCAAAAGTCCAAGCATAAGGTGACATGATAAAACATTTTATTTCAAGGTAGGACTACACCTATTTACTATTTCTCTATAAAAAACTAAAATATCTTCAATGAAAACTTGATCTTACAAACCATCTATATCAAAACTCATACAAAATGACCATAAATATCAATATCAATATTTCATTTCATCACTCCAACAATGTTGTACCACCAAAGCTAATCTCAATAATTCTTGAATAAAACAACTTATCACTCCTAAAGAAAAATAAAACTTCTTATATCTCCCTTTAACATATTGATTTATTTGGAACACAATTCATATAACACTTTCAAAGATACACACTACAAAAAATCTTCCCTCATTCCAAAATCTTATGCCAACAACATAGAATGCAAATAGTAGGAATAAAAACAACCAAGATAAAATAATCCTTACTCCAAATTCGGAAGGTTTTAGTGGCAACTTCTACTTTCACACCGTTTATCTTTTGTTGATGATATTGTGATGTTTCATACAAGTGGGATGGGCCCGCACAACCTATTATCCCTTGCAAACTAATCAAATACTGCTAGGCATCTTACCCTAAAAAAGAACTAGATTTTGATGCCCGCATATTTAAACTAAAATTTCCATGCCTATCTTCATCAAACCATGTCAACTATCTCTATAACTACTTTACAAAGAGAAAAATAAACACTCAAACTCTATAATTTGCTTAGAAAAGACTGCCTACAAACCCTTGACATATTTTGTATAAGATATGCAAATATAGTCTGGAATGGATAACAACAAACTGGACTATCAGGTTTATAGGAATACTCACTGAAATTGGGATATAAGAGACCTAAACAAGCCATAAAAATAGGACCCTAGAGTTACAACAATAAATGAAATAACTTTTGTAGTCTTCCAGATGGCTATGTAATATGAAACTAGATTGTTGTCAAGTCAAATTCCCAGTTGGCCAGATCCTGAAAAATGGGTGGATTAAACTCTCTAATAAATAAGGATTACCTCGAACAACAAGTGGCTAGATCCTCCCTAGGCTCTGATACCATATTGGAAAAATCATAGGTCATCTACATTTATTCAATAAAGAAAACACAAATATTGATCATATTATTGAGATGGCAATCAAAGTATTACAATATGACTTTATATAAAGTCTTCCCAGTAGATAACTTCTCAAACCATCATACGGAAATAACTCCCAACTAACTACTAACTAGCATAAGTCACTAAGATTTATTAATGTAAACCTTAATATTCCAACACAAATATGTTAATGAGGATGTGAACATTTTTAAATTTTTGGTCAGTAAGTAAATACTTCATTTTTTTTTGTTAAATTATTTTTTTTGGGAAGGTTATTGTTGAGAAGTCAACTTGAACTTATTGTAAAGTTGATCTAGTTAAGGGTAAACCTTAAATAGCTGGCATGTTGTAAAATGACCCGATGGTTGAAATTTATCAACAAGTCACTTTATCAAAATTTGATTGACCAACAATAGAAATGATAGAGTCAAGATTGAACCAGGTCAAAAAAATTTAAAACAGTTAATACGACAATGTACCAGTTGTTTACGTAGGATGATAGTAAAGTCTTTACAACTGAACTAAAGTGCATGGGTTGTTGGGGCTTGTTGTTTGCATGCATTTACTAGCCTTGGTTTCTTTCCCCGCTCTATAAATTACCCAACAAGTACTTGGTAGTGTTGTATCATTTTATCAAATCTTGCCCGCTCTTTTGTTGAAAGTTACATACATTTGATCATTCTAATCCTCCATGGCTTCCTCCTCATCTCAAAAATAAATTTTAGGATATCAATACCAAAGGCAAAGATTGAGTATATCTCCAAAATTATATGATGCATCCATCAGTCACTGAGGCCCTGACGTCAAAGATACTCTTGTTAAACAACTTTATAAACTTATTAAGGAAAGCAGGTGTCAGTCATTTCTTGACTGTGAAGAGATAGAAAGGGGAGATTATATTCCTTTTTCCATTCATAATGGCATATGCTCATATGTTGTTCAAATAGCCATTTTTTCCAAAGGATATGTAAAGTCCTCTTCATGTTTAAATGAGCTTGTTCTTATGTTAGAACAAATTGATGCCCTCTTTATTCATGTGTTCTATGATGTCCAGTCATTGGAGCTTCGTGACATCAAGAACAAGAATCTAGTGTATGTTGCAGCATTTTTTTATTATCAAAGTAAAGGCAAGAACCTTCATAAGTTGAATGAATGGAAAAAAGCCCTAATATCTGCTCTGTACTTCTCTAGCTATGAACTTATCAAGCATAAAGAGTAAGATCACTATCATGTGCTTTCTAATGATTGTTATTCATCATTTTTTCTCTTTTTATCCAGTCCATGACATTCATTTTACCTTAGTATAATTGATATTCCTGGTTTTGGCTCTTAGGAATTTGTGTGAGAAGATTGTGTCTCATGTGCTACAAGTACTACAAGAAAAGGAAAAGTGGATACCACTACATGTGGAATATCTAGTTGAACTTTCTGAACTCGTCCAAGATTTTGAGATTTCTTGGTCAAAGACAAGGAAGGACAAGGTGAAGATAGTAGTGATCCTTGGACTTGGAGGGTCTGCAAGACCACTCTGGCAAAATAATTGTTTAACATAAAATGTTCAAACTATAACACATCATGTTTTCTCTCTGATGTGAGAGAATCACATGCCAAAGGTGAATCGCACTGCTTGCAAAGTCAACTCCTCACAGATCTCTTCCATGAAGATTGAAAGTTTAGGAATATAGATGAAGGAATAGGACAGCTCGAGCATCATCTGAAAAGGGCTAGACATTTGTATTGCCTTATAGTCCTAGATGATATCGATCATTGGGAACAGTTACGTGCCATGTTAGTTGAAGGCATGTTGAGTCTGGGTAGCCTAGTGATTATTACAAACCCGTGACCAAGGTGTGTTAGAGGATGCATATGTCACTATCCATTATAGTATGAAGGGAATGGATAGGGATCATGTTAAATAGCTCTTCTGCAGACATGCTTTTTGTGGACAGGATCCACCCATTACATATGAAAAATTGGTTGAAAACTTCAAGAAATTCTATGGAGGTTTACCCCTCTCATTCAAATTTTTGGGTGCCCGTGTTTATTGTAGGGATGGGCATTATTGGGAGATAGAATTGGAAAAGGTTAGGAAAATTCAGCCTAAGGATATAATGGAAAGGCTTAAAATCATCATTGATGGTCTGGGAAGAAAAAAATATTTATAGATATTGTTTTCTTTTTCAATATGGAGTTATTATGGGATGAAAAATATAGTTATATCAATCTAGAATGCATTCAGTTAGAGTGTTGAACATGCAATTCAAACTCTACACTTGATAAATGCCTAGTTAAAGTGAGGGCCCCTTTCCAGCACTTGAAATGCATGATCACCTCCACGACCTAGGAAGACAATGCTGGACAGAGACAAAAAAATAAAAACATATGCATAGCAAAGAATTGCTATAGCAGAAAATAATTTTGTGTTGATTTTTCTCATACAAAAATGGTTGTACATCATGCCTCCATAAATAGAGGACTTTTGACCATGCAGAAATTCAGAAAACTAAACCTTTATCTACTAAAATCATGCAATCCACTAGAAATATCTATTCATGCAAAACATGCAAATTACAAAACTCCAATTCTAATAATAACTTTCATGCAAAACTATGGTATTCTCTTCTTTCTAGATACTAAACTAACTTGCATGTTTTATTTTGGGAGAAATTACTTCACTTTCTAACACTCCCCCTTAATTTCTACCACTAACTACTTTAGTAATTACAATGCCCAAATTATTGTTGGTGTAATTAAATATTTAATTACACTTTATTAAGTTAATTTAGGGATTATTTTAGTCTTAGGTTATTCTTAAGTCATATTAGTGTTTTCTAACTTGCAAATATAAAAACAAGTTATCACATGTAATTCATTAATCCAATTCATTAATTGCATCCAATATTGTGCAAATTAATCATCTTTACTTTCTTCTCTTGTAGAAGGTTAATCCTAGGTTTTGCAGATTATCTTGGTGGCTTGAGTCAATCAGTGACTCTCACATGGTATTAGAGCGGGATTGTGTGGATGTTTGTTCGGATTCTGTGAGATCTTGATAGTGTTGCTAAAGGACGAAATTCAAGGAGGTTGCGAGATCCCTCCTCTATTGCTCCTCGCAGTGATTGAAGGTGTTTAGTAAGGTCGTTAAGGCATAATCTCACATAGAAAAGGTGTGGAAAGGGCTCAACTTACCTGGTCAAAGTTTTTTTTTTGAAAGCTATTTTTTTTAATTTGGAGGAACTTTTTTAAAATTAGAAGTTTTTTTCTTTCTAAATTAAAACACTTTTTTCTAAAGTTTGGAGGAGCTTTTCTTTCTCATGGAGGTGCTTTTTTTGGATTAAGCTAATTTTAGCATCCACCCTCTAATTTTGGAGGTACTTTTTAGAAATTGTTAGTGCCAAATTTAAGCAAAATCTTGTAAAAGGCAACTTTAGAGTGCCAAAATTGAAGTGAGTCTATAAAAAGGCTAAGTATTAGGGTACAATTTCAATCAACCCACTTAGACCTAATGCACTGCATGATAAAGTGGCAAATTCAGGGGGAATCCAATTTTGAATCAAGGGGGGTAGCCTTTGTGTTACATGTATTATACACTTCCACACTTTCTTCCATATTTTCAGTTTGGGGAATTACACAGTATTTTGTAATCAATGAACTGAGATAAAATTCCAAATTTGGGGGTTTCATCATGGATTTCGGTATTTATTTCCAGCCTTATGTTGTGAAACTAACCTTAGAGAACTATTTGTCTTGGAAACAAGGGATAAATAATCACTGTCTTGAATAGGATCAATTACCCTATCTCCTTAGACTTGTTCCTAAGCCAAGTGACTATAAATAGAAGAATAAATGATTTAATAAAAAAGACATGGTCTACGAACTAATAGGTCTTACTCTTTCTGTAGATATTTTACATCATATAGAGTACACAGAGTGCCCTTTCACTACTTGGACCATCATCTGACAACTGTATGGAGATATTGATTCTTCATCTGAAAGTAATGTTTCTATGGATAACCAGGCTCTTATGGATGATATTGAGACTTCTATTTCCCCTTCTTGTATGGACACATCATCATGGGATGATCAATCTATTTGGTTGACATATATTAATACCCCATCTACATTGGAGGACATTCTATATCCTATAGTATCTATTACTACTTCAGAGTCCAGTGTTGCTTCTTCGAGAGCTTCCAATGATTCTCTACAGTAGGGTCATTTATGTATTCGGGATTCACTTCATTGGGACAAACTTCTACTAGACATCTCTTGGTTGTTTGTAGAGTCTCACATTTCAAATCTTAATGACACTTTGGAGGATATTGTCTTTCTATTTGATGATAGTACACATACACCTGCTACTACTATAGAGTTCAGAGAGGCTTCACCGTGGGCTTCCATTGATTCTTCATAGGACATCTCGTGGGATTTGCTCTGTAGCCACATGGCATGTATTGACGTTTCAATTTCATGCATCAGTTCTTCAGATCTTGTTCTTCATCAGTCTTCACATGATTTTGAGAGGTCACTTGTTTTAGTTAGGCCTGAGCCACCTGATTTGATTGTGACTCATTTTGACATCAGTATGATGACATTTGAGTAGTATTCTAAGATAGGGTACTTCATGAGACTTACCACCTCACCTTGCTTCTTTAAGAATTCACCATTGGAGTTGTTTCTTCCTAAGGGAAGACACATCATTTTCCACAAATGGATCATTTTCAGCATTCATACATGGGCATCCTCTTTCGGCACAAGAGCTACTTCATTGTGGGGAGGTTACATAGTCTCTTTCTCTCTCTTCCTCGATAGGTTCTTTTCTGCATCATCTCAATCAACATGACATGGATTTAGGCTCGGTGTAGACTCATCATTTTCTTTTCTTTTTTGGAAGGAAGTTTTTTCCCACATGGTTTTCTTCCTTTCTCTACTTTATGAGAGATTTCATTGCATTGTACTTGGGTACCTAATTAGGCCTAGTTTCTGAGACCCATCTTCATTTCACCCACGTAAGCTATGCTTAAGGGGGTGTTGGTGTATATTAAGCTTTCTTAGGAATGCATATTTAGGAGTCTATGTTCAGCCTTGAGCTATACTTGGAATGCCTAGATTAACTTTGTCTAAGTTAAGTGGTTGATTTTCCTATTCTTGGAGCACCGTGCTATTCTTTGTGAGATTTTCCTATTATTGGCTTGACTATTCTTAGTCAATTATGCCCTATATGTACTACATCTTGTAAGCTAATTCATAATCCCATATTTTGCATTCCAATTGTACATTGTTTGTAATACTTGTTTTCTTGCAGGTTGAGCATGCTCCTTTTCATCTCGGGTGTCTTGAATTGATACTTGCATTAACTCAATGTTCTTGATTTCTACATGGTATCAGAGCTCCAGATCTGCAAGGCCCTGCTTAGATCTAGAGATAAATTTGAGCAAGAGCCATTTGTTGGGTGTATTTTTGTGTAAACAGAGCCTTCCATTGGATACATAGTAGTTGAGATAGTTATATTAGCCTTTTATTTGGCTTGATTTGAGCTTCATAGGCCAGATTTGCAAGGGTTTTTGCGGGTGCTTTTTTTTGGGATCTAGAGAAAAGCTAATTTTTGAAGTGTTTTGGACCAAATCTGACCCTACCATCGCACTTAGAAGGCCCAGAAACTTTAATATTGACTGTCAAATCATCAAAATTGGCCTCGAGATCATTTGGGGTATTTTTTTGCTAGTGAATTCGTATGACCTCCCCCGCATGCATTTCGAGTTGACTGTGTAAAAAAAGAAATTTATTTTCCTACATGTTAAAGTATTCTAAAAAAATATATATTGAAAATAATTCTATTTAGAAAGGCATGCTTTTTAAAAGTTTTTTTTAACACCCAAAAAAAAATTGAAAAAAAAATAGGTTTTTGGTACTTGTGCAGGGTACCTTTGCAGGCCCTATGCAAGGTACCATCCCTGCTGGTACTGCAAGTGGACCCCTTGGGTCCTGTACCCACATAGGGGTTGTGGTCCCTTAAGGGGCCCATGGTCCTCTTTAATGGGGCTGTAAAACCCCCTTAATGGGGCTGCGTGGAGGGGCTTTAACCCCTCCACCCTGTTGATGACTGTTTTGATGCAATCATAACAATAAGTCAAAATTCACATGACATGAACTGTAACTATACTTGAAAGACAAGAAGGAATCATTTGGTGATTCAACTAATCCCAAGTCTACAATGGTTCGGTTGGTCAAGTTCAGTTGGTCAATGTGAAGCTGTAATGTTCAAGGGGCCTTACGTAGTTTAGGTTTGTTTTGTGGTTTACTGGCCTAAGAATATGCAAAAAGGTCATGAGGTATGTCAATGCTTTTCATTCCTTTGCATAAGAGTGATACTGGGCTGCAAGTTTCAGAGGGTTTTCTTGGATTTTATGCAGCTGTCTTCTTGATCTGTTTATGAAAACTGTCTACTTAGACTCTGTTATGCATGCTTCTTCAGATTTGAGACAATTTCCTTTAGATTTCTGCATGTTCGGCTAAATATTTCAGATGGGTTGGGAAAAGTTAGAGAGATCTAATCTATACTTCATCTAATCTACAGAAGGATCTAATTGTTTCTGTTATCCACTATGTAAATACCATAGTAATCTGATCAAATCCACAGTAAAAACCTTAAATGTAAGTCCTGAGCATTTTCACAAACATACATTTAAAATTGCAAGCTCTCAAAGAAGATATTTCAAAACACAAAGAAGAGCGGGAGAACACTCAGAAGATAGATGCAGAACTCCAGATTCTATTGCATTAGAAACGAATAGCCATACATGATTTACAATGTAAGAATGACTCTTAGTTTCATTGATCATACTACAGAGAACTTACAAGCTTTACAGATACAGTAAGGCAGCCAGACATTCCACGCGCACCTTACTGCAGACAAACAGGCGACCTCCTTCTTCTACTTCTAAACTATGCTAAGCTAACTTGCTGTATTTTCCTAGAATCTCTGTTGTGTAGCCCCTGTTGTAAAGTATTACAGTGTAGAGAGGCACAATATATAACATTCTGATTGTCCTCACTACAGCAAAAACCTAACTGAACCCCTGGTTCAAACCTCTAGTTACAGCAATAAATGCAGGTGAACCAGTTCTCAAAAATATCTCAGAACAGTGGTCAAATCTGGGCGAAATATTGCCCCTTCTGAGAAGTTCCAGCAGCTGGGCAATAACTTCTGTCTGTCTTTTGCAATAATATCTTCAGCTGCGACCTTCCTCTTCACTTGAATGGCTTTGACTTTTGCATTTCATCTCTATCTTCTTGCTCCTGAGATCTGATCTTCTGCCTCCATGAGGTCACTGTATTGACTTTCCAGCTGCTTCCTCAACTGCAAGCCTGCAAGACAAGACCAGCAATAAGTTTCACATTTATCACAAAAAACAGCAGGAAACTAGAATAAGCGTTTAAATCCAAGTGACTGCGCAAGATCGTGGAAATCAGATCTAGAATCCGCTCAAAACGCGTCAAAAATGCGCCCAAGCTGCTCAAAATTGATGGGTCAACCATCGCTGACTGAAAAAATGTCAGAGGCACCAAAAAAAACACTTCAAAACTCCACCGCTTCATTTCCCGCCCATCGGCATGATACTCGCAGTCGGTGCGTCAAAAAACAAGTTAGTCGATATACCTCATCATCATGATATTCTGGAAAATATGATGCTTTCCCTCCTGAAGGTTCAGATGAACGTCATCATGATATTTGACTTCTGCATATGGAGAAACGAACAACAACATCATCATCATATTTGAAGGAGAATAGGAGGATGCGACTATAATCATGCTGTCGAGGAGAGGAAGATGATGGTGACGTCATCATGATATTCGGGCTTCATTGAGATGCTAAGGATGACGTCATCATGATATTCGGTTAAGATCAGGGGGATATTTGATATCGGGTCACCTAAGGAGCATGATCAGGATGATGAAGTGAATATGGTCCTTTCGCGGCCAAGGTAACCCTCTCGAGAAAATCAGCATGATGAAGATCATCATCATATTTGGGGCGTATGTCGAACTGGGAAAAGGACGTCATCATCATGATAATCGGGAACCGGATCGCGCTTGGAAAATATATCTTGCTCGAAGGAAAAATGATGATGATGATGATCAGGAGGATATTTGTTTTGTCGAACACAGAAGAAGACATCATCATGATATTTGGGAACCGGATCGGGTCTTGGAAAATATATCCTGCTCGAAGGAAAGAAAATGATGATGATGATGATCAGGATATTTACCTCTTCGTTATTCAGATCGGGATGACGTCATCATGATATCCGGAGCCTTCGCTAAACTTGAAACATGACGTCATCATGATATTTCGCCAACCGGATCATGTTTGAGAAAAATCCTGCCGAAAGGAAAATATGATGATCATGAGCATGATCAGGATAAAAATATGATGATGATGATGATCAGGATGTTCTCAAAAAGGTTGCATTTTCGGCAGGAGGACTTGGCGAAATATCGGGCGCACAAACAAGATCATGATGATGATGTTGTTAACAGGACAGGATAAAAATGATGATGATGACGTCATCATCATATTCGCGCTAGGGTGATTGTAAAATATGATGATGCTGTTCATCAGGATATTTACTTCTCATCGATTTATCATGATGACGTCATCATGATATTTTGTATTCGAAGCACAAGGATAAGTTGGTCATCATGATATTTCGGCTAGGGGGATATTACAAAATATGATGATGCTGTTTAAGAAATGCAATATCGAACCCTTCTTAATAGATAGGCTGATCATCATGATGTTTCGGCAAACGGATATCAGGAGGATATAAAGATGATGATCCTCCTTCGAAATTATCATGATGATGTCTTCATTACTTAGCGAATTTCAGAGAATGTTCTGTGAAAGATCAGGATGATGATCAAGAAGCCGTCATCATCATATTTCGAAGTTCAGCAAATATCATGATGACGACCTTGCGAAAGGGAGACCAGGAGGATATGAAGTCGTCGTCATCATCATATTTCGAATGCCAGCAAATATCATGATGACGACCTTGCAAAAGGGAGACCAGGAGGATATGAAGTCGTCGTCATCATCATATTTCGAATGCCAGCAAATATCATGATGACGACCTTCCAATAGGTTTTGAACGTGCGCATGTAAATATGCCGAAGGTGATTTTGTTAAGTCAGGGTGATCCTATACCATCAGCATGATATTTTAAGATCAGGCGATGCAAGGATATCATGATGATGCTCGCGATACAAAGGCCGCTCGACGGGGGGAACTTACCTCGACTTAAAGTTAATGTCATCATGATAATTGGACCTCAGGATATTATCGGGGGGGGGTTTAAATATGATGATGATGATGCTCTTCAGCAAAACCGAGTTTATAATATAACCTTCCTAAAAGATATCATGATGCTGCATAATGCGAAGATCATGATGATCCTGTCAAACATGACTTAGAATAAAAAATGATGATCCTCCTGCGAATATCAGGTTTGACCAAGACTTTGACCGTGCATAACTTTCACATATGGTCGAATTTTCAAGTGGAGTAAAAGGCAAACCTGCATGAAATTTCAAGCTCTTTCAAAATATGAGGTCACAGAAACAAAATATGAACTTTGACAAACAGACCTCATGATGATGACCTACCCTATGCAATATCATGATGATGATGCACCTGACCTTCATTTTTACCAGACCGCCAGAAAGCAGAAAAAACACAAGCAGAAGCAAAAAGCAAGACACCAGCAGGGGTCCTCGTTTTGCTAAGGAGCAAAATGGGGCGTGTTGTGAACATCACAACAACTAGCAACCAAAACAAAACAATTAAATTCAGAGTGTTCAAGGAAACTAGATGTAATGAACTCATAACTTCCAACTATCTTTTCCTGCAAATTACTATTCAGCTTGAGACTCAAAGTGTTCAATAAAGATGCATGAATTTCCATTTTCAGTTTAGTTGTGTGCATGTGATTAATTATCCTCATCTTGAAGATCGGTTGAACAAACCAGTGACTGACATTAGCCTACGTAGGTGAGGATATTCCCTCATAGCCGACCGGATAGAGCCTTGCTGCCAGCGAGCGTCTATAGCCCCGGCAAGGTTATCGTTACAATTCTCCTAAGTAGAGCCCCACTGCCAGCGAGCGTCCATAGCCCCGGTAGAGTTACTTAGATGGCTTAATCTGGATTTTCAGTATAATCCGCTTTATTCATTTATTCATTTATTTTTTTATTTTCTAATTTGGAAAGATTTCACAAGATATAGCAATTTGTAACTTCATGATGATGCAAGGAGTGGACACTTGCTGAAATTAAGCTGAGAATTGTAATGGTAGCAAGGGTGACCTCTGATTTTTCACCTAATATCTACACTGGTAGGTTCAACAAACCCAAGGATTTTAGGTGTGTCATCGTGAGAAACCTGCTTCGAATTCTCAATCACATTTATTGAATACAAAACTTCAGAAGATGAACAACTCTCTACATTCATGACAGTGACAGGTTATGTGTAAATTGCAAATGGTTAACCTGAATATCCTAAATTATATACTGTTTTGAATGGTTGCTAGTTCTGCTCCTTAATACTCTACAGTAAAATAAAGATCCCTGCTGAGGAGACAACAAACAGACCAAGCAAACAGGCTGTACAAACAACACAACAACAAAACTGTACAAAACTGTACAAACAGACAGAAACAAAAAGAAGACAAGCTATACAAACAACCAACCCAAAAGGAAAACAGCAAAAGAAGGACTGTACATTATCTACAGCATTTTACATTGAGAAAGAAAGGACTGCCTCATCCTGACCTTCAAGCCTGGAAGTAGTGTTTCAAATGCTGGCCATTAACTGGTAATGGCACATCTTCCCCAGTCAAGGTCTTAAGTCTAAAGGTGTTATCTCCTATTATTTCTGAGACTTGTAATGGACCCAGCCATAATTTATCGAATTTTCCATGGCTTCCTTTCTTTTCATGTGCTTTGTCCCAGCACAACACTAAGTCTGATATCCTAAATGTTTTGACTCTTGCCCTTTTGTCAAACCACCTCTTAACAACTGCTTGGTGTTTGGCAAACTTCTCGAGGGCTTGACCTCTTTTCTCCTCTAGTTGCAACATTTGCACTATTCTGGCTTCCCTATGGTTATCAAAGCCCAGATATTCATTGGCAAACTTCCAGGTTGGTATTCTCAGATTGACCGGAAGTATGGGATCAGTCCCATAAACTAGGTGGTAAGGTGTGCTACCTAGAGCTGTTTTGAACTTGGTCCTGTCTACCCATAATGCATATCTTAATAGGGTATTCCACTCTCTAGGACTTTTGGCAATTAACCTCTTGATGATGTCTAATAAGATTTTGTTTGTTGATTCAGCCAGTCCATTACCTTGAGGGTAATAATTTGAAGAAAACCTTAGAATGATCCCATATTCAAATGCCCATTTAGAAAATTTTAAAGAAGAAAAAGCAGGGCCGTTATCACATACCAATGAATAGGGCGTTCCAAACCTGGTGATGATGTTTTCTTCAAGGAACTTGATAACTACCTCAGTTGTGGAAAACTTGCAGCAGGTGGCCTCAGTCCACCTTGTACAATAGTCCGTCACCGTCAGTATAAACTTGTGTCCTGCAGAAGATGGGGGATTGATGACTCCGATAAAATCCAAGCCCCATTGTGCAAATGGTCTGGACTCGATCACAGGCTGCAGTGGATTGGCCAGATTTCTTCCTCTGTCTGCTGCAGTCTGACAGGTGTGGCAGCTTCTGATGTGACCCTTAGTATCTTTGAATATAGTGGGCCAGTAATAGCCCGCTCTCAGTATTTTGTGTGCTGTAGCTAAATGGGAACCATGGCCGGTTCCGTATTTGTCATGTAGTTCTGTCAACACTTTATCAGCTTCAGCTCTGTTTATGCATCTCAAATAAATTCCATCATGGTTCTTCCTGAATAGAAGACCTCCTTGCACCATATAATGATGTGCCTTAATCTTCAAGGCTCTCCTCTGAGAAGCCTTCATCTTGCCTGGGTACCTTCCAGCTATCAGGAAGGTGCTTAAATCATCGTACCAGCCTGATGCGTCTTGGGAATCCAATACATACTGTTGTTTTATCAGATTTGGATCCATGTTTGCTATTGTCTGCACCAACGCCTGCCCTCTGACCAGCTTTGCGGGAATGATCTCCATGTCGAATTCTTGCAGCGTGGTGATCCATTTGGCTCTTTTTTCTCCAGGCTCGTTCTGCATCAGCAGCATCTTTACTGCTGCGTCTGGTACTATGGCTTTAATCTGGCTGCGCAGGATGTAGTGTCTAAATTTTTTCACAGCCTTCACCAATGCAAATGCCTGTCTTTCGATATCCAGATATCTCAACTGTGCATCCTTCAGAGGCGCACTCATAAATGCTATGGGCCTCTCGTCATCATTTTCACTTTTCTGTGTCAGGGCAGCAGCGACAGAATGAGAAGATGCAAAGGAGTAGATATAAAACGGGCATGTGTAGTCTGGACTTGCCAATACAGGGGCATTAGAAATTGCTTCCTTGATATCTTCAAATGCGGCTTTGGCTACGGGCGTCCATTCCATCTGTGCATCTTTCTTTAACATGGCATTCAACGGCTGCACAATCTCTGCAAAACCTGTTATAAACTTCCGAACAAAGTTAATTTTACCAAAAAATGATTTCAATTCTTTCCTACTGTTTGGTATTTGCAAATTTTTTATGGATTCTATTCTATCCGGATCAATTGAAATTCCATTTTCAGAAATGACATGGCCTAATAATTTACCTTCAGTTACGCCAAATATACATTTCTTAGGATTAAGGGAAATCCCATACCTTTCACATCGCTGCAGTACTTTTCTGAGGTCCTCAGCGTGGGTGGATGCATCCTTGGAATACACAGTTAAATCATCCATATACACAACAATGCATTTACCTGATAATCCACGAAAAGCAACGTCCATGGCCCTCTGAAAAGTGGCACCTGCATTAATCAGACCAAAAGGCATTCTTCTATACGCATAATTTCCCCATTTGCAAGTGAAGGTGGTTTTTAGTCTATCCTCTCTGTCAATTAAAACCTGGTTATAACCTGAAAAACCATCTAAAAAGGACATCATCCTTGCGCCATTTACTGCTTGCAGTACTTCATCTATTGGGGGCAAAGGATAATTATCCTTTTCAGATGCCTTGTTTAAGTTTCTAAAGTCTACGCACAACCTGATGTCTCCGTTTTTCTTCCTTACTGGCACTAAGTTAGCTACCCAGACAGAATGTCGGACTGGAAAAATTATTCCAGCGGACAGTAGTTTTTTCACTTCCTCAAAGATTAAAGGCTCTAGAATGGCGTTTACAGGCCTCTGTTTCTGCCTAAATGGTTTGACTTCTTTTCTTAAAGGTATGACGTGAGTTATGATGGACTCATCAAATGTTTTCAAGTCTCCATAAGCCCATGCTATGACATGTTTATATTTTTGCAGAACATCCAGAACCTCTTTTCTGATTTTCTCAGAGCAAGCTTTCCCAATTAGTACATTTTGTGGATTTAGCTCAGTCCCTAAGTTATGTAAATCACACTTACCCCCTTCTGTTTTGGGTAAGTCTTTCTGTCTTATTATTCCGTCGAAGTCAAAGATGTGTTCTAATTCAATTACTCCTTTTGGTAAGAAGTTGCTCTTTAAGTTGATCATATCTTCTTCGTCCCATGTTACTTCAGGCCTTTCTTGTTCATCAATAACTTGGGCCTCAAATGCCTCATTACAAGTCAGAAAATCAATAATTTGCTGATCCTCTCCAAATACCTGAAAGTGTGTAACGTTGTCTGGTATACTGGGCACGTTAACTAGCTCAACAGCAAATCGTCTTAATCCTGACAGTGTCAATGGTTCTAATGTACTAGCAGCAACTGCTAATGCATCTGGCCTGTGGTTCAGCTCTCTAGGAATATGCTCTATGTTAAAAGCATCAAATGAATCCATTAAACCCCAAACTCTATGTCTGTAACTGATCATCTTCTTATAATTGCAGGCATATAGTTTCCTCACTTGTCTGACTACTAATTCAGAGTCTGAAAACACTCTGATGGCTTTTACCCCTTTTCTGATGGCCATGACAAGTCCTAAAATTAGGGCTTCATATTCAGCAATATTGTTAGTGCAGGAAAATTGTAATCTATATGCTGCCAAATGAGATTTACCTTGAGGATTAATGAGTTCAACACCTGCACCTGCACCCTGTTTTGATTTGGACCCATCACATTTTAACGTCCACATGCCATCCTTCTTTTTCTGATCTTTTACCTTGGCATACTTTGTCTCTTTTATTGCCTGTGGGGTGTTGTCTTGTTGATTCATGGGTTTTTCCGCTTGGTTATCTTGCATATGTGTGCTTGTAGTTTGCAACTCAGAAAGATAACTACCCTCATCTTCTATTTCTTTTCCTAAATCTGTGATCAAGGCACTTATATTATCCTGAACATATCTCTGTGTTAGATCAGGATGCTCATTTTTCTCTTGTGACTCTACCTTCCCTATGCACTTCTTGTATTCATATTCAATGATGTCTTTGCATATTTCACAATTCTCCTCAGAATGCTGCCTATCATGGACTCTACACCTATTTTTATATAACTTACATTGGACTGGGAGATTGTGTGTAACGCATTTTTCCACCTCTTGTCTAATGGTATGACCAAATTTGCCTATTGCATTGTTTTCCTCATCTGAAGAATTTCTGTCAGACTTAATGAATAGTGCTGTTCTATTGCTGACATACTTCTTCCTAATGTTTAACATCATGATCTCTTCAATCTGCATCCCATTGTTGGTAACTCTATAGACACCTGGTTCAACAGCAGCATATAATATTTCATTGGTTCGATTATACTCTGTTATCATATGTTTCATTCTGGGCTCTGCCCCTATTCTGATCTGGTTTGGGATGCCTCTCCATGGTAACCACATGTGTGAAAAGTCAGTAGCCATATACCCGTTTAATGTCTTGGACCAATCCCTACTCAGCAACATTCCATAATTTACGGGTATATCCACTACTTGGATGTCAATGATTTGGCTCACCCTAGGGTCTGAAGCTAACTGCACCTGTATGTTCATGAGTTCTCCTATCACACTAACCTCGGTCTTATCTAATTGTGTGACAACCTTGGCAGATTTGGTGGGAGTCAGCCCGAGAGTTTTACATATTCCTAAGGGCATTACGTTGGCTGAAGCACTAGAATCTACCATGCAATTGTGTATATTCTTCCCACACAACCTAACAGTTAACAAGAAAGGTTGAGTATCCCTCTTATCCGCATGTATTACTACATTGGTGTTGGAAGGCTGCTCAACTTTCTTACCTTTCTCCTTAGGTGGTGAATCACTACTAGGAACAGTTATATCAGCAGACACCATGTTTGTTATGGATGTATCCAGGGATTTTAAAAAAGCATTTCTGATCCCTGGGGTCTTCAATAATTCATTTAGAGGTATGCTGACCTTCATTTTCTTTATTTCCTCTGACAAGTAATTCATTAGTCTTGTTGTCTCTACTGCTTCTGTCTTACTTGTTTGATCCTTTTGCACTGCTGTTCCGTTATTTGTGTGCTGACTAGCTTTAAGTATGGCAGGATTGTTGCTAGCATTCTGATCTGGGGGTGTATTGATGTTATTCGGAGGAGTGGAAGTGGTGAAAGGTCCTCCCGGCCTAGGGTTGTTCCTCAAATGGTAGGTGTGGCTTTTATTTGTCTGTTGAAAGGCCTGCACCTCCTCTGTTTCATTTAATATCTCGTTTTCAGATTCAAAAGGAAACTGAAAAGCATTTAACACAAAGGCTGATTCGGGATAAAGACTTTCACAATAGTATGGTTCATCCTCTAGCAATTCATCCTCCCTCTCTTCTGCAGTTGCAAAGGTAAACGTTTCTAAGACTAATGCTGTGTCATATTCTGAGGGTACTACCTCATTACCCTTAGGAATGAGAAATTCTGAGGTAGGAGGCTGTACATCTACGTTGAAGATACTAGCTGCCAAGTGGAACTGTGGACAGTCATGCTCAGCATGGGCATTAGTATTGTGAAATCTGCACCAATTTTTGGGTGCTGTATTGGCCATTTGTATGTTAGTTATTTGTTTTGCACCATGATTATCCGTATTCTCGAAAGGAGAAGCCAGAGTACCGTTGTTGGGCCCAGTGTTCCATGTCTTGGGTGGCCTAGGTTGATTCTGGTTCTTGTTATTATTGCCCCAGGTCCTATTATCTGTCACTGGCCCCCTATTTTGCATTGGTTGCCCCTGACTGGGGCCTTGATGCTGATTGTAGTTTTGGTTCTGATTGTACTGCTGGTTCTGGTTGAGACTATAATTCTGATTTTGGCCTTGGTTGTGACCTTGAGGTGGATTGTAGTTTTGGTTGCTTCTGCCATAGAGATTCTCATTTCTTAGCTGTGTCACTTCGGTTGTTAATCTCTTCAGATGTGCAGTAATTTCTTTGATGTCTTCCCTATCATCTTGTGCTTTTGCCACAGTTACATCCCTAGGAAGTTGGAAGAAAGGCTGACCATTATTTTGACTGTTATTGGAAGTACTAGCTGTGTAAGGAGTTATAGCCTGGATTGGAGTAGGATTATACACAGGTGTGTAAGAAGGAACCGGATTTATTAGTGGAGCATGCTGCACAGGGACTCCATTCCATGGGTGTGCCTGATTCTGCACCCCAAAATTTCCTCCAAATGGACTGTAGGCTGTATGTCTCATTTCTTGGTTCACTGAGGCTGCCTCTTTATAGGCTTTGGATACTGAATCTATGTCAGGTTTCCTTTTGACAAACATGGCAGTTAAAGGATCCAAAGCAGCATAGTACATAGCCAACAAGGGAGCATCAGCTATGGTATAAGGGGCTGCTAGCCTAGAATAGGCCTTTTGGAATCTGTCATTGAAATTATCAATTAACTCTCCCTCACCTCGTTTTATAGCAGCCAACTTATGATACAAAGCACAAGGGTCAATGGGTCCTCTAAATCTTGACAGAAATGCTTCTTCCATAAGTGCCCAGGAAGAAATGTAACTATTGGGTAAGTTTACATACCAGCTAGAGGCCTGCTCATTAAAGGTGTAAGGAAACAACCTACACACAACATCCTCGTGCTCTAACATAGCCCTAAAACATGCTTCCTTAAATATTCTAATATGATCTTCTGGGTCTTGATGCAACTGGTATTTGGGACATATCTTTTCTGGATTTTTGGGCATGTCATGATAATCATTGAAGAATATGGGAGAATTGACATCGAAATAAGCCATTGCAGGTGTTTGAGCTTGACTTGAACTTGCAGAAATACCTGGATTGATTGGTGGATTAGGATTTAGAGGAGGATTGAGACCTCCAGAAGTGCCTGAACCAAGATTTAAAGATCTGAACAGTGATCTATCAGGACTTACAATACTACGGATGTTAAAAGGTGACCCAGGAGGTGTTCCAGATGAACTTCCTGCTTGCGATATTTTTGGATTCCAGATTAAAGGGCTTTTACTTCGCCTTGTATCAGGTAGTTGCACAAAGATATCTCCTGAACTGGACCTAGACCTAGTCACTCTGTTACTGTCGTTAGCCAGTTTGAAATGAAACCTAACTCAGGCAGGCCCTCCTTCTAGCGCCAGAAAACTGTTGATGACTGTTTTGATGCAATCATAACAATAAGTCAAAATTCACATGACATGAACTGTAACTATACTTGAAAGACAAGAAGGAATCATTTGGTGATTCAACTAATCCCAAGTCTACAATGGTTCGGTTGGTCAAGTTCAGTTGGTCAATGTGAAGCTGTAATGTTCAAGGGGCCTTACGTAGTTTAGGTTTGTTTTGTGGTTTACTGGCCTAAGAATATGCAAAAAGGTCATGAGGTATGTCAATGCTTTTCATTCCTTTGCATAAGAGTGATACTGGGCTGCAAGTTTCAGAGGGTTTTCTTGGATTTTATGCAGCTGTCTTCTTGATCTGTTTATGAAAACTGTCTACTTAGACTCTGTTATGCATGCTTCTTCAGATTTGAGACAATTTCCTTTAGATTTCTGCGTGTTCGGCTAAATATTTCAGATGGGTTGGGAAAAGTTAGAGAGATCTAATCTATACTTCATCTAATCTACAGAAGGATCTAATTGTTTCTGTTATCCACTATGTAAATACCACAGTAATCTGATCAAATCCACAGTAAAAACCTTAAATGTAAGTCCTGAGCATTTTCACAAACATACATTTAAAATTGCAAGCTCTCAAAGAAGATATTTCAAAACACAAAGAAGAGCGGGAGAACACTCAGAAGATAGATGCAGAACTCCAGATTCTATTGCATTAGAAACGAATAGCCATACATGATTTACAATGTAAGAATGACTCTTAGTTTCATTGATCATACTACAGAGAACTTACAAGCTTTACAGATACAGTAAGGCAGCCAGACATTCCACGCGCACCTTACTGCAGACAAACAGGCGACCTCCTTCTTCTACTTCTAAACTATGCTAAGCTAACTTGCTGTATTTTCCTAGAATCTCTGTTGTGTAGCCCCTGTTGTAAAGTATTACAGTGTAGAGAGGCACAATATATAACATTCTGATTGTCCTCACTACAGCAAAAACCTAACTGAACCCCTGGTTCAAACCTCTAGTTACAGCAATAAATGCAGGTGAACCAGTTCTCAAAAATATCTCAGAACAGTGGTCAAATCTGGGCGAAATATTGCCCCTTCTGAGAAGTTCCAGCAGCTGGGCAATAACTTCTGTCTGTCTTTTGCAATAATATCTTCAGCTGCGACCTTCCTCTTCACTTGAATGGCTTTGACTTTTGCATTTCATCTCTATCTTCTTGCTCCTGAGATCTGATCTTCTGCCTCCATGAGGTCACTGTATTGACTTTCCAGCTGCTTCCTCAACTGCAAGCCTGCAAGACAAGACCAGCAATAAGTTTCACATTTATCACAAAAAACAGCAGGAAACTAGAATAAGCGTTTAAATCCAAGTGACTGCGCAAGATCGTGGAAATCAGATCTAGAATCCGCTCAAAACGCGTCAAAAATGCGCCCAAGCTGCTCAAAATTGATGGGTCAACCATCGCTGACTGAAAAAATGTCAGAGGCGCCAAAAAAAACACTTCAAAACTCCACCGCTTCATTTCCCGCCCATCGGCATGATACTCGCAGTCGGTGCGTCAAAAAACAAGTTAGTCGATATACCTCATCATCATGATATTCTGGAAAATATGATGCTTTCCCTCCTGAAGGTTCAGATGAACGTCATCATGATATTTGACTTCTGCATATGGAGAAACGAACAACAACATCATCATCATATTTGAAGGAGAATAGGAGGATGCGACTATAATCATGCTGTCGAGGAGAGGAAGATGATGGTGACGTCATCATGATATTCGGGCTTCATTGAGATGCTAAGGATGACGTCATCATGATATTCGGTTAAGATCAGGGGGATATTTGATATCGGGTCACCTAAGGAGCATGATCAGGATGATGAAGTGAATATGGTCCTTTCGCGGCCAAGGTAACCCTCTCGAGAAAATCAGCATGATGAAGATCATCATCATATTTGGGGCGTATGTCGAACTGGGAAAAGGACGTCATCATCATGATAATCGGGAACCGGATCGCGCTTGGAAAATATATCCTGCTCGAAGGAAAAATGATGATGATGATGATCAGGAGGATATTTGTTTTGTCGAACACAGAAGAAGACATCATCATGATATTTGGGAACCGGATCGGGTCTTGGAAAATATATCCTGCTCGAAGGAAAGAAAATGATGATGATGATGATCAGGATATTTACCTCTTCGTTATTCAGATCGGGATGACGTCATCATGATATCCGGAGCCTTCGCTAAACTTGAAACATGACGTCATCATGATATTTCGCCAACCGGATCATGTTTGAGAAAAATCCTGCCGAAAGGAAAATATGATGATCATGAGCATGATCAGGATAAAAATATGATGATGATGATGATCAGGATGTTCTCAAAAAGGTTGCATTTTCGGCAGGAGGACTTGGCGAAATATCGGGCGCACAAACAAGATCATGATGATGATGTTGTTAACAGGACAGGATAAAAATGATGATGATGACGTCATCATCATATTCGCGCTAGGGTGATTGTAAAATATGATGATGCTGTTCATCAGGATATTTACTTCTCATCGATTTATCATGATGACGTCATCATGATATTTTGTATTCGAAGCACAAGGATAAGTTGGTCATCATGATATTTCGGCTAGGGGGATATTACAAAATATGATGATGCTGTTTAAGAAATGCAATATCGAACCCTTCTTAATAGATAGGCTGATCATCATGATGTTTCGGCAAACGGATATCAGGAGGATATAAAGATGATGATCCTCCTTCGAAATTATCATGATGATGTCTTCATTACTTAGCGAATTTCAGAGAATGTTCTGTGAAAGATCAGGATGATGATCAAGAAGCCGTCATCATCATATTTCGAAGTTCAGCAAATATCATGATGACGACCTTGCGAAAGGGAGACCAGGAGGATATGAAGTCGTCGTCATCATCATATTTCGAATGCCAGCAAATATCATGATGACGACCTTCCAATAGGTTTTGAACGTGCGCATGTAAATATGCCGAAGGTGATTTTGTTAAGTCAGGGTGATCCTATACCATCAGCATGATATTTTAAGATCAGGCGATGCAAGGATATCATGATGATGCTCGCGATACAAAGGCCGCTCGACGGGGGGAACTTACCTCGACTTAAAGTTAATGTCATCATGATAATTGGACCTCAGGATATTATCGGGGGGGGGGGTTTAAATATGATGATGATGATGCTCTTCAGCAAAACCGAGTTTATAATATAACCTTCCTAAAAGATATCATGATGCTGCATAATGCGAAGATCATGATGATCCTGTCAAACATGACTTAGAATAAAAAATGATGATCCTCCTGCGAATATCAGGTTTGACCAAGACTTTGACCGTGCATAACTTTCACATATGGTCGAATTTTCAAGTGGAGTAAAAGGCAAACCTGCATGAAATTTCAAGCTCTTTCAAAATATGAGGTCACAGAAACAAAATATGAACTTTGACAAACAGACCTCATGATGATGACCTACCCTATGCAATATCATGATGATGATGCACCTGACCTTCATTTTTACCAGACCGCCAGAAAGCAGAAAAAACACAAGCAGAAGCAAAAAGCAAGACACCAGCAGGGGTCCTCGTTTTGCTAAGGAGCAAAATGGGGCGTGTTGTGAACATCACAACACACCCCACATTAAATTTATTTTTTTTTCGATAAAAAAATTCATTACTTTTTTTAAATGTTTTTTTATTTAAAAAACCATGCAAACTGTTGTACCTACATGCCTCAGAATCTATTGCCTTGTATTTGGGCCCAATGCCAAATTTGTAACTTTTTTGATGGCCCACCCAATTTTAGTTGAGGATTTTGGCACTTCGCTAGATTTAGCTATGACTCCAGATATGGATGGAGGGTCTCTATATTTAGTAGAAGCTCTATATTTGGTGAAGGTTTTTTTTTTTCCAAATCTATCCCTCACCATTGGCAGTTTCTCTTTTGCACCTAATCTTCAAATGATGATATCTTGGTATACGGAGGTCTTTTTCAGTGCATTTGTTTTTGAAATGGGGCAGGATTTCATGATCTTCACAATGGTGCAGATGGTTTTTTAGTTTGGGTTTCTATTTTTTCCATATTTATTTTTTTCTTAGTGTTGTGCAGTTCTTATTTTTGGAACTTCGACGAACCATATCTTAGGCATACAGACTGCTTTTTGGGTCCCATTTTTTTAAAAGTGCATGATTTTCTGTGTACTTTGCTATGGTGCTATCAGTTTCCTTTCATTATGTAGTAGAATTGTATTTTCAGCATGTGGTGTTTTTGGACATTGTATGCTCCTATTGTAAAACACTAGCTAAGTTGTAAACACATTGAAGCTTGTCAAAAAATCAGTGTAATATGCCATATATTTCTTGACACATTTTGATTTACATCAGTTCATGTATAAGATTGAGAGTCTAGGGTTAATGATCCTAAATCTTGCATTAGATTCTCATGGTTAATTCATTATGGTTAATGTTCCTAAATCTTCATGGTACTTGTTCCTATGGATCAAGTTTAGTCACAATTCAGCATCAGCAATTACAACTTCATTTGCTTTTTGGAGTTTTGTTCACACTTCTGGGGGGTCACCTAACCTTCTCTCTTCTTCCTCTTATGGGGGGACATTCATTATTGTACTTTTGTGATGGATTCAATTATTGGGGGTCTTAGTGTTAGTCCTTCTTCCATCACATATTCATGTATTTTTTTTCTCTTTTTGGAGAGGAGTTTTCTCCCACTGGGTTTTTCTCCTTTTCTCCACTTTATTAGAGATTCTTGTTGTATATGGGTACCTAACATGGCCTTGTAGCCAGGACCCATTCTTGCATTAGTTACATGTTTTTCATTTCTCCCTAAGTTGCACTTAAGGGGGGTGTTGCTGGGTAAGTGCACAAAGATGAGGGACCAAAATGGGGTCTTAAGTTGCCACTTTTTTCTGAAATAAGGAAACATTGATGTTGGATGAGAAATTGAAGATAGCTACACTCAAAATTTGAAAATTGAATGAAAACAAGAGTTGTAGTGCTCTAAATCTAGGTTCTAAACTACTTTTTTTTTCCAAAAATGGTTGAGATTAAGGGGTTCAAAAGGGGGGGAGCACACAAATTGGTCCTATTTTTCTCAAAAAAAATAACATAGCATCTCGTGTGCTCCCCCCTAAAATGTTAACTTTTTTTTAATATTTCAATAATCGCTCTAGTGAGAAATTAGGTAACACCATGTAGTTTATCCCTAATTTTTCTGATAATTTTTTAATGAATAATTTGATTTTTTAGTAATTTTTAAAGTGGACACATCCTAAAAAATAGAAATTTGAGCGTGCTCCCCCCTAAAATGTTTGAAAACTAATCGAAAATCAAAAAAAAAAAATTGAATTCGTGTAGAATGGAGTCTAGTTTCTAAAAATATAACTTACTTCAATTTTTTATGAACAATTAAAAAAAAAAGTCAAAAATACTAGACACTAGTTTTTGACAAAAACTGGACACACTTACAAAATAAATTCAAGATGAAACACTAAACGTACTCAAAATGTGAAAAAAATTATATGGTTAGATAGCTAACAAAGAGCTTAAGGTTATGGTAGTATTTTTTTTGAGTTTTCATTGAAAAAAGTGCCATCCTAATGGGGGAGCACACTCTAGATTATCTCCCTAATTTTGCTAAAAACTGATAAAAACATGTTCAAACAAAGCTGGGCATAATGCGAGCTGCTTATAACACGCTCGCGTTATGATGAGCATAACTAGAAATACACATGCCAATTACATTTGCTTGAAAGTTTCTAAATCCTTTTCAACAAATCCATTTTTCGCATATCTTGCAATCATTGCATTCCATTATAGAACATGCTCTTTGAGGTGTTATGTCATATAATTGACATGCCTTGTCTATGCTTCCACACTTTACATACATGTCTACAAGGGCAGTTGCACTTCCTATCATCTCTCTCACTCTATTTCTCTCCCCTCTACGTCCTACCATTTCTTTGAGTCTCTTCTTTCCTCCCCCTCTCTACCTCCCACCTTCTCTCTCTCTCTTCTTCCCTCCCCTATCTACCTTCTACCCTCTCTCACTCTCTACTTCCCTCCCCTATCTACCTCCTACCCTCTTTCTGATTCTTTGCTTCCCTCGCCTCTCTACCTCCTACCTTCTCTCGTCACTCTCTTATCCCCCCTCCCTCTCTACCTCTTACCCTCTCTCTCACTTTCTACTTCCCTCCCTTGTCTACCTCCTACCCTCTCTCTCAGTCTCTGCTTCCCTCCCCTGTCTATCTGCTACCCTCTCTCTCTTCTTCCTTCCCCTATCTACCTCATATGGACCTCTCCCACTCTCTACTTCCCTCTTGTCTCTACCTCTTATCCTCTCTCTCACTGTCTACTTCCCTCCCCTCTCTACCTCTTACCCTCTCTCTCACTTTCTACTTCCCTCCCTTGTCTACCTCCTACCCTCTCTCTCAGTCTCTGCTTCCCTCCCCTATCTATCTCCTACCCTCTCTCTTCTTCCTTCCCCTGTCTACCTCCTATGGACCTCTCCCACTCTCTACTTCCCTCTTGTCCTCTACCTCTTATCCTCTCTCTCACTATCTACTTCCCTCCCCTCTCTAGCTCTCCTCATTCTTCCCATCCAATGAAATTTCATAAATTAAATCTTGTTTACATTTCATCATCCCAATTTATATCCTCATCCATCTTTACAGTCCCATTTTTCTTGTTTCCATGTTCTTTGTTAACAAGGGAAAGCAAGAGGGAGGAAAAGGGAAAGAGGATGGAGATGGAGGGGGAGAGATACCTAGTGATAGGGGGGAGAGAGAGAGAGATAGAGAGAGTCCTAGTTTTCTTGTTTTGGGGAGAGAGAGAGAGGATGGGTCAGGTTAATGAGTTTAGGGTTGCTTAGTTTAGGGTTTAGGGGTTTAGGGCTGCTCAGGTTTATGGTTTATGGTTTAAAGGTTAGGATTTAGGGGCATTATTTAGGGTTTAGGGGGTTTTGGCAGAGAGAGAGAGAGAGAGAGGTTAGAGTTGCTTAGGTTTAGGGTCATTATTTAGAGTTTATGAGCTTAGGGTTGCTTAGACCTTTAGGGGCATTATTTATGGTTTATGAGTTTAGGGTTGCTCAAGTTTAGGGTTTTAGAGTTATTGGTTAGGGTTTAAGGAAATTATTTAGGGTTTAGGGGTTCACAGTTGCTCAAGTCTATGGTTTAGGGTTTAGG